>CM056607.1:25444826-25774678 GCA_029721355.1 Tegillarca granosa
CCAAAGTGGATTATTTCATAAATGGTAATGATGTCATTGATGGAAGTACGATCAAAGAGACAAAATAATGCCTCGGATTTTCAATAAAAATTCAATGAATATTTTAAAACTGGAGAGTGTAAGGTTTTTATTACATTTATAGTGCAATTCTGGTCCATTATCCATTTTCTACATCTTGCTTTTTAAATATTAATACAAATGCACCTAGTTAATGATGAATTTATTCTGGAACATTCAATATTTTAAGCTTGTTGAGACATCTTTTTAAACATCACCAATTGTATTAAATGTTGTTATTTGTCTTAAAATCATGCTATTTATAAACGAATAATGCAGACCCCATTTTCAAACAGTCATTTAACATCACAATTTGCTATGACTTAATACTTTGTTTAATTTTTATGAATGACTCCCTAAAACTTCTACAATAAACATACAAGTAACTAGTAAATTTATATACCCGTTAAATAAAACAAATGTCTGGTGGTGAAATAACAATTGTCTAGGACTTGTTGGTAAAAACTCCCTGACATGAATGAAAGCTAAATCTACAAAAAAAAAAAAACAACACTGCTCAATGAGGAACTTTCTTTATGTTAAATGTACACTTGATAAAGTTTGAAATGGAAAAACAATAAGTCATTAAAATACACTGGAAGACAAAACATTAAGGAAAAAGATAAAAGGAACAAGTATGCCAGTGATGCCCCTCCCCACACACACACACTCCCCAATCTCAATATATTGTTATTGAAACTTCACTGCAAAGCTTGGGTTACTGTACGAGATAATGAAACACAGGTTATTGTACAAAGGAACTTAAAAGCGGTAACTGAAAAGTTAAATCGATAATAAATGGATAATTCACATTTTTTGAAATGGGTTTGTAATAAAAACTTTACCAAAGACTATGATGGGTCAGTTGTTTCAGTTCTGCCTTTCAATGATTTAACTTAAATTTATTGTATTCCTTGTTTAATTCATGTAAACAAAAATTAAAACAGGATTTTATTACTGCACCATAACACAAGCAATCTGAACTTTTTATCCCCTTCTTTTATGATATACTATATACGTAGAAATATTTGCTGTGTATTAATGTTCGCTATTTTCGCGGTTGCTTATCAACCGCGAAAATAAATCCACCGTGAAATTTTATATCCTTGTCAGATGCTAGTGCTAAATCACCGCGTGACCGCGAACGTTTATACCAGCGAAAATGCTCTCCATACCAAAACCGCGAAAGTTTATACCAGTGAATATTTCTACGTATACAGTATTATGACAATAAAACTAGAAGTGTCTCCACGAAACTAAACCCCAAACCCTATGGATGTAACCAAAAATCATTAAGATAATTTGAATGAAGCAAAATGGTGTGTGTGTGTGTGTGTGTGTGTGTGTGTGTGTGTGTGTGTGGTTAGTAAAGTAAAAAAGATTCATTCTTGTATCAAATTTTATTTGACCAAGAGAAGCATCTTAGCATACCTATTCCTTCATGAAAACTTGTTTCTGATAAAAAATATTTCTGTATCCTTATTAAACAAAAACTTCCACAGCCAAACAGGATCTGTAAATTCATAATAAAGCTTGACTACACATCTTGTTCATTTCAATTTTGAAAAAAAAACATGTAGTAAAATTTTGTCCATAAAAAAAAACATTTCTGATATTGAAGGTATGACATAAGCCTTGTTCACTGTAAGCGGCAAGCTAATGTGTTATACAACACAAACACCACCCTCAAAAACCCTAAACACACATTTCTATCATCATAGTTTCTATCAACTATTTACAAAGCACCAATTTAACTTTTGAGCTTATGTCATTTCAAACTTAGTCTTGCATTAACTTTTCCTTAAACCATCAAATCATTATATCAGAATAAGTTTTTGGGAAAAATGTTTTCTACTGTCTTTTAAAAATGAAATATTTGAATGCCATTAAAGGCCATGTTGAAAGGGTAACATTACCTTACTAGAACACCTAGACTAAACAAGTATGTGTGACAAATTATATAGATATATAATATTGGGTAAGGAGAAGTGTATAGATAAATAAAATTTACTTTGTCAAGTAAAATTTGTATCTTACTTTAAGCAAAATACATATTTTAATAATTCTTGGTGGTGGGGGGGGGGGGGGGGGGTTGTTTTTTAAAAAGGAAAAATCTTATTTCACAAGGAAAAAAATGATTATGCAAGGCTTTATTTATAGAAAAATTCCAAACATACAGTTTTTCTTAAATAATGTTATCAAATATTAACATCTTTTCATTATTGAAATAACAAATTGGCACTTAGTACATTAGCACTTTGTATAATGAGTAAGCAAGTGTGACTCTTTCAGTCTTCAGACAGTATAATTGTTGTCAATATAAACATTGGATTTGAACAGATCAAATCAAAAAGTGATAAAAAATGACTAAAAAAATTATGATTTTTACCCTATAAAAAATCCAATTATTTACCATAAAGACAAAAAAAAAAAAAAAAAAAACTGTGTTGAAATACAGTTTTAAAAATATTGTAAAATGCACCATTTTCTAACAGGCCTTCAAGCTTAAACACAAGGACATCATCTTGAAAAATTATTATCAAATATCCAAAAAAACAAAGAAAAGCCATTCTTACATGTACATAATCACTAATAATAATGTGACAAAAGAAGACTGAGTTACTTCTTATGCAAGAAAAATCAAGCATACAAAAACAGCACTTTAAAGAACAGTGTATTAACTAATATTCCCAAAAAAACATACTGCAAGTTCCCAAAAACATACTGCAAGTTCCCAAAAACATACTGCAAGTTCCCAAAAACATACTACAAATTTCTTTACACAAACATACTGTATCTAAACACATATAACATACTGGATGTATCTAAACCTAAACATACATGTCATGCAAGTATACTAACCTAAACAAAATGTAGGTGTCTAGACCTGAACAAGTGTAGGAATCCTTACCGAACATGCTATCATTACCCAAATATACTGCAACATCCTAACCCATTCTATAGGTCTTATTAACTAAACATAGTGTAGATATCCTAGACCAAACAAATTATATCTTAACCCAAACATACTCTAGGTAACCAACCCCAAAATCACTGTAATGTAGGTATCCTAACCTAAACATACTGTAATGTAGGCATCCTACCCTAAACATACTGTATTGTAGGTGTCCTACCCCAAACATACTGCAGATATCTTACCTAAACATACTGTATTGTAGGTGTCCTACCCCTAACATACTGTAAGTATCCTACCCAAAAATCACTAATTAGGTATCTTACCCCAAATATACTGTAAGTATCCTACCCAAAAATCACTAATTAGGTGTCCTACCCCAAAACATACTGCAGATATCTTACCCAAACATACTGTATTGTAGGTGTCCTACCCCTAACATACTGTAAGTATCCTACCCAAAAATCACTAATTAGGTATCTTACCCCAAATATACTGTAAGTAACCTACCCAACAATCACTAATTAGGTGTCCTACCCCAAACATACTGCAGATATCTTACCCAAACATACTGTATTGTAGGTGTCCTACCCCTAACATACTGTAAGTATCCTACCCAAAAATCACTAATTAGGTATCTTACCCCAAATATACTGTAAGTAACCTACCCAACAATCACTAATTAGGTGTCCTACCCCAAACATACTGTATTGTAGGTGTCCTACCCAAAATATACTGCAGGTATCTTACCAAAAAAATAACTAATTAGGCATTTTACCCCAAACATACTGCAGGTATCTTACCAAAACATACTTTAAGTATCCTTTCCAAAACAAACAGTATGCATCTTTTTTAAATGCAAGAAGAGTAAATGTAAATTTACATTAAGAAAATAATCCATAAAATGTTATTTTTTATATAAATACAGAAAATCGTATGTTTCCCACTTTCAAAATAAGTAAAAACAGTACTCTGCTTTCAAAATTAATAATAATAGTGTTAACGATATGTAAATAATATTGTTTCGCATTAAGTTTCTGTTAAAACATTCAACAAAACATAAAGAATAAGAGAAATGTCTTGTATGAAATGCTTATACAAAAAAATTTAAAGCAAAATGTAAAATTGTACAAAATACTGAAGGGAAAAAAAACACCTTCACGGCCTGCATTGGTGTATACTGTATATGTACTAATTTTAGCGATTTTCGTACTAAGATGGTAGTGCTAATTTAAATATGCCACTAAAATAAGTATCTAATGTAGTCTGATTCTCAAAAATTGTTTTGTGCCAATTTAAATCCACAAGAATTAGTGGAAAATTAGATTGTGCTAAAATATTACATGTTAAAATTAGTATGTATACAGTATTATTTTATATATATATATATATATATATATATATATATAGTTAGCACTTCTGTGTGAAGAAACTTGAAAGCCTGTACAAAAACAACACAAAAGATTTTACACTACAGTAAAGACAAATTAGAAAATCTTAAAATAAGTAATTAAAAAAAAAAAGGTTCTCCTAGAGAGTGGCAGTCTGATAATACAATCCAGCTGTCATATCAACCTGATAATATATGTATAAAGTACGCATTAACCTATGTATATATATAAAGTAGGTCACCTACATTTTGTAGGCATTGACCAATATAAAATAGGTTGTGACCTTATATTCGGTCTTTGATCTGATAACAAAGAGTAATAATTATTTAGAGAAGATGATATATTGTTGTTCTTATAGGAAATGATGTAAACTCTATGTTATTGATGATAAGTTCTGTCCTAACACGAGATTCTAGACCAATAACAATGTCTAGATTCAAACTTTGATCAGACAGCTGTGGAACTCTTTGGTCTGTTTTTTCCACGTCGTTGAGCAAGCCATGAAGCACCAACAGGTTCTAAAACAGGCTTTGGTTGATTATTTAGAGCTTTAAATGTGGCTACCATTGCTCCCTGTACAAAACAAAAAAAAAACAAAAAATATTGTCAAGTTTCAATTCACTGAATAGTTAACAAGCACATTATGCAGAGAAGTTTGTATGAGTCACTGCCATGCCCCTTCAAAAAAAAAAAAACAAAGCAAATTATTTACTTGATCATACATCATGAATTGAGAGTTGCTGCTTCGACCTAATTAGAAATAGTAACATAAATTTATATAAACATCATTTACAATGTCAATTAAACAATTTCTGCTCCTGTTATGATAGAAAATGATGAAAAATATAACAATAATTATTACAGTCTGTCATGTGACCTCTGGCTCTAACTACAAAAGTTTTCCCATATCAAAATGTGAATCCTCCTGATATATCTGTATCTAGTTGGAACTAGAGGTCATACAATATTTGGGGCAATAAAAACTGTATAACAAATGATAATTGTTATGATTTCTATTCAAAATAGATGTCATATTGATTACATAATTTATGACATAAGTAACATTATAAGGTACTTTTCTTCAACAACATCTACAATGACTTAATATACAGGTATTTAGGTTACAAGTTACATTTCAGAACACCAATGATACTGTATTTTATGGACCCAATATGTCTATATAAAGTTAAAATTTATCATTAGTTGTCTAATTGGTTTTAATCAAAGGTTTCCATGACAGAATGACGTCACATAATGAAAGTTAAAATTTGAAAATTTGTCCCTATGGCAACCTACGGCTTACCTTAACAGACTGAGGGTCATGTATTGCAAGTTTATGATTTGGAAGTTTATCTCTTTGAGCTACCCAGGGTTGGTTCAGAACTTGTGTTGCAGTAAGTCTTTTCTGTGGATCAACATCTAACATTTTTTGTACTAATTCCTGAAATTAAACCAAGAAAATAGCTCCAATGAATTATGAAGCTTACTAAAAACACATCTAGCAATAAAAATCTTATAAAAACACAAACTGATTCTGTAAACTTGACAATCCACATATGGTGAATGGCATATCATTTTCTGATAATGAAGCAATGGACTCATTATCTTGATGGTCCATGTATGGTAAACAACACATTGTTTTCTGATATTGCATAAACTTATAGTGCTGATAACTTTTGATATCACTTCCCAATCCAGCACACATTGTCATGTGTAACAAAACATGCAAGTCATTTATACATAATAAAAAACAGATCGGGTATGAAGCTTTACATCACTTTATCCTTTACAAAAATTCTTCTTTATTCGTAAAACAATAAAAAATGTCCCTCATCGTTAATACAATAAATAAACAAAGAAGATAAAGAAGTTTTCTGATACCTTTGCCTGGGGAGACACAGAATCCCAATTTCCACCTGAAAGTGTAAACTTTCCACCTCCAATCCGAGATAAAATGTCGTTTGGGGTATCATTTGGACCATTAGCAAATGGAGTGTGCCTAAAAAATATATTCTATGTAATGTGATTTACTGCTTCATACTGACAATGTCACCCAGTCATGAGTGTGTATTGCCCTGACAAGAGTACTGCCCCAACATCAGGGCTCCAAGTAGGTTTCAGAATTTGGTAGCCATATGGCTACCAAGGTAAAAATTTTGGTCGCCATTTACAGAAAACTACTCGCCACAACAGTTTGCTTTTCGAGTGTATTGTAAGTGACTCTTTCTTGAAACTTAAGCAACCTGAGGAAACAAAGTCTGTCTTCCCCGCCATCGACGGTGCTGATTCACACACAGTACAAAACATTCGTTGGGTTTCCTTGTTGAACCATTTAGTTACAAACGATCGTTTTGACGTTTCGTCTATCTCGACTTTGGACGAGGATATTTCGTCTGTTTTTTGTACTTTGGAAGTGGAAGCATCACTTGGTTTGCCAAATCCAAATGTATTTAAAGACGATTGCCTTTTGGAGGCCATGACGATATATACATCCGAGTCAAGAAAGCGATTGTCACAGCCATTAAAAAAAACGGTACATTTACAAACACTCTGATAACCTAGATCATACAAGTAATGTCCGGAACGGAAAACGATTTTGACAAAGTCGGAACCGGTAATTTGTACAGTCGCCACGCGGCGACCGAGGCCTAATTTTTGGTCGCTATTTCAGCAGTTTTGGTCACATTTTCGAGTAAATTACTCGCAACTTGGAGCCCTGAACATGTCAGAAAACTCCAACATTACGACAGAGTGTGGAAGGAATATGAATGGCAATACAAAATGTTAAAGAGTTTTGTTTAGCAACATCACCTTTTTGCAAGTATTTTTTCAAAATGTTAGATGTGCTATTTTTAAAGAAATCATCAGTAATTTATTACTTTTTTTTTTTTAAACTTTGTCTGCACACAATATTTTCTTGGTATATTCTGTACATTAATAAAGTGTTCTTAAAAGAAATGTGATTTGTAATAATATTGGTACCAAAATCTTAAATGTAACACTTTGCTGAAGAAATCATAATTGTTAAAAAAAATTTAAATGTATTGTATTTAATGGGTGGTCGAGTTGGGTTAAATATGTACATATTGTATGTGTGCTACATAATTTTGTTGCTTTACGTACCCTGCCAACATTGTATATAGTAGGACTCCACAACTCCAAATATCACAGGCAGCATCGTATCCTTGTCGTTTTAGAACCTAGAACAAATCAATTTTAAAATAGCAATGTAATATCATAATATTATATCCTTCTTGTTTAAGGAGCTACATGTATATACATGTACTGTAAAAAAATAATAATTTTCATGGTGTCACAATTTTTTTTCATGGACACCCTTTCTTACAAAAAGGTAAATAATTCATCTTCTCTAACAACAAGAAAATTAGACATCATGATAACAAGTGATTTCACAGTACTGAAACAAATTTAACAAATTTTAAATTAAGTGACATCATACAACCTCACTACCATAACAGTTAGATAATACAATATTGTAATATCGCAGTGTTACTTTAGACCATGTGACCACTGAGAAAGCCTCTAGTTGTGTTGAGCTGTTCTGGTACCATTTGCATCACATATGCAGTGAAACACACTTTTTCTTTCCAGGCAGTTCTCAGTAGTCATGCTATAGTCAAATTAATGATGTTTGTAAATGTGACATCTGCAAGTAAATTAAATTTGTAATTAAAATCCACTGGTATTAGATATGTCTCTTAATGGATGGTGATATTTTTTCTCAAAGAACATGATTGAAAAATAATGGACTGAAAGATCAGGCTTGTTGTGAGAGGATTTTGGTTTTGTTAAGGGTTCAGTTTCTGACGGTTATACTGTATTATTCTAGTGTATACCAAATATTGTGTGTCTTATGCACAACTACTTAATAGCATATGTGCATAATTAAGAATTGTTTTGTCAAACAACTTTTAGATGATCAAATATAACACAGCCTTTTAGCAAATATAATATTCAGTGACATCTACCAAATCCATTAAAGAAAAAAAATTGAATAGCAATACCTTAACAACATAACTGTCACACCTGACTTAAGATTGATTGATTTACTAAATGGGGTTCATATAACACTAGAAGGCAGTTTCAACGAAAATGTGGCCAAAATTACGAATATTCATAAAAATTCCGGAAATTAGCCGAAAAATCACCGAAAATGTAATTTTCACTGCTTTTTCCGAGAAAAAATGAATATTAGTGTAATTTTGGCAAAAAAAAATGAATATTCGTAATGAGCTTTGCATATCCGTAATGAGGTTGTAATTTTCGATAGCACAGTTACAATTTTCGCTAAATTATTTCCGACTGTAGGAAGGCGGCACGCTTTGAAGTTAGGATTACCGTAAAGTGAATAAAATTTGTTTATATATATAAATCTAACATCTAAGGAGAAAATACAGAGTATATTTAACGCCTACGGTAAGATTGAGAATAATCCCATTGCTTTGGTAACTTGTTTGAACATCGACATACAGTGCAGCTCAGGTGGATATGTTAATTTCCACCCACCGCGGTGGACAGGGTTGCGATTAGAGGGGATTAAATTTCCACCGCGGTCCATCGCGAATAAAGAGAAAAAAGATTAGGAATATTTTTGTCGCGGTGGACAGTAAAATCGTCCACCGGCAGAAAAAATGTCTACCGCGATGATTATTGAAACGTAATTTCAATACATTTAATCCTTCATGGGTACTCAGAGACATAAATAATTTGAACATACGACGAATGTTTACATGGATGATTGATTTAGTTGTTGATCGATTTTGTCCGTTATTATATCATAATTAAATTACAAAACTCATGAGATTAAAGCATTATGTGAAAATTGAAAAAAAAATGTAATAAAACACGAATTTTTAACAGATTTTTTTCACGTAATTTTTTAAAATAGTTGAAGCAGGAGATAATTTTTAAAAATATAATTTACCTGAAATTGTTAGTCAGATGTGTATCAAAATCTAATCCATAAATATAAATAAATCCCGGTTTTAAGAAAAATTGTATCGTAGATTTACTAATTCCAAAAACATTTTAAGTGAAACAGCGTCTTCTCTGATTACTTGTATATAACTTGACAAGAAGTTTTGACTTCAAACAAAATACAACCACGAGTTTCAAGGCACTGCACGTGCCTTTACCAGTTAACCTTTACAAATGTTTTGACAGCTAGGTCAGGTATAATTAGAATGGTTATCATTTCCACGAGGCCCGAGAATCTGTCCCGTTTTTTCTTTTCTTCTTTTTTCTTTAACTGTTATTTATTTATTTATTTATTTATTAATTATTATTTGTCTTTAATAATATTGGCCTCGGATTATAAGAAGAAACAGTGATTACAGAGGAACTAAATAAAGAATGGTCAGTCGTTACTGACAAACTAATTAACTGATGAGATCGTAAACGGAAACGCTAATTAGTAGGATGCATATTCTTAATCACTTGTAATATGCTTATCATCACACCTTGAGAGGTTTTCAAATCATGTCTGCAGTCGTGACCAGGTAGCAAATTAAAACGGGATAAGTAGTACTTTATACGCAGATGATTAATATCAATAAAACATTTTGTTTGGGATGGGAGAAGTACTTTGCTTTGTGACAGATTTAAAATAATCCTATTTTTAGATCGCTGCGAATCGACTTTGGATTTCCATTCATTAATTCAAACAGATAACTAAAAAAATATGAAATTTTAGTAATGGTGTCAAAATAAAATAAAATTAAATAAATAAATAAATAAATAAATAATAATAAAAAGTCCGCGATCACGTTTGTAACATTTTCTTCCAGTCTATCTTTATTATTTTCAGTGAAGAGTTTGAATATAATACAATAAATAATTTTTTTTTAAATATTAAAATGAAGTTTTCAGTGAAAAAAAATATTAAAACGCTAGTTATTCAGAATATACACGGACGACAAAACTTGGCTATTTAGTGCTCGCTGTCATAACGATCTTGTAATTCAGTGGGAGTAATTTTTTCAAGCCTTAAAATTATATACACTTGCATCATTTTTATCTGAAAGTACATGTATTTACATTATTTTATTTAACGTAAAAAAGGTCAATTAATAGGACGGTTTAGTTCCCCTTCCTCTCTTATAAAAAGTAGATTTGCAGTCTGATCACTTGACTAAATTTCCAGGTTAAGCACCTGGTTACCTGCCAATGTGAGACTCGGAACTGACGTAAAGTTTGCAGATTAAAATTTCTTGAATTTGTATTTTTACAGACAAAAATAACAAAACTGTTTTAATTTGATGTTTTATTTAAATATTCTAATGTAGATCTATCATTGAAATATCAGTTAAATATATGAAGGAATAAAATGAAATTCAAATATGATCATCGGTCACAGGTTCATTGGTTACGATTTCTGGCATGCTACATGTATGTCGATGTTCAAACAAGTTACCAAAGCAATGGAATTATTCTCAATCTTACCGTAGGTGTTATATATACTCTGTATTTTCTCCTTAGATGTCAGATTTATATATATAAACAAATTTTATTCATTTTACGGTAATCCTAACTTCAAAGCGTGCCGCCTTCCTACAGTCGGAAATAATTTACTGAAAATTGTAACTGTGCTATCGAAAATTACAACCTCATTACGGATATGCAAAGCTCATTACGAATATTCATTTTTTTGCAAAAATTACACTAATATTCATTTTTTCTCGGAAAAAGCAGTGAAAATTACATTTTCGGTGATTTTTCGGCTAATTTCTGGAATTTTTATGAATATTCGTAATTTTGGCCACATTTTCGTTGAAACTGCCTTTTAGTGTAAGACTATTTCAATCGGGACATTGCCAGCTATAGATAAAGCAATGCTCAGAGAGGACTCTCTACTATGTTGTAACAACCAAGACATAGAAATTCTGTTTTTAACCATGATCTGACAACCATGACATGGAAATTTAGTTTTTAAGGTCTCTACCAAAAGACCAATAATTTTTACTAACTTGAATGCAGAGTGCTTAATTAGAGAAAAGTAATTTCCATTTTTCAAAATTTGGACTAAAAGTTGTAGCAGGTTAACAGTTTTTTTTTTAAAGTTAGAAATCTCATTTAGTTTTACAGTGACTCAATAAAGTCCGGATTCTCATACAAGTTTCGATCATAAAAAATCATCAATAATTCAGGTTTCTCATCTTCCCTCTAAAACATGCCATTATTAATTATTTTTCTACATTTCTAAGTCAACCCAGACCCTTTTGAATTTTATAATGATCACTACATGTTGTTAGTGCAACTTTTTTGTAATTTAAAGGGAAATGGAGGGGAGTGTCTCTTTATCAATGCATCCGTTAACCAATCATTAATTCTAATATTTAATTCTTTGATATATATTTTTTATCTCTACTTTTTAATTTGTTGCTACTAAAATATTATTTCTGTATAAAGTTATTAAGAAATAAAATGGTCTAAATCTTTTAGTGAAAATCAAATGGGAATGTATTTTTTTCTGTTTATGAGAAATAGACTGTTGGGGAAACAGTGAGAATGGACAATCTGAAATAAAGATTGAAATCTGCTGCAAAAAAAAAAATCTGCCTCAATTTTTTTAAATCAAAATTTGATAAGTAGGGTTAAAATCTTCCAAGAATAATGACACAACTATCAATACTATTGGGATCAAACTCCAGAACTGTTTCCTAATTATATGCAATTCTGATTATTACTGTTTTCCATTTTAAGTGACATAACAGTGTTAAAATGTTGAAACTAAAAGCTTCAAAAAAGAGATCACTCTGCTTCAGCTTGAAAAAAGTGACCATTCTGTTTTAATGGTAATTATGATATTGCATGTGCCTTACAATAAGACCTGGCTACTTCTTTATCCATATATATTCAAATAAACCTGAGTCATTTGATATTTTTCGCAAAAACTGGTTAAACCCTAATTTTTTTTTATTTCAAGAGCTCTAGTCTCTAAAAAAATAGATGAATACATATGCTGATAAAAACATCAGTAAAAAAAACTTTAAACTCATCCTTTATTTCTACCTCACTAGACAAAAACTGATAGAATTTGACAAGAGATATAAAAGTTGTCCACCACCATGTCAAATAAACATTTTTACAGGCAAAGACAACTAGAGAATCCTACATGATAATCAAACAATTTCACACAGTAAAATCTAGTTCAAGGGCATTCAAACAAGGTATAACTGAGTATAAATGAAGATGAATATAAATGACATTTATATGCCATTTTGAAGAATTTTTAAATTAAGTCATCAAAAAGTTCATTTTGAGAATTATTAATTTTAAGACATATATATACTGTAGTGGACTGTAAGGTGTATATATATAAAGATATATGGGAATAATCAATCTACGGGCAGGCTTCAAGTAAAAACAACCTTTCTACATAATGTACAGGAATTTTATCTGTTGGTATATTTTAATTTTATAGCAAGGATCTAAAAACTTAATGTAAAACTTTTATGTAATAGATTTCATCAGCTAACCATGAAAAACCTATCCAATAATGATTGTGCAACCATATGGAATTGTATAATTTCTAATGTTTAGTAAAAATAAGGTTGTTTAAAAATTATGCAGTTAAATGTCTTTAATACCCATTGGAAAAAATAGGTCACATCAGTTAACTTAGTAAACCAAAAACCAAAACATTTTGAATATTAATACCTTTCCACAGGTATATAGTCAAATACATGTACCGGTAATAAGAAATAAATAGCTTATAATAAACACCCTATACATCTTTTTTTTTATATAGAATGGTTGATACAAAATTCCTGACCATTTTTGTCACTTGTTCTTTCAGAACCTTGAAGGAATGTAGTTTTTTGCAATGTTTACTTTGAAGATCAAAAGTGTTAAAAAAATAATAAAAGTTAAAACTAAAATAAATAAATAAATAAATAAAAAATTAAAAAATGGCCATGAAACAATTACCTCAAAAACAAACCGAGAGTAAAAAACTATCCATAAATTGCAACAACATTATTAATCATTTGTTAAAATTTTTACATGTGGCCCCGATGAAATAATGAAAGGACTCTAAATTCAAACAAAAATTATTCATAGAGATACAAAAGGGTGTATTTACATTGAAGCTGCTGCATAACCAACCAGATCCAGACAGACAAAGTTGTTGTTTATTTACTCTGTGATCTTACCTTAGTTGTAAGAGATGCAACACTAACTCGTTCAAACTACATTATAATCATATTTAATGTTATTTTTAAAACCAGAAAAACTTGAGCAAAAGTATAATGTTACTAAAGATTTTTTTCTGAGGTCAACAGTGAGATATAGGCCAACTGATGGAGTTTGTTTCACTGAGTTTGAAATTTGACCAGTCAGCAGGTCTGACCAGGTCTGACATGTGAATCATTTCAGTTCGATATTTTCTAGTACATATATCAGTCTGCAGGTCTGACACATGAAACATTTCAGTTCATTATTCTCTAGCATGTACATCTTGTTATATACACAACTGAAATTTTGATATTCAGATTGGTTAGAATTTCAGTCTTATTTTAAACATGATTTTTCTCACTATCCATTGTGGTTCCAAGTCAACTCAACATATATTGTCACAAATGATTCCCACGTAATATGTAGTGTCACAAATGATTTCCATGGAAACCAGGAATAATACAGAAAATTTATACATGTAACATGTCACATTTTCTCTTCTTTGCTGGGATGAAAAATAAAGGCCCCCACATTTGCAAGATGCATTAAAATGTTTAACAGTGTTTTTCGTCATGCAAAATATTACGAGTAGGTAACTGGTAAATTTTAACAATGCATTTTTAAAACACAATTACATGTACAATGTATATTTGTTTATTCAAGTTTCAGGATAGACACTTTTAAGCCATGTAAGATAAACGATTTCTCAACAGGACTACATGTACATATATAGGTAACGTGTATGTGACTTGATAAGTACAAAAGAGTCTTCAAGTCTTATCAAGTAATAAGAATGTGTAATTTTGGGATACAGAACAACTAATGTGATAGACAATGAATGCAATATGTGATCTTAGTAAACGATTGAAAATTTAATACATTATATTCCCCATGAAAAGTCTGTGCCAAAATGTAAAATTGTGTAAACATTACCATAACCAAATTTCATATAAGACTTCCAGCCCTACATGTATAGACAATAACAGTCAGACTTCCAGCCCTATAGACAATAACAGTCGGACTTCCAGCCCTATAGACAATAACAGTCGGACTTCCAGCCCTATAGACAATAACCGTCGGACTTCCAGCCCTATAGACAATAACAGTCGGACTTCCAGCGCTATAGACAATAACAATCGGACTTCCAGCCCTATAGATAAATAAAAGTCACTAATCATACCTCAGGTGCTACAAAATTTGCAGTATAACAAGGCGTCATCAATAGACCATTATCTGCACGTAGCTGTTTCGCAAAACCAAAGTCACAGATTCGTAAACTCTCCGGTGATCCACTATTGTCTGCATACAGAATATTTGATGGCTTTAAATCTCTATGTACAACCTGCAATTCAAAGACAATTAGGTGTTGGTAAAATCTAAACTACTCTGATTAATTTGTTTTAATTCTAATGAAGTTTCATACCTCCAGAATTCCCTACTAGATACATGTGCATATTTGACCTGAAGTTTTAAATATGATGTCAAGTTATAAAGGGGTTAAAATTTTTAGTCAACATTTTTTACATATTTCATAAATGTGACTAGCAATAGGTGAATAAGAAGAATGGAATATGTTTAAGCTGTCTAAACAAATATTGTGACAGACTTGGTTTTTGAAGTTTAATCTGATTAGGTATCATTTTATTGTTTGTTTCTCTCTCTCTCTCTCTCTTTAAATAAGGACATCCATATGATAGGACATTGAAATGATATCCCACTGTTGAACAATAATTTTACACACACACACACACACACACACACACACACACACACACAGTCTGTACATATTAAGTTTTGGTGGTTTTTTTTATATTATTATTTATTTATTTACTTTATTATTATTATTATTATTATTTTTTTTTTTTTGAAAAAAAAATCTGAACTTTTTTGAAGTTTTCATCTGGTAACCTCCAAGGAACAGAAAAACACATAGACTTGTCAATGAAAATGGAGGATATAAAAAAACAGAATGCCACTATGTGTGGCAAGATATAACAAGCAGCTACAAGTGTATTTCTTTTAAAAAAACTATAACATTTAACAAACTGTTGGTTCACTATTGTGGACTACTTACACCATTAGAATGTAAATATTCTACTGTTTTGGCTACAATTTGTAAAACTGCACTAGCTTCTTTTTCTGAGAAAAATCGCTGCCGTAATATTTTATCTAAAAGTTCTCCCCCGAGCATAAGTTCTGTGACCATATATACCTTACTACCATTGTCAAACACCTACAACATTTAAACACAGATATAAAATCATCAACTACAGATAAAACATCATAAACTAAAATAGTGAAAAAAAAAACCATGACATCAAAGTATTACAACAGTTCCCTCCTAAACCCTAGAATATTGAATTGTCCCCGAGTTAAAGTTTTAAATGTTTCACACACACACACACACACACACACACACACACACACATATATGGATGGATGTAAAGTATTGAATCTATTATCATTTGCGTCATTGAGATATGACCTAAATGTATGCAGTTCACCCTGTGTAACTTGCTATACAAATTACGATTGGTGTAGTGTCCTTCCAGTTACAATTTTGTTTTGAAGAGAATAATGATTTTTATATACAAATTCAATCAGTAAGTTCTTGCTCTAATCATGTGTTACAATGACGATTTAAAAAAAAAATTAAAAATGTTATGGAATTTAATGAACATGTAAACATCTATCAGTAAAATAAATCGTGCTACAATGACTTTTTTTTTCTTTTTTTAAATCTTATGGAATTCAATCAACATGTATACATCTATTAGTAAAATTAAAACTTACATCTCGTAATGATATGATATTTGGATGATGACCAAACCTGAGTAAGATTTCTACTTCTTCTGATGGATCTCTCTTTTCTTTATCCATAATCTAAAATTAACAAGAGACACATTAGCTCTACTAGCTGTATTCATTACAATTATCACTTAACGATAACCACATATTAACAAGAGACACATTAGCTCTACTAGCTGTATTCATTACAATTATCACTTAACGATAACCACCTAATTATTAACAAGAGACACATTAGCTCTACTAGCTGTATTCATTACAATTCTCACTTAACGATAACCACATGGATACCATTAACTGCTTGGAGCAAAATCAGGCAATACATTCAATGAATTGACTATATTACCAGAAAGGAAGACTTTAAAAGAATGGGCATAATAAGTGCATAACTCATTTGTTTTTTGGCAAGTGACTTTACAGAAAAATATGCTAAGTGTTGCATTATAATTGCAAATGCCATTTAACACAAGCTATGGATAAAAAGTACAGTGAAAACCTGTAGATTAGAGATCTACTTCCTATAATCAAATATGAACTTAATCCAGCCATAAAATGTAATGGCCATTTTATGGGTTTTATTTTTTATTTAACTTATTTAATAAAAGTAACAATGGCCATCTTTGACATCTGATCCATAATGTAGTTTTCATAAACCAACTCCACATAGGAATCTCTTTTTACGTCCCAATCAAGAATATTTCACTCAAATCACAATGTCACCAGCTAAAGGAAAATTAGCAGAAACTTTAGAAACTTTCAATAAAACATCACATGATAAATGTTCTAAAGTAATATCTTTGGCAAACCCAATAAGCAGTAGGTTTCCCCTTGAACTTTAAATGTTAATATAGGTTTTATCATGGAACAAAGTATTTCATTTTTATAAAGACAGTTAAAAAATTTGTGTCGTTTATTATTGTGCATAGGAAAACTAAATGCAGCTTTAACAGTTTCCATGAATAAATGGATTAATGCTGACACGGCTGTAAACAATAATTCACTCACTCATTCACTTACTTTAACAGCATAATTTGCTCCTGAAGCTTTATGGACACATCTTTTACAAACAGAATATGAACCAATACCAATATCTTCTTTTGTTTCATATTCATCTGAGAACAAACTGGATTTAACACCTGGTAACTACAAATATATAAACATAAATTTAACATTAAAATCAAATGCCTTGTTTCTGTCCAGTGTTCCCTGTCACAAATCTGTAATTAATTCACACAATGAAATGAATTTTCAGGCATAAAATAATGCAGATGTGTATATCTTTCACACAAACTAATTTGCGTATTTAACAGGTCAAGATTTCCTTCAAGTTACTTCAGTTTTTCGGGTTGCCCTCCTTTGTGACGTCAACAATAAATGTGAACATTTAGCAGATTTGTATGATATCGGATTTAATCCATATGACTGTGTATTGAATGCTTTTTAAAACATTTTTTTTGCTATTGTCAAGGACAATAATCTCAAATGCATATGGCCACCAGACATGAGGTGCATAATCATCATCACAAATTTTGTACCCTTAAAAATTTCTGTTTTGAGGGTACACATTTGTAGCTCTCTAAATTTTAAAATTAACCCATAAAATTTCTTCATCAGGGGTATATATTATGAACAATGATGTGTTCAATCCTTGAGAGAGAGAGAGAGAGAGAGAGAGAGAGAGAGAGAGAGAGAGAGAGAGAGAGAGAGAGAGACATGCAAGTGAAGATCAGTTGCCTACAAATTTTCCAAAGTAAAAATTTTGACATGAGCTTACCTTTAATAAACTAATTTGATTATCTAAAGGATTAGGTAGGTCTGAATTATCATTTAACAAAGCTGGAGCTACAAAACTAAATCCACGAAATAATTCGTGTGCTGTGGCACTCGGTGGTATTCCAGGGGAATCTGAAAGTAAAATAAATACATGAATAAATATTTAAAAAGTCAAATAGTCACAAATACATGTGGGGAAAGTTTTTACTCATGGCAAGATCTTTAACATATACATGTATATATATATAAAATATATAAATATATATATATATATATATATATATAAAGCAGTAAGTTCTGGGCTAGTGCAGAAAACAGGAATGCCTAGGAAAAATTGACAACTATAAGCACACAAAAACTAAAGCAAAAAAAAAAAAAATTACAAATGAAATAAGCATCATACATCAGAACATGTTAAAAGATTGCAATTTGACAAATTATTTAGAAATCTGAATGTTGTGTTTTCATTTCAATATAATTTCATATTGCCAGATATGTACCTGTTTGGTTGTCGGATATGTGTCCATTGTATTGCCAGTTATTTATCCATTATAGAACCTTATGCAATGGGTTTACAGCAGTTATCATATGATGTCTTGTGAAGCAATGGTGGACAAAATATTAGGTACATATGTTCTACAGTTGTCGTCCTTACTGACATACACATGTATTAGGTACATATGTTTTACAGTTTTTGTCCTTACCTTTGGGAGTTCTAGCTGTAAATTCTGTATCAAAGTAGAATGCATCATCTGTCTGTACAACAGCAGGTTTAAATGGAGGGTTGATCTTACGCTTCAATAATAACTCAAAATCTATCGTGGAAAAGAAGGGCTGTTTCTTTATGTCTTCTATACCATTCGGACCTGTACCTATAATTCAGATTTTTAAAATTATCTTAAGAAAGTCTTCAAAAATATTTCAAGTAGCAGCAGAAGCACAAAGATAAAAAATTTAGTATAATATTGACCCCTGTTATGATGCAAAATAAAGAAAACAACAAAAACATCTTAATAGATACTGTTACAGACCTGCCAACCCCTTGGACAACTATTCAGTAAGATCAAGGACATTTATCAGTAAGATAGCACCAGTTTCAGTAAGATTTTACAAAAGTCAGTTTTCTCCATAATCCGCCAGATCTGCTTTGTGTTTGCTCATTTTTGAGATGTGACAGTTACCGCGAGAAACTTTAAAATCACACAGATGCATGATTATTACACTTCAGAATGTCTCTGAAATGTTTTACTATCAAACGCTCTTCCGACTTTATTGTAATCTGCATGCCTTAAAAGCGTTTCCAGGACAGTTTTCTAAAAAATGGTTTGGAAACGTTATGACAATGAAAGAGAATATCCGGAAAAGATAAAAATCGGAAGAAAACATGCCGTATCCATACAATCTTAAGAATTAAACATTTTCGGCAATTTTCAGTAAGAATTACGGAAAAATTGTAAGGGTTGGCAGATCTGCTGTAAACATACTTACTTTAGTGGTGTATTAATTTTGCAATAGGACAGTAGTTATGACTCTCTTCACTCTGTAGGAACCAATTTACTATTAAAAATATGAGCAATTTAAAATTAAACCAATTTGAGCATTACCTAATCTATTTGCTGGATTTCTTTTGAACAATGCCCTCAGTAGACCTTGTGCTTCTGGACTTAAAAACTGTGGCATGCCTAACTTTGCTCTGAAAATAAAAAATATGATTTATGATCAGAATAATACACTAAAATATCCAATAGAATGCATTTAAATAGCCTCCTTGAGTTTGTAAGTTATCAAATATCTTAAATTCTATGAAGCAGAATGCTTCTAACTATATTCAGTCTTTAGGTTAATAGTACAATGACAGTTGCTATAAACTACATGTACTACAGTAACAGTGATGTCATTATTACAAAAAATGTAACATACACCATGGCAATCTTAGGGACAGAAAAATGGCATATAAACAAAGGGACCAGCTAAAAATTTAGCTCAAATTAATTTTGAAGATTTGAAGATTTGTTGTTTATGATGTTATTTAACAAAGCAATATCTCAAATTGTAAAGTCTTATGACTTGGCCAGTGAGGAATGTTGTTGTTACTGTAATTTTTTTTTAACATCACATCAGCCATTTTTCAACTATTTGCAACAAAAGCAAGATTAATCTGAGAACAAGTATGCGAGTGTTGTCTGAGTGTGTATTATGGCCCGTTATGTACTAGAAACTTTTATGCAAGGTGTTTGTAAATTAGAGTTGAGTTGAGTAATAATGTTTAACGTCCCAGTCAAGAATATTTCACTTATATCAAGACTTTGCCAGCTATAGGCAAAAGTGCAGAAATTTTGCCTGTGCATTGGGCTGATGGCATTATACAGCAGGGTTCTTTATCGTGCCATGCTTACTGTGACATGGGACCTCGTTTATTTTAAGTTCCAATCTGAAAGAACCCTGACTTTCAATTCGTAATGCCGAGTGCTTGGCAAAAGAACAGCCACTACCCACTTTCAAGTACTGGGTCAGCATTTAGTTTCCAATTTCACTTCTGAATTTTCATGGTGCTCTGACTTTCTGAATTTATAAGGATGACAATAACAAACTACTGGGTCCAATAAATGTTGTTGGTTCTAGTACTTACTTCAATATTTGTGTCATGGTTTCTTTTCTATTTGCTCCTTGGAATGGTAGAGCACCTGTTAACATTTCAAACTGAAACAAAATATAAGAAGGATTTAATATCAGACTAGACTTTATTTTTGGTAGACAATGTTTTATCTGGAAAACCAGCCAATGATAAAAAAACCTATAATATCTGTATTAGGAAGAACTTATTTTATACAAATCTTATTAAAAGTCTAGTTTTAATTATCTAACAAACTGAAAAATTTGCATAGAATATTAACAAGAGACTGAATATGGCCTGTATAGTGCTACTGGCTGTTTTAAATAATGGTGACCATATAGGATTTCAAAAAACATCCTTTATTAAATTTCTATTTTTTACCATCCAAAGACTTTCATTTGGTTCTAGGAGGAAATTTTTAAAAATTTTCCTAAAAAAAAAAAAAAATCTTTTTTCTTTTGCATAATCTGTCAATGTCAGGTTAACAAAAAATTCACAAAATTCTTATTTTTATCCTAAATCCTCAAAATCTAACTTTCAATGTTTGAAATTAATACAGATATGCAAATAACAGCAATATTATAGTGACCATCTTGATATTGGACAAATATACAGGTACAAGATGAAAGTTTTCAATCAACTTCTAGGTACTTTCAGAGCAATATCTATTGTTATTGGATCAATAATTTCAGAGAAGATAAAAGTATACACATAAGTATAAGTATCTGCAAGGGCAGATGGATGCAGAAACTCCATCATGATTAAGCTAAGCTGGCAAAAACGAGTTAAGCAAAAAAAAAAAAACTGATAAGAGTCATAAAAAGCATTTTGTATCTCCTCCAATGAGATGAGCCAGTCTTAAATATCAAAGGACACTTCAAGTCTACAACATAACCCCACCCACCCATTCAACCCTCCACAACATTACATTCTTAAAGATGGTACAAAGACGGCAGGATCACCAATCACCAGTATGCCTTTACTGAAACATGCTGCAACATTAAATAAAATAAACCTACCATTAAAACACCAAATGACCACCAGTCAGCAGCCGTAGCATGTCCTTTTCTGTTTACTACTTCTGGTGCCATATATTCTACCGTACCACAAAATGAATATGTTCTATTCTCTTCAAATATTGATTCTTTGCTAAGGCCAAAATCTGTCAATTTTATGTGACCTTCTGTATCTAATAAAATGCTGAACAAACAATAAAATATACACCATAAGATTAATAGTTTTATGTTCCAAATAAAGACTGTTTTAATTATATCCAGACATCACCAGCTATGGAGTAATGGTTTTTATGTCTGAACTGAGATTCTTTTAGTTATATTTAAGTTTACAAGTTTATTAATCTCAGAACAAGTGTATGTATTCGTGTGTGTGTGTGTGTTGTGTGTGTGTGTGTGTGCGTGTGTAAAATGTGCTATATTATAGATTGCCTTGTACTAGTGTACATTTTTTCAGGTATTAAGTTACTATGCTTCAGACAAGCATTGCAGACAAGCATAACACTCCCTTAGTCACAGTATCTTGGCAGCAAATGAACCAATCGATACTCTGTTACACTCTTAAAGCCGAGCACTTTATGAGGAAGCAGTATCTCAAATTTTAGTGTTTATGTATGAAACTGAAGGGGTCAGGACCAAAACCAATCTCAAAGAGGGACACTCCACCACTCAGCCTCATTTAATGGAATATGTGTCTTGAAAATACAAAGTAAGTTTAGTGGCCAAGATATTGAGGGTAATTAAAACAAGGTTATACTATATTGAAGTTTAAATGCCTAGTAGAAAGTGGCATAAATTGTCGTAACATAAAACACCTATGCACTTTTGGGACTGAAAAATTCATAGATTCGACAAGATTAGCACACTACTACTGTACAAAACCATTCATTGTTCTATCCCTAGAACTATTCTAGTCATTACTTACTTTTCGGGTTTCAGATCTCTGTAGACTATACCTAATGAATGTAAATGATCTAAAGCCAGGGCCAGCTCTGCTAAATAAAACTTCACATCTTCTTCTGTAAACATAACCTACAATTATATACCAGTCATAAAAATCAAAAAAAAAAAAAAACATGTATGACAAATTTAGGATATGTTAATGAGTACAAACATTTTTAAAGAAATTTCTTTGTTTCACTATACTTTACTGTTACAGACACGTCATATCTTCATTTCCTGAGGTTCAAATAGTATGCTTCAAAGTTTTTTGTCTTTTTTCTTTAAGCTTTTTCAGTAATGAGTTTTGGAAAATCTCTGGTTTTATCTTGATTTGAATAAAAATTTTACACAAATCTGTTTACATAACAGAATTTGTTTTTCAGATATGAAATTCACAGAAAAACGTAATTCTGAAACACAGGCACCAATTTACAGAAGAAATCTGAGGCAATATGATGAGATATCCAGAATTTGGTATGGTAACTGTTTTAGAATGGACAGACTTACCTCTTTTGATAAACGTGTAAACAGATCTCCACCCCTCAAAAACTCCAGTATCAAATATAATTTTCCTTCTGTCTGAAAGGCTGATATAGAAAATATAGGAAATTACAGATTATACAACACAAGTATTTAATGATCTCTAATATATTTCTTTAAGTGAAGCCAGAGCTTTCAAAAATAAGAAATGACATATAACCATGATACTTGTCCATGAAGGTGCTGTTTAAAATACTGATACAACTAAAATAACATCTTTTATCTTTTTAATTGTTTTACTATACTATACATGTATATGCCCTTTAAAATGAACCACTTTAATAATACATACCATAGAAAAAGAACAATTTCTATTATATACATTTATTTATTTCAACACAACATAAAAAGTAAGAACTTTTTCATTTCTTAATTTTTTTTTGTTGAATAAAAGTTTTGGCTAAACTTCTGAAAATTATCCAAGTTATAAAGAATTTTTTTCTCGGATTAAAAAGTTGTACCCCCCCTTCTCCCTTATCATGAATGAGAATATAAGATCTTACCATAAGTTAGCTTGACAATAAAGGGATGATTCACATCAGCCAATATATCTCTTTCCATTTTTGTTCTCTGTCGATCTCTCACTGCAAGGATGAAAACATGATAAAGCATATACTTTTTAAACTATAGTTTATATGACTTAAACTGACCCCCCCTCTATCTCTCTCTCTCTCTCTCTCATTTTTTTTGTAATTAAAACCTAATGACAAATTTTCTGAGGTATTCTGTTGTTAGCAATAATTTCCATTGTATATCATATTCTGTAAATAAGCATAAATTCCCTCTCGCCGAAGGAAAATTCATGATTGAAAATCAATAAATAAATAATAAATAAATAAATACTGTAAAAAAATATTGGGGATAACTTTGTATGTCAATGTAAATTCTTAAATAAAATAAATGTCATTAAAAATGCTTCCCTAATTAGTAATTTAAAAAAAATATTTCCTCACCTAAATATTTAATAATGATATGCCAATTAATGAATATGTCATATTATCTTCCTTTTTTAAAGGTCACATTAATTATCAATCTTTTCACAAAATATCTTATTTTTACAGTGGACGAGTGTTATTTTTACCTTTAAGTGTGGCTTTTTTTAACACTTTCATGGCGTACAGGCCTCCTTCATCCTTTCCTGTTATTTTTCTAACCAGAAACACCTTGAAATAAAAAATAATATTATTGATATTAATTATATTAATATCTTGAAACATGTATTAATATTTGTCATAATTTTTTTTTTTTTTTTTTTTTTTTTTTTTGGGGGGGGGGGGGGGGTGTCAAAATAAAGCAAAAGTCTTTTATAACAATTTTGCAGGTTTTGCAAACAATATTAATCCCCATGGCATTAATAATGAAGGATAAAAATAAATTTCTACAAAGAAATCATCTACAGAGAGTAAATCTCATCATATGTAAATGCCTTCTGGATAAAATTTATTTATATCAAAACTAAACTTGTTACATGATAAAGTCAATACACAAAACATTAAATGAGACCACAATTAAAAATATCTTTGTTTCCCCTTGCCCTACCCTTACTTCTGATATTGGGTAGGTAGGTAGGCTTTTTTTTCTTTTTTTTTTTTTCCCCTCATAGTTTTCTTTTCTGGTTAGGAAACATTCTTTACATGTCACCTTGTGTGTTTACTAGTACATCTTCATCACTACGGCGTTTGCATCACATTGAATAATAACTGTATAGGCGTCTTGACAACTAACAAGGTTGGCGACTAAATCGTGAAAAGGAAAAAGAAACAAACCAGAATCTATTAGCACAAATCACAAAAATAAAAAAAATCACACACCATTTTTCAATAAAGTTTTTTCAGTCGGTGGGATCTTTTACAGTCAGTCACGCAAGGGGAAACAAACTATATTTTTATTTTGGCCTGAGCATAATCTTTTTTCCATGACTATCTTAACTTGCAAGACCAAAGAGTTCTTAAAACACCTTTGTGTATGTATGAATTATTTCTCTTAGTTCTTACTGGGTCTATTGACTGAATTCAACACTACAAAGAACATCTTTATCTTTGCGTCTAATCAATGATCAACAATTTCTTCAATATTTCACACCACCATATACAAGATATCAACTAATTTAACAACCTAGCTGTGAATGTTTTAACACAATAAACTTGAAGACAAACATATTGGTTCAGACAAATTATATCTACAAATTAATAGTGTATTGTTGAATCCAGTATTATAGTAGGTGGGTCGTCCTGATCATCCAACACATTTTCAACAGAAAGTCATGGAAATTCTGGAAAACGGTCTGAAACACACCTCATTTACACAAGTGATTATTCTGCTGTTAACTAAACGGATAGTCTTGAATGAATTATCAACCACTACCCCAGAATTCTCAACTTCCCAAAAACAATCTTAATCACCTTATTGTGTACAATACCCGTTACAGATCTGAAATGGTAATGACTTTGTTTATTTTATGACACTGGCTTCAGTATGTGCAATTATTTACTAATTGCAGTCGGTGATTTTTTCACTGTTCGGTGTCCACTACCCCTACCTTTTTAATTGGGAAAATATTATAGGCATTTTCCAAAAGATTGGGAAAATAATAAATTATGAGACACTTTTAAATGTGTGTAAAATGTTTACCTGAAAGATTATCTATGCTTAAAAAAAAGCATAAATAACACTCAAAAAATGAACAATAAAACATTCAAAATGTATTGTAACATCCAAATTTTTATTCAGTATGAGTTTAATTTGTCTCTTAATCAAATAATTGCCATCCTGAACAGTTGCACATTCTACTTGGCCATGGCTAGAAACAGTTGCACATTCTACTTGGCCTTGGCTAGAAACAGTTGCACATTCTACTTGGCCTTGGCTAGAAAAAGGGTTCAGTAGGTCCAATATTTTTTCCTTTGCTATACTGTAAATGTACTTTATTTAGCGGTAATCTTATTTTAGCGATTTTCGCGCTAGACAAATCGCGCTAATTTATGATTACCGCGAATAAATGTTATCCGTATAATTTACACAGGTGGTTTTCAAGCTAATTTGATTAAAAAAGCTTCATCTCATTTAAAATTCGGACCAAAAAAATTCCAGAATCGTCGATCTTATATTTGATCCAAGGAAGTGGTTTTTGTCTACTTCAGTGTTTTGTTTCAGTTTGATATGTTTTACCCGTTTTAATTCACTTAGATAAGATTTTATTAATTTTCATTTTAAAAAATTACGCCAAGTATCATAACAAACAAAATTAATCTATACATTTGTTTTGTTTTGTTTTTTTTTCTGGGTTTGCAAACAAAGTAGCTAATAGGTTTTATCGGATCATTAGCGTATCCAAAATCATAATCACAGGTAGAATTATCAATAAAAACTGAGAACTACTCACACGTGTTGTGAATTCATTTAATTAACAATTAACATCAGCTTGCATGTCACTTTAAACAAACCATAGAGGGAAGAAACCGACCTTATCGTCTAAGCAAACAGGATTTTGATTGGTCGAGAGCGGCGTCTTGACCCAAGCTATGACATTCAGCCTATCCGCCTATTCGCGTCTAAACCATTGATATTTCAATCCCTTTCACACTTTCCCTCAAAATTTGAATCTCGCTAGTTTCATCAAGTCAAGATTATCCATCTCATAAATAATATCCAGCCTAGATTATCGGTATCACCATGTATGTCAAAGGTGCTCCTTCAAGAAAGGTGGAAAATGCAATCAAAGCGCATTATAACCGGATCAAAGCACGTTGACTTCAAAACAATAGTTAACGATTTAATTAATTAAATTTTAAAAAATTGTACGAAGAAAGATAGCATAAAATACTGTTCAACACGCAAAAACGTCTTTTTTACTTCACAGGCCTTATTTTTTCCGTAAAATCTTATAGGATAGGTCAACGTCCGGTACATATTTGTACATTTTAAACACTTTCTTAACAAGAAAAAAAAATTAGAAAAAAACCAGAAACAATCTAGTAATTATGATACGTTATTATAGTCCGTTTCTAAAATTGACTTCTACCAACCGTGAGTGCGTAATTTATGATTGCGCGAATTAGTGCCAACATGTCATTTGCGCTAAAATTTGATTGCGTGAAAATAAGTACATTTACAGTATCAGAGAGAGGGGCATTAGTGCTAATATTAGTTTCTTTAGATGCAAGGCATGAAGAAGTGCTGTCAATGTTTGAAACAACTGGTTCAACACTGCTTACATTATGTTTCTCAGACTCAGTAAGTTGATTAACTTGTAATATGGGACATTCACCAGTCTTACCAGAGTCTGACGTTTCCTTATCCTGATCGGATACAAGAGATGAAATATGACTATCGTTCAGTTTTTTAAAGACAACATTAATTTTTGCAAGACCTCTTGCGTGATTTTTGTTAAGCCGCTTTACATAATACTTGGAAATGTGCGACATTTCTTATCCGACCACATGCCGTTCATTAATAGTTTATGTCCCTTGGGTTATATACATGCGTATTTAAGAACCTACGATAATGACAGCGAGTACGCAGATTATGCGATTAACATATGTAAGGACATCGCTGATTGGCTTAATATATTGGTTTAAGCCAATGAGCGTTATCGTAACTTAGAAAAACTAGGTGTTAGTTTAATTGCCGGACATGGTCGGAGCAGGAATCTACGATACTTTCGCTTTTGAAAATGATGATATTTTGTGATAATCGATGTCCTAAAATGTTTACAGAGTCCAAATTATTCAGAAACTGAAAATCAATCAATAAATTTCGTCTACCACCAATTGGGAAAATCCAAACTGATTTTGGGAAAATATGCATGAAATTTGGTAGGGGAAACCGCCAATATTCGGCTGTAAATTTGAGGTAAAAAAGTCACTGACAGTGAATGATACAGGTGAACTTAAAAACTACAGCCTTAAAAATCATGAAGTACCAATTATAGAAAAATTCTAGTTTGTGACATTGGCAATGCCCAGCATAAACATTGTCTAAAATAGGAGATGCATAGGGGGGTGTTGTATTTATGAGTCATGTTTAGCTAGTAATAGGCCAGGTAAAATTTTATTTGTTATTGCTAAGCAATATTATGTGTTGATTGTATATTTGCTATAATAAAAATCAATTATTTATTATTATATTGTTATTATTCTTTATTCACCAATGACTACCTGCCATTTACTTAACATTCTAATGACATATAACAATACTGTCTTGTCATCACTGAACATTTAGCAATTTAATGCTTCCTAAACCACTAATATGCTTATTCATACCTATATTATTATCTAGTTTGTAAACAATTACATGAAATGATACAGTATATTTAATTCTTTATTTAATAGCATAAAATGTTTTGCAGCTGCATAAATAATTCCTTCCTTGCTACCTAGTAATCTGATTTATTATAAACAACCCCTCTCTCTCTCTCTCTCTCTCTCTCTCTCTCTCTCTCTCTCTCTCTCTCTCGTGTCAGACTGTGTTAGTTTGGACATTAAGATATTTTGTTGTAAGAAGTGTCTCTCATATTGAACAATTGACACAGGAATTACAATGGCAATTGAAATAAGTTTACCTAATTAGGAAATACATTACTGTAATCAATAATAACACATTTGACAAACTAATTTCAATATCTTGTAACAATTTTTTTTAAAAATGTCTCTTACACCTCTTAATATCAGAAATATTCCAATAAAATTGGCACCATTTATTTAACCATTGCATTCCTTGAGCAGCTACATAAATTTGACTATTACGTCATAATTTTGTATTAAAAATTATATCAAAACATCCAAGCAATAGTAAGTCATTACTAGGGAAACTGTGATTTCAATCAGTTTTTCTATAAAAATTCACCATATAACATCACACCTGTTTCCAAAATTTTGATTGTTCTGAATCTTAACTTTAAGAGTAGGTCATTGTGTTATTGTCTCTTGGGATGCTTGATTAACAGTTATAGAGCTTTATATCATAGCAGTGAAGGTTTGAATTGTGGTGTTATCATAATGTCTTACAAAAGACAAATTAACTTTATCCCCTTGAAAGGTAAGACTAAGCATATTACAGTGATTATATCCACAAGAAGTGTAGTTATAAGGAGGAAAAGAGATGTACTAACAAAATTATAGATTCTCGCAGCTTTGATAGTGTTATCCTTATTGTGTTTAGGTGACAAAATGATACAAACAAACTTATTATAAAATCATTTTAACAGCATTCCCTACAGATAGCCAATGGCTGATGTATCTTTAGGGACCGACTTTATTATAAAGTAAGATTTGAACCTCTTTCAGCTCAATATATGTTACAATGGATTTTGTATATAAATAAAAAATATACAGATATAATGTTGGGCTACAGGAATGATGGCAGTCATTACTATGTGTGTTCGCATAAGAGGAATAACTCTTAACATAATCACTTTTTTTTTTTAATATATACTTTTATTTGTTTTTTCCCTTTTTTTATCTGTCACATTTACAAAAATACAAGTAAAATAAATGTCACATTTACAATGTAATTTTGGGATGTAGTTTTTTTGATAAAAAGTTTACAAAAAACAACAAGGAAGAAAACAATGAGGAAATATCTTTTTATGGAGAGTCAATAATTAATAAATACTGGGTAATCAATATTACTCTAAATGTTATGTGCAAATCCATTACAAGCATACATTAAACCATGATTTAAGGACAAACAACTTGAAACATTGCTAATTTTGAGGCTGAATTTTTTTTTTTACCTTATTTAAAATAAACCCTATAATGTTTGCTAATAAAAGGAACTTGTCACCATTTTAAAATCTATTTTGAGATCTGACATACAAATCAAAGTCACCTATATTCAAACCACATTTCAACACAAAAATAGATATGAAATCCAGTTTATTTATAATACCAAAAAAGTTAAGTCACTTATTTTCAGTCATATACTGTTAAAAGATAAACCAATGATGCAATGATGTGATATGTCATGCAATAACTATTTAAATCTTATCTATACATACCATTTACACTATATATATATATATATATATATATATATATATATACACTTATAAAGAACATACTTATGGCATGTTTAAACACTTTCTTTTTATTGTGTAAATATTTGTGTATATATTCATTTATGAATCACGAAAACTTTGAACAATATAAGGCACTTAAAATAGGACACAAATTTAAATGCACAACTTTGAATACATTTTATCCTTTTTACTGTCATTTAAAGTGTAAGAGATATACATAACTGTTGACTTCATTGGAGCAAACTTGGGTAAAACTATTTAACAGTGATAAGCAGGTAAAACTATATTCATTATGGCACTCTTCTAATGTATCTACAAAAGACTCGTTTAACAATAATGTTTTATGTCCCTGTCAAGATTCTTTAACTTATACTGAGGCAGTCAGTTCAGGAATGGTGGAAAAAGTCGGAGTGTTCAGAAAAATAAAACAATGGACTTTCCCCCAGCAAACGGACAAACTTCCTCACCCAAGGATTGTCATTTAGGTAGTGAGAGGCAATCTGATCCATAAGAATGTGCTTTAGACCACTCAACTACCAAGGCCCCTACTAAAGAAGATGTAAGATATATGACCTATATCTTATAAATTCTTAGTTAAATTACGTTTGATATAACAAACAGCAGGGCACACATTTTGTTAATTTTTTTAAACATATACTTACAAACTCAGTTTTAAAATTTAATTTTAATTAACCAAATCTAAAATGGCTAAAAATAATTTAAATACTTCTCAAGAATGACCTTCTTTAAAAAAGATTTGTTAGAGTAAAGTAAAGGGGGTTTACATTCCAGTTGATAAGGAAAGCAACCTTTAGTCAAAGAGTGACCCATACGTGGAATGACTTGCCTACTGATTCAGTGAATAATCCATCTTTAAACAGTTTTAAAAGTGACATCAATAAATTTTGGAGTAAATTGGACATAAAATATCAGCCTAGTAATTATAAATAGAACAGGAAAAAAAAAAAGAATTCCAAAGTGAATCCAAATGAGAGGCACAATCCCTATAATGGTTTCTACAGACAGGTAAATATTCTTTCATTTTTATGAACTTACGATTGGTAATCAGATTAGGGATGGAAGAAGAAACCGGAATGCCTAAAGAAAATTACTTTTGGAAAACAACAGTTGAACTTTAAAACAGATATGAAGATACAACAATAAACAGAATAATTACAACTAATCAAATTCACTTAGCTTTACTTACCTTTCCAAATGATCCTTGACCAAGTACTTTAAGCAGTTCAAAATGAGACGGGTCAACTTTCTCTCCATCTCTAGTTATATTGGTTATATCTATCTCTGTGTCAATGGAATCATTCTGCAAAAATAAATAAATAAATAAATAAATAAATAAATAAATAAATAAAATATTTATCAAAAATATATTTATCTTGAAACCAAAAAAAAAAATAAAAAAATAATAAGAAGAAATAAGAAAACAATACAAAATAAACAAATATCAACATCTCTTATTAAATTACAAACAATAAATAAAATGACAAACTGGTAAATTACTACACACAACAATAATATTCTTCTTATAGCCAAAGACTTAATTACTTTATTATTCACTCTTATCACTTAAGTTTCAGTTTAAAAATTAAGAAATGTAATGATTTACAGAGATGTTTCAAATCAGTTTATTCCATCTTTCCATCAAAATTTAAATCAAAGTGGAGGAGGTCTTTCTCAATTATACTGCTATCTTAGTGCCTCACCTCTCCCTCCCTCCATCTCTCTCTCTTTCTCTCTCTCTATCTCTCTCTCTTGCTCTCTCTCTCTCTGGGGTCAAAGAGAAAGATAGATAGTTTTCTTTCAGAAAGTTATTGGTTTTATTGGGCGCTACGGTTTCTTCCATTTCTTCTGTACTGACAGCCTCAAATATCAGTGAATTTTTTTTTGCTCTGGAGTAAAACACCATTACTTTACTCCACTACCCTCTCTTTCACCACACACACACACACACACACACATACACACACACACACACACACTTTATTACACTTAAACACAGTATTTAAAGCTTTAGTTGGAACGTTTCATATTAAATGAAAATCTTGAAATGATATTAGAGGGATTGTTTTAAGTTTTAGACTTTATTGAAATATAATCTGATAAAAGGGATGCTCACAAAATGACATGATAAAAGCAGTAAGACAAGAAAATTAAGAAGTATTTTACACATGCATGGAAAATCAATAGGCATGTATTATGCATTATAAGAGCACACTATAAGCCATATTAAGTGGAATTATTTCATTGATGATCATTTATCACATTTAGTGATGTTTCTCACTTTACTTTTCGGAGAATATTTTTTTTATCACATTCTTCAAAATATAAACTTTTTGTTATACATTTAAAACAATTAATACATGTAGTATTATTATCATGGTTTTTTTTTTAAACAATAAAACAAGAATGTATACAAATTAAAAAGCTGACATTTTAAAATGTACAAATTTTTACTTTTAGTTTTAATAAAGAACCATATTTAAACATAATTCAAAGAGATTTATGACAAAGACTCAAACCAAATATAATTTTACAAAGTCAAGTTGTGCCGATATCAATAATTGTTAACAATTCAGCCAACAGAAGACGCAAAAACCAATATAAGGTTATCATGTGATCCCAGTTTTGTAGACTGATTTATTGAATGGGGATTTGCGTGCTAGTCAAGTTCTTTTTATTCATTTGTCAGATATTGGGAATATTTTATATCCATGGAAATGTGCGTGTGGCAATGAGCAACAACTGTTCATTAGGTAACAAGGTCTTTTACAAGACAAGGTCTAACATAAGACATGCAGAAAGACTTCAATTTTTAGAACCAGACTTTTATTTCCTATAATGTTACAATAATGACAAAGCAAATCTACTGCCCTATTTTTAAGTCGCTGGTTTGGTTTAATAAAAATCTGAATTCCATATTCTTCTAATAGTGGATCGGGCATTGTATAATTTTCTAGCTACGAATGTACTGACAATTTTAAAGAAAATGTTGGAATCAAAATATTCAAATTTTTTTTCTGTTTAATGAAGAATCTGGTGATGAGAAGACAAACCTTTCTGAAGCTGTGTATTTCATTTAGGATTATCTATAGAATTTGGAAAAAAGTACATAAACTTTTAATACCTAAATTTTCTTAGGCTCTTCAATCAATTTTGATAGATCTGGAATATGGAAACATCTCTTTCTTTACTTAAATGATAACGCTGAGTTCTAAAGAAAGTTAATGAATTAATACTGACAAGGAAACATTCAGAGTTCCCACGACACATCCCTTGCGTATAAAACATATAAATGTCTGCATATCATATATACTACTCAGTCTTCATTTATAAGGGTACCACATAACTTCATAATGATGATCCTTTGGGGTATACATACAGAAATAAATTACATTCCTGTGCACAAACGACAATGTGGTTTAATTCTTAAATGAACAATAAGAAATTGGCATGCAAACCTTCAATTTTAAAAATTATAAGATGTCTGCTAGTGGCCATATTGGAAATCTGATCAAGCACAAATGACATGCACAAATAGAAGGAAATTTTATTGTTCAAATCTAGGTTGATGAGAAGTGGAAATAACTTTTATAGGCAGAAGAATGGATGGATAAAGGAACAGACTGAAAAAAACCCCACCCCTTCAGTTGCATGAGACTACTTGGCCATTCAAAGCTCTTGTATAGGCAACAAATGAAAATCATATCAGAAAATTTCAAACTCTTGAGGGAGGTAGACCCCATCCCTACTGATTCTGAAAACCTGTGTGACCATTCTTGCCCATACCAAGTTGATGCTACCTTAGATATATCAGCCCCCCCTCCCCCCTTCCCCAATAGTCACATGTCAGTTACTACACTCAGTTACGTTAAAGTAACAGGCAATGTAAGATAAACCAAAGTTAAGAGTTACAAGGCAAAATGAAAAACACAATTTTTTTTTAAATTTGGGTCAAAATTTCTATCATTAAACCATAATATAATCTGATCAATTGCTATCAACTAAGAATGTCAGTAAACAAAAGATCCAAAGTAGCTTATTTAAATTTCAAAAAATGTCAATAAATTAACGTTTGATTCCCGTTTATGTACAAAATCACGGCTTTTACAAGATTAATTTTCCAATGATCTACCAGTCAGCAGCATACTAAATCTTACTCTTGGGATTTTAAAATCAATGTTCAGAGGTCAATTATTGTACAGCCTGAACAATTTCGTTTTAGACATGAAAAGATTTAACACAAATTATTCTAACAATCCTGAAATGCTACATTTGTGTGGGAAAAAACTCTTAGAAATGATCAACGTTAAAAAGTACTTTTCATAATTGAAAAAAATAATATTACTATAAGATATCCAGCTTCTCCAGTCTCGTTCAAGTAATCAATAAAACTACAGAAAACTCATAACTTTTATCTAAATTTAGGTTTTAATGATAACATATGATAATTTACATATTACTATTTAAATTGTTAAATTTGAAATCCTTTTTTATAGATTTCAATATTAATCACTTAGGAAAAATATCATGCATATGTACAGTGCAGATCAAGTGCATATGTGAATTTCCACATGTTGGGGTGTTTAAAGTTGCCAATAAGAAGGGAACAACTTTCCACCACCGTCCTCCGCAAGTCAAGAGAAAACGATTAGGAATATTGTTGCTGTGATGGACAGTAAAATTGTTCACCAGCAGAAAAAATCTCCACTTCAATGTTTACTGAAAAAAATACATTTAACCCTGAATGTGTAGCTGACAAAACAGCAGGTACATGTAATACATGAGTATTTCTCTAGCCTTTAAATATTGAGGAATACCAATGGTCACAGTGCCCCTCGTCAACTAGGTTCAAATCCCATCTGAAAGTGGTGGTATTCCTGTTAGTTTGTAAGCAGTGTCATATGCCATTTTTGATTATTATGTTGTTTTTTTTTTGTTTGTTTGTTTTCTGTTTTAATTGAAATAATGCATTAAAAACAGCACATGCTAATGAACTGCATTTAAAAGTAACACATGGTCATAAACCAAATTCAAAAGCAACACATTACAGTAGTGATAAGTTACAATTTTACGATTGCTCATTTTCTATGGATCAATCTAATTTTATTATTTTCAGTGAAAAGTTTAAATACAATAAAATAAATCAGAAAGTTTCAAATTAAAATGAGGAGGAGTGTTCAGGGAAAAAAATTAATAATAAACATATATTGCCCATGGATTTGACATAGCAGTGACATACCCCGTCCGATTTAAAAAAAAAATTGAATTTCTTCACTGACATTAGGAAAAATGTTTCGTTTAACATTTCCCTGTTTTGGGTTTACTTGCCCCCATCTATGAACATCTCTGTCACCCTGTTTCCCTATCCCATTTTAAAGATATCTACGATTTCCTTGCCAAATGCTTGCGACGTATGTGACAATACATCACAGAGATTCCTCTCTGTTCGTAAAATGCAGATTACTGATACTCACAATATATGTATGTACAAGACATAGCTATTTAGTGCTTGCTTTCATAATAATCTTGTAATTCGGTCACAGTAATTTTTTGCATCATTGTTTATCTAATACATGTATTTCAATTACTTTATTGAACTTCAAAAACCATAAATTATCAGGACAGGCTTAATTCTACATTTAACTCTCCTTACTCTATAATTGGCAGTCTCATCACTCAAAAAAATTTTTCGTATTAAGCTTGTAGTTACTTTCATTTGACTTATGTGACTCAGAGCTGACATGAAGTTTCCCAATTAAAACTGCTGCCGTTTTAGAAAACTTCAATCGATTTCTTGAAATTGTATTATAATGGATAAAAATAATAAAACTGTTTTAATTTGATGCTTATTAATTATTTAATAGAATCTACTGTATAATCAATCAAACGGCATAAAAAACATCCAAGCCAAAGAAGCATTGATGTTTCCATCTTGGTGAATCCTTAAACAGCTACTAAGGTTGGATAATGGTTTACATATCTGATTACATACAATTTACATATTCAGTCCTCAAAACTGACGATCCCAGTGGACCTATCCAACTATAAGATATCCAACCATAAAACATCCACCACAAATGGTGGTAGACAAAAAACAAATTCCAACTGTAATCCACAAGGAATTTTACTGCTGCCAATTACAAACAAGAGGCCCAAAAGGGCCTGTGATGCTAAACTGGCTGCATATGTAAGACAATGTTTGTTTTTATTTGTAATGCTGTTTAAGGTTCAACTCAAGAATATTTCACTTATATGGAGACTGTCAGTTTTGGAAATGGTGGAGGACACTGGAGTATTTGAGAAAACCACGACCAAGCAGCAAGTTAACTGACAAACTTTCGCCATGCCATAAACTCAGCTGGGTTTAGCCAGTTGAGCTTAAAATGGATCAACAATGGCTATTTTTTTTTCATATATCTAGTAACAACGGGCATCTTGGACTGGTACAAACTTTTATCAGGCTGATGTAGGAACCTTCCACACAAAATTTGGTTCCAATTCGCCCAGTGGTTTTAGAGAAGATTTTTACTAAATATTACACCTAATTTGCATATTTCTTGAAAATTGGGTCAATAAAAATTTTCTCAGAAAAAACCTGTTATATATTTTGAATCCCACACAGTACACTTTCTGTATTTAAAATTTGAGCTCAATCGATGGAAAAAAGGATCCCAATGGCCATTTTTAATTTTTTCTATTTTTAGTTATGGTGGCCATCTTGGATGTCAGGCGGGGTTGTCTGGTACAAACTTTAGTCAGGCCGAGGTAGGGACCTTCCACACCAAATTTGGTTCCAACTGGCCCAGTGGTTTCAGAGGAGAAGACCAAAATTTACACACCCACTCACGCTTCGCCATGCCATAAGCTCAGCTGGCTTTAGCCAGTTGAGCTAAAAATCATTAATCCACTTAAACTGTGCTGTATTAGCCTTTTGAAACATAACTGTAAATTAATCAATCATGTGCTTGATGTTACTGCTAAACTTTTATTTTGTAACAGTAAGTGCTTATTACTGTCCAATTTTTATTAAGCAAATGCTTACAACTACTGAATAGTAAATTAAGCAAATGCTTGCTGTTAACTGATTTATCTATCAAGCACAAGCTTACTGCTACTGGAATGTTTATAACTCAAGCCAAAAATTCCTGATTCTGAATTGTTGCTTAATAAAGCAAGTGCTTCTTGATGCTGAACTGTTCATTACTTCTAATAGCCAAACGCTTGCTGATACTGAATTATTCATTAATCAAACATGTGCTTACTGCTGCATATTTGTCCAAAAATGAAGCAAGTGTGTGTGGCATGATCAAGAAATATTGCAATGAATACCTGCTACATGTATTTAAATAAATAGTTGAATATAATACATATTGATTAAAACCATCCATTTAAATTGAAAGTAAATAAATAAATTAATCATGGTTAACATTAATCAATATATATGATATTTTTGTTTTGCCTGTAAAGTGTGAGATATATAAGCCCCTTAGGAAACTGGTAGTAGCACTGCTGTTATACATATTGGTGCAAATTATTTTAAACCTGCTTTTCCCAAAACTATACAATGACAATTTGACTTAAAGGATTCATATTTGAATATATTACAATGTTGTTTTGGAAGTTGGAAGATAGATGACCTTGAACAATTGCTCTTTGATTATGCTATCATACATTCACACATTGTTGTACAGTCAACTCTCTTTACAACGGCCATTTCTGTGATCATCAGATTTGCTGTTGTAAAGAATATGCTTGTTGTAATGAATTAAGCATGTTTAAGAGTTATTTCCCTGGTTCAAAAGTCAAGTAGCTAGTTTCTTACATTTAGAGGAAATTCCTTATACAATTATGGACTGTTTATAATTAGTTGTTGCATATGCTCCGATATTAACTGGAAAACATATATGGTAGAAACGATGACCGTTTTCTTATTTTGTTGGAGATAATTGCACTTCATCAAGCACATAGAATTTGTATACTCCCCACTGCTTATGAGCCACTGACATCCAACATTTGAATGAAACTGAGTATAAAGCTTAGCACATAATGTTCATTTCTAATCACAAGAGTGAATCTTCATTGAGATTAAACAACTGAACAATGTCAATATTCCGTAAAACATCTCTCAGTAAATCCCTGTCTACGCTCCCCCGGTCGAGATTCAAAACCCACATTCTTGTCCATTTAAAATCATCTTACTATTCAAAACCCACATGCTTGTCCATTTAAAATCATCTTACTATTCAAAACCCACATGCTTGTCCATTTAAAATCATCTTACTATTCAAAACCCACATGCTTGTCCATTTAAAATCATCTTTCTATTCAAAACCCACATGCTTGTCCATTTAAAATCATCTTTCTATTCAAAACCCACATGCTTGTCCATTTAAAATCATCTTTCTATTCAAAACCCACATGCTTGTCCATTTAAAATCATCTTACTATTCAAAACCCACCATGCTTGCCATTTAAAATCATCTTTCTATCAAAACCCACATGCTTTGTCCATTTAAAATCATCTTGCTATCAAAACCCACATGCTTGTCCATTTAAAATCATCTTACTATTCAAAACCCACATGCTTGTCCATTTAAAATCATCTTACTATCAAAACCCACATGCTTGTCCATTTAAAATCATCTTACTATTCAAAACCCACTGCTTGTCCATTTAAAATCATCTTACTATTCAAAACCCACATGCTTGTCCATTTAAAATCATCTTTCTTATCAAAACCCACATGCTTGTCCATTTAAAATCATCTTTCTATCAAAACCCACATGCTTGTCCATTTAAAATCATCTACTATTCAAAACCCACATGCTTGTCCATTTAAAATCATCTTTCTATCAAAACCCACATGCTTGTCCATTTAAAATCATCTTTCTATCAAAACCCACATGCTTGTCCATTTAAAATCATCTTACTATCAAAACCCACATGCTTGTCCATTTAAAATCATCTTCTATCAAAACCCACATGCTTGTCCATTTAAAATCATCTTACTATTCAAAACCCACATGCTTGTCCATTTAAAATCATCTTACTATTCAAAACCCACATGCTTGTCCATTTAAAATCATCTTTCTATTCAAAACCCACATGCTTGTCCATTTAAAAATCATCTTCTATCAAAACCCACAATGCTTGTCCATTTAAAATCATCTTACTATCGAAACCCACATGCTTGTCCATTTAAAATCATCTTATCTATCAAAACCCACATGCTTGTCCATTTAAAATCATCTTTCTATCAAAACCCACATGCTTGTCCATTTAAAATCATCTTACTATTCAAAACCCCATGCTTGTCCATTTAAAATCCTCTTGCTATTCAAAACCCACATGCTTGTCCATTTAAAATCTTTACTATTCAAAACCACATGCTTGTCCATTTAAAATCATCTTACTATTCAAAACCCACATGCTTGTCCATTTAAAATCATCTTCTATTCAAAAACCCACATGCTTGTCCATTTAAAATCATCTTTCTATTCAAAACCCACATGCTTGTCCATTTAAAATCATCTTACTATTCAAAACCCACATGCTTGTCCATTTAAAATCATCTTGCTATTAGTTTCCTCTGTTTCAGATGCACAGATTGCAGTTTTAACATATAGCCAGCAATCTTTCAATGCAAGGAACACTTTTAACTCCAAACATCTTTTGCGATAATTCTTACTTTAGTTCTTGCACTTATAACTTCAATAACTGTAATGGTATCCACATAGGTGTACCAGTTAGACAGCTAAATAATTATCATGGTCATATTCATCAGAATATAAAAAATCATGCAATATTCCAAACAAACAGGCAACATCATAAATGAATGTATCAAATAACTGTTTTTATTATATAATCTACTCAATAATCCATGTAATACGGTCATACAATAAAAACTGTATTGAATGAGTGTGACGTCATAAAAGCGTGTGAATTAGGTTATATCCTTACCCACTACGCATGGGTATTTACACGGCGGATTCCAAAGCATTTTTGCAGGAACAGTCACAGGAGGAAACATTCAATCCAATATTTATCAAAACAAATCACCAGTTCCTTAAAACGGGCCAGAATAATCATGGATAGCCGATTCTGAGTAACATGTGTCTGTAAAATCTTGTCCAGGTTGTTGACATTCCAGAGTGTGTGCGCTATGACGGCACATAATTCACCTAGTTCACAGTGACACACTGTTTGTTCATTCAAAATTTAAGCTGATACTTTTGTACTTTTTTTTCTAAAAAGGAGATATATTGTATTTAAATTGAAAATGTTTGTTTTGTTTTCGTATCCTGCGGACGGACTATTGTTTACTTATAATATTTCAGCAGGATTACTTTTGGCACATGTACACTGTAACGTAAACTTGTTGTGTTTACGTCAATCAGCTGTTTTCTTATAATGAGAAGACAAGTTTTAAATCTGTGAAAAAGCTGTTTTTTACGGGATTATATAATAAATAGAATCTTGCATGAGTGTTTATTAATATTGAATTTATTAAACTCGTTGAATAATGTTTTATGCAACTCGCCAAGGCTCGTTGCATAAAAAATTATTCAACTCGTTTAATAAATTCAATATTACATAAACACTCATTTAAGATCCTATATAAATATTAAAACATATTTTCTATAGCCATGATAAACTGATGAGCCCTTTTCTGACAAAAGTTATTAATCTTTTATGTCTTTAAACTTGGTAAATTCATAATAGTGATATTAATTATTTAAAATGCAATGCAGAAAACTCTCAGAAATAAGCAATGGATTGTAATTTACAAAGCACTGACTAGCAAAATGATCAGCAATGCATAATTTATGAACTTTATATTTCATAACATTTTAAGTACTGTAAGTTTCTACTCGTGAATACTATCTACATGTGTATTAACTGTCAAAATATCAGAAGTAAATAATAACAAATGAAATGAGATTTTTACTTCCCTGTCAATTATTTCACCAACATTAATTATATTACTTACACCATCTTAACATTACAACAACAATCTCTGCAATACATTAAGACAAGTGCAGGTGTTTCTTTTTCTTTTTTTTTTTTTGAAAGACCATGTTAGGATTAACCTAGCCACCAAAGACCATGTTAGGATTAACTTAGCCACCAAAGACCATGTTAGGATTAACCTAGCCACCAAAGACCATGTTAGGATTAACTTAGCCACCAAAGACCATGTTAGGATTAACCTAGCCACCAAAGACCATGTTAGGATTAACCTAGCCACCTGAGACCAAGTTAGGATTAACTTAGCCACCAAAGACCATGTTAGGATTAACCTAGCCACCAAAGACCATGTTAGGATTAACCTAGCCACCTGAGACCATGTTAGGATTAACTTAGCCACCAAAGATCATGTTAGGATTAACCTAGCCACCAAAGACCATGTTAGGATTAACTTAGCCACCAAAGACCATGTTAGGATTAACCTAGCCACCAAAGACCATGTTAGGATTATCTGCACAAAACAAGAACTGACAGAGATACAAAATTTCTATTACTTGTGATATAGTAATTGGATTTCAACGAGGCTGGCAGATAAAAAAAAAAACAAATGCACTAACTTTAATGAGCAAACAATAAACAGAATCAATAAAGATTACTTTTCAATTATGCACAAAAATAAATATGTATAACTTATTTATTTACGCCTATAATTTCTATCCTCTGACATTTTACATTAATTAGGTACTTACATACAGAGTTTCACAATGCTATTTTAACAGATAGTTAGTTGTGTAACTAAAATCATTAAGTCTCATTACATTATAGTGATTGACAACCTACATATCAGAATTCAATGTCAGCCATTTAATATAGATCAGAATTCAATGTCAGCCATTTAATATAGCTAACAGTAATATAAAAATGTAGGTGATAAATAAACCAGGTCAATCTATCTGAAACAAGCTATTTTTATGATATTTTTACATTTTATGTCTTGGATCAAATATATGTCTTTAAAAAGTCGTTTCTATATAAAAGACATTGACCTTTCAAAAGCATGGCATACAAGTCTATGAAACTTTGTGAATGAAAAAAAGACAAATAAACTTCACAGAAATAATGAGGCCCAATAAGGCCTGTATGTCTCAACTGACAATCTATGTGTATTGCATCTTAGTTTAACCATGCCAGACACAATTTCAATTACGCATCAACCAAAATTATTTGACTAAGTTGCTGAAAGGATTTTAATAAAACACCCCACTGAAAACTATGGGTCAATGAAAATTTCTGAAAAACTTCTTACATATGTTAAATAACTATGTATCTACTTTCTTTTTATCAAATTTGAGCCAAATCATCCATAAAATAAACAGTATTTAACTATTTATCTCATCCTATCAATAACACAGTTTGTGACCATCATGGATTTTGGACAGTCAATACCTACAATATTCTAACATACATGCCTACAAAAAGTTAATAGTTTCCAAGATAATAATTAACCATTTCGGTCTTTTATGGACCTATGACCTTTGAACATATATATAAGACCTTGAATCATCTATATATATCAGAATGATTGCCATATCAATTCCTACATCATTCTAATATACATGCCTATACAAGAAGTTAATAGTTTCTAAGATACTTAACAATTTTGATCTTTTTATGCACCTATGACCTTTGAACGTATGACCTTAAGCCAAATGATCATCATGTCAATACCTACAATATTCTAATATATATGCTTATGCAAAAAAATTAATAGTTTTCAAGCTAATGCACAATTTTAGTTTTTATAAGCAAGAAAAAAAAAAATAAAAAAAAAATAAAAAAAAAAAAAAAACATTTCAGGGTAATAACTCTTACATGCATTATTATATAGTTACGAAACTTTGTATTTTTTTAAATTTTGTCATGCTGAACACTTTAACAATGTCTTGATATTATATATCTTTAAAACTTTGAAGAAAATAGCCTAAAACTGCAAAATTACAAACTAGGTCATGACCTTGAACTTTGACCTTGACCCCATTTTAAGGTTATTTCAAGAAAAAGTCAAAACTGAAAACCCCATGTCAATATCTGTTTAAATAGTCAAGTTATAACAATTTGAAGCCATTTTAAGAAATTTTTAAAATTAAATGCAAAAACACATAACCGATTTTCCAAATGAATTTCACGAAATGAGCAAACTATAGACTTAAGACCCTAGAGAAGCCAAATATCACATCAGATTTTTTCTCCCATCATTGATATTGGAGAAGATTTTTAAAGATTTTTGCACCCCTAGGTCACCATGATGTAGTTTTAGTAGCCATGGCAACACCACAAACAAATCTGAATTGCACCAACCCAGACATGCTTCTGGCCAAGTCTCATTGAAATCTGTCCAGTACTTTCGGAGAAGTCGAAAATGTGTGTTTACGATGCACACACGCACATATACACACTGCGCTATGTCATAAGCTCACATGACTTTTGGTCAGGTGAGCTTAAAAACCTTCAATACCAAATTTAGTTTGAATTGTGTAACAAGTATCAGAGGAGAACATTTTCAAAGAATCAGCTTAGATAATACCTCATATGCATAATCCATGAAAACTGGATTAACCAAAAATATGTTACTAAAACCTGCTATATATGAGTGCATCAGCAATATTGTAGTGGTATCTGTGGCCGTTACATGGATGTAAAATGGGTAAACAAAAACTTCCTATATTCTAAATCTGAAGTAAATTAGTCTGTAATCAGCTGTGGCTTTTTAACAGTCATTTTTTTTTAAAAATATTGCTCAACCACCTTATTTCATAAAATGAACTTACAGCGTTTTCACAATTTTTTAACTACTACTTTTTGCCTTTAACATTATTATGATAAAAATTTGCACTCTGTCAAAAGTTTAGAATAAATTTGTACTATTATTTAACATCCCACGTGGAACCTCTTTCAAATAATCTGGCGACCATGACCTTCAGTTAACAGCAGGGCTCAGGAAAACTTTGACTGAGGTGTCGGACATTTTTTCAAAGCAACTGTAACTGTACCACCGACGATGCAATGAAAAGCAAAAAAAAAAAAAAAAAAAAAAGTTGTTACTGACTATGTATTTTAATAAGATTTTTACTATCAATATAGAAGTTTTAAAAAAGGGTTTTACTACCACGAAGTTATTTAAATATGTATGGTCAGACTTGTATGTCCACATTAGTGTTGATTTTGAACTGTCGGCGTTAACGACACATGGTTTGACGGCCATCTTTGTTTATTGACAATCGCGCATTTTCGTTTTCCCGAAGTTACACGAACTTTACTGAACCTCATTTTGAGACTCTTTGATTTTATTTAGACTTTTTAAAATTATTTATTTATAACTAAACAGTTTGGCCAAGACCGTACTATGCGCATTGTATTATTATTTAACATCCTGCGTGGAACCTCTTTGAAATAGTCCGACGACCATGACCTTCAGTTAACAGGTGTTTATGGCTTCCGTCAGTCAAGCGATGTGATTACTTAATAAACAACTTATCATGATTCGGACGATGAAACAAAAGGAACAGATTGAGACCATGGATTTTTACTGATTAATAAACAAAAGCCTAATTATTAGATCTGTATTATTTATTGAAAATGACTGACAGGTGATAGCAAAGAATACTCGAGTAAAATAATGACCGATAAACATATTTATTTACGTGTCCGATTGACTGAATTCTATTTTAAACTGAAAATGTCCGACAAAAAATATTTTTTGATATTTTGTCGGACATGTCTGGCAAATATGACCATTTCTGGACCCCTGGTTAACAGGTACTCAGGTGTTTATGGCTTCCGTCTGTCAAGCTATGTGATTACTTAATAAACAACTTATCAACAAAAGTCATGGTGATTGGACGATGAAACAAAAGGAACAGATTGAGACTATGGATTTTAACTGATTAATTAACAAAAGCCTAATTATTAGATCTATATTATTTATTGAAAATGACTGACAGGTGATCAATAAAATACTCGAGTAAAATAATTACCGATAAACATATTTACGTGTCCGATTAACTGAATTCTATCTTAAACTAAAAATGTCCGACAAGCTATATTTCACATCGGACAAAAATATTTTTTGTCGGACATGTCCGGCTAATATGACCGTTTCTGGACCCCTGAGACAGGCATACAGTGTAACTTCCCAAAACCGACACCTCTGAATACCGACAACCTCCCTAAACCGACAATGTCTGCTCGGGACGGATTTATTCTTATATAAATCATGTAATAAAAACTTCCGAAAACCGACACCTCCGTATTCCGAACACCGACATAATTTGTCAGCCCAAATCGGCTTCTTTAACAGTAAATAAAATTCCGAATACCGACATTACCTTTGGAACAAATAATGTTTGAATTGTCACAAATGACTGCACGGGACGAGAACTCATCATTACCGCGGACTATGTATAACACCTGTTTACCTACCGTCGATGTTTACTTAATACATTAACTTATTAATTATAAGATACATATATCTGTATCGTATGTAATTTTAAAATAAACAAACGTGTTTAAAACATTTTATTAAAATGTGCTTTTATATTAAAAAAAAAAGTCGGATGCTGAAAAGCTGCATGATGTTTTTAGATGCAAGGCAAAGGATTTTCTAAAAACAATACAGCCTTGAACTTAAATAAATCACGTTCTTTTTTTTTTTTTTTTTTTTCTTTTTCTTGTTTTTTTTAAATCTGAATGATTTATATGGCCTCTTCTTCTCGGGCGAGGTCAAGGAAAAAAAAGTGACACAAAAGTACTGTTAGCAGGGCCCGATCATGGTAGATGATAAGAACTACGTATTACAACTACGATGACAATGTATGCACATTGTTTCATTGTTATATTTGTTTAATATAAAAATAAAATATAAATACATTTAAAATATCACTTTACACGATGTAAGTGTTAAAAAACACGATCGAATGCACACACATAATATACCATTATAATAGCCATATCCGGTAACTGACTAAATTCTGACTTGGTAACGGACTAGAACGAACCGGATTCGAATCCGTTTTTTTAAACTTCTGAAAACCGACACCTCTGTAAACCGACCAAAATGACCGGTCCCGTGGAGTGTCGGTTTACGGAAGTTTCACTGTACTAGTCCCCAAGTCACATTAACCTGGTACTGAGTGAACCAGTCAATATTGTTCCCTTTAATACCAAGTGTAAGATGAGGAAACAATATCCTGAATTTTAATGTCTAATGTATGACCTGGTCAAGAGTTCAAACTTCTGACTATCCATTCCCAAATCAAAAGCTCCACCACTGAGCCAGGTATCTTCAGAAACCTGGTAGGTTAATTTTGTACTTGTAGTGGACGGATATCCCATTAAAGGGAGAAGTACTATCTGTTCTACAAATAACTTAAATCAGAATCATAATGAGAAGTGGCTTGATAGTCTTTAGGCTTGGGCTTTTTTTAACTAGAAATTATTACCTAGAATCCACCTGTTAGTGTATAGCATATTCCAGACACAAAGACCCTCCTTACTTTCCAAGAACGGACTTGCTTAAATATGAAAGCTATCATTGGTGATTATTTTACAGGTGCCATGTTTTATAATGTCATTTGTTCATGTTTGACTTTAAGGATACAAGCATAAATATATGTTGTCTCACAACATAGGGAAAAAAACACCTTCAAATTCAACTTTTGTGGCCATTACCGGTATGTGAAATAGTGCACAATATTCAGAAATGTGTGCATTTTTTCAGTATCATAAGTGCATATCCCCCCAAGCAGATGCTATGATCATTTGATGTCAGTATGAATTTCAGCAATATTTCTTTTTCATTTTCTTTAACAGCAGTCTTCTTAAAATAAGTATGATTATGTCATGTTGTCCTTGGTGTGACAAACTTGATAATCATTATAATGGTGTTTAGAACTCACATTTTACACTTGGTATCAGTCTATCTAGGGTAATTTCATAACTAATGCTTTCCTTGATTTTATAACATAGTCTTTTTACTTTACTTGTTTTTACATTGTAATGATGAATGAAAAATATTTTTATGTCCATAGCCGCTACTGGGGAGGTTTGTTGTAGTTTGTACCCACCTGATCATCAACAAGCATATCTTCCGTAGACGCTGCCTGAAAATATAAAATAACAATAGTAATTTCAACAGCAGATTCAGTTAAATAAACCGAATGCCATGGTCTAATTATTTTTAAGAGGGAGAACAATCGCAAAAACACGAGCACAATTTAAATCAAAGTTTATTTCCAAAACACAGTATTTTCAACCGGTCCAAGTCATTTTAACTTGTATTAAAAACTTACTTCTGTATCTTGTGCAACTTCCATGCGTTTCCATGGATCTGCAAATTGTGCCAACGGCATTTTGGGACTGTAGAGCGGAATTTTGGAAAGTTGTGCAGATTATCACTGACTATTTGTGCATCAACTTTCCAAGCCCCCGACAACAAGATGGCGGCTTCCCGTTTCAGAATGAGACAAGCACATTCCAACTTCCGGTGACGTTAATACAACATTGACAGTTGGCGGGAAATTAGAATTTATTTCATATACGAGATAGCCAGTACATGTAGCAAAAAACGTCTATATACTTTTAGATTGTTATAATGGTGCTAAAAAAATTGAAGAATATCACAAACTTACTCGAAAATAACAATAATCTTTAAATAAATAATATAAATAAGAACTTGGCTGAGTCGTGATATGGAATCTGAAATCAATTTAAATGAATAGTGATCTGATTTTACCGACGAGATGTAAAACCTAAGAGCTTTTGAAATTTTGAAAAAATATGGCGAAAAATTCTACTTTCAGATGCAATCTAAGCGACATTAAAGGGAAAATAATTTATTTAAAGTGCCGGACTTTTGGTACAAAACGAATTATCAGCGACATAAAGGAGGATGAGGTGCATGTGTACGTCCCTTACGCCCCCACTAGATCCGCTACAGGTAATGTTGTCTAATGTCGCATCGGCAATTTTTTCGACGGGATCAAATAAATTAACTCGAACTTGAGGATGATTATAAAAACAAGTTCGTGTATGTCTGAGATGTGCGGCCGGGTATGTATCGTCTTCAAACAGTATTGAATTAAAATAGAGAGAGAGAGAGAGAGAGAGAGAGAGAGAGGAGAGAGAGAGAGAGAGAGACTTTATGGAGCTATGTCACACACACTAGGCACATTCATGATCCCTGGAATCATGTCTCAAATTTTAAACCGGTAAGAGCCGGTCGAAGTCTGAAGCTACCAATTTCCGCTCTCAAGACGGACACTGTACACCTGTGCCACTGAGGCGGTGATATCTTCTATGAATTTTTAAGTGTATTTTCATTTATATTCTTTTGTTTATTTCATTCAGACTTTTAACCTGAGACTGCTTTTTATAGTGCATCGAATTTTAACGGATAACTAAAATTGGTTAATTATAGTTATTTTTGCATTCAATGGAGCGCTTAAAGTAAACTAGAAATTACATTGAAGTTGTCACCGCCTCGATGTCTTAGAAGTGGTAATGGTAAAAAAGTGTAATATGACAACTAGTTGTCATATCATAATTTATTGATATTTCATTTAAAAATTTTTAAAAAAATAATAAAAAAAAAGCTATAATATTATATTACGTTTATCTGATCATATCGGCATAATGGTTTAGTGGAGAAAATCTTTAAACAAATAAAACAACACGAAAAAAAATCTAATAAGCTAAAATTGCCAACATCAATTACAACACTGGTCATTTACGCTAGTGCCTATCTAAAGTCGGGGTTTTGGGTGACTGAGTGGTCTAAAACGCGAGTTTACGGATCACAGTGCCTTTCGAATCTCACGTAGGCAGATAAGTAGACAAGTTATTGACCTCGATAAATGATCTGTCTTATATGTTTCAAGTTGTTACCGCCGCTGGTTTGAGAAATTGGATAAATATACGGTGTTGATGTTTGTCGAGTTGAGTTGAGTAATGGTGTTTAAAGTCCCAGTCAAGAATATTTCACTTATATCGAGACGTCGCCAACTATATGTGAAAGTGCAGAAATTTTGCCTGTGCGTTGCGCTGATGGCATTATACAGCGGGGTTCTTTATCGTGCCGTGCCTGCCATGACACGGGACCTCGTTTATTTTAAGTTCCCATCCGAACGAACCGTTTCTTTCATTTCGTAATTCCCAGTGCTTGGCGGAAGAACAGTCACTACCCACTTTCAAGTCTTGGGTCAGACCCGGCCTGGGTTCGAACCCACGACCTTCCACTTACGGAGCGAGCACTCTACCAACTGAGCTACCGCAGTGACCGATGATTGTTGACCTCGTCTTTCATTCTCATAACAAGAATTCGTTTCCTCGCAAACTCATGTGTGTAAATAATTTGGAAGACAAATTAGTCACCTATCGATCGAGGTTAAGTTTTTTCTTTTGTATTTTGTCAGGAGTTTGTCTAAATTTGATCTCACCTTTTGACTTTTGTTTTATGCCAGATGTTTGTCTAAATTTGATCTCACCTTTTGTCATTTGTTTTATGCTAGGTGTTTGTCTAAATTTAATCTCACCTTTTGACATGTGTATTATGTAAGGTGTTTGCCAAAATTTGATCTCACCTTTTGACATGTGTATTATGTAAGGTGTTTGCCAAAATTTGATCTCACCTTTTGACATGTGTATTATGTAAGGTGTTTGCCAAAATTTGATCTCACCTTTTGACATTTGTATTATGTAAGGTGTTTGCCAAAATTTGATCTCACCTTTTGTCATTTGTATTATGTAAGGTGTTTGCCAAAATTTGATCTCACCTTTTGACATGTGTATTATGTAAGGTGTTTGCCAAAATTAGATCTCATCTTTTGACATGTGTATTATGTAAGGTGTTTGCCAAAATTTGATCTCACCTTTTGACATGTGTATTATGTGGTGTTTGCCAAATTTGATCTCACCTTTTGACATTTGTATTATGTAAGGTGTTTGCCAAAATTTGATCTCACCTTTTGTCATTTGTATTATGTAAGGTGTTTGCCAAAATTTGATCCTAGTTTTTGACATTTTGTATTATGCCAGGTGTTTGTCTAAATTTGATCTCACCTTTTGTCATTTGTATTATGTAAGGTGTTTGCCAAAATTAGATCTCATCTTTTGACATGTGTATTATGTAAGGTGTTTGCCAAAATTTGATCTCACCTTTTGACATGTGTATTATGTAAGGTGTTTGCCAAAATTTGATCTCACCTTTTGACATTGTATTATGTAAGGTGTTTGCCAAAATTTGATCTCACCTTTTGTCATTTGTATTATGTAAGGTGTTTTGCCAAAATTTGATCCTAGTTTTTGACATTTTGTATTATGCCAGGTGTTTGTCTAAATTTGATCTCACCTTTTGTCATTTGTATTATGTAAGGTGTTTGCAAAAGTTTTCACCTTTTGTCATTTGTATTATGTAATGTGTTTACCAAAATTGATCTCACCTTTTGTCATTTGTATAATATCAGGTGTTTGCCAAAATTAGATCTCACCTTTTGTCATTTGTATTACGTAAGGTGTTTGCCAAAATTTGATCTCACCTTTTGTCATTTGTATTACGTAAGGTGTTTGCCAAAATTAGATCTCACCTTTTGTCATTTTGTATTACGTAAGGTGTTTGCCAAAATTTGATCACACCTTTTGTCATTTGTATTATGTAACGTGTTTGCCAAAATTAGATCACACAATTTGTCACTTGTATTATATAAGGTGTTTGTCAAAATTTGATCTCACCTTTTGTCATTTGTATTACGTAAGGTGTTTGTCAAAATTTGATCTCACCTTTTGTCATTTGTATTACGTAAGGTGTTTGCCAAAATTAGATCTCACCTTTTTTCATTAGTATTATGTAAGGTGTTTGCCAAAATTAGATCTCACCTTTTGTCATTTGTATTATGTAAGGTGTTTGCCAAAATTAGATCTTACCTTTGTCATTTGTATTTTGTAAGGTGTTTGCCAAAATTTGATCTCACCTTTTGTCATTTGTATTACGTAAGGTGTTTGCCAAAATTAGATCTCACCTTTTGTCATTTGTATTACGTAAGGTGTTTGCCAAAATTAGATCTTACCTTTGTCATTTGTATTATGTAACGTGTTTGCCAAAATTAGATCACACAATTTGTCACTTGTATTATATAAGGTGTTTGTCAAAATTAGATCTTACCTTTTGCCATTTGTATTATGTAAGGTGTTTGCCAAAATTAGATCTCACCTTTTGTCATTTGTGTTATGTAAGGTGTTTGCCAAAATTAGATCTTACCTTTGTCATTTGTATTATGAAGGTGTTTGCCAAAATTTGATCTCACCTTTTGTCATTTGTATTATGTAAGGTGTTTGCCAAAATTTGATCTCACCTTTTGTCATTTGTATTATGCCAAATGTTTGCCAAAATTTGATCTCACTTTTTGACATTGTTTTTATACCAGATGTTTGTCTAAATTTGATCTCACCTTTTGACATTTGTTTGATGCCATGTGTTTGTCAAAACCAAAACTCAATCCCAAAAGGAAATTGAATTGTTTGAAAACTGGCTAATTCAGTTAAACACCACCGGGCAGATGCGATCAGGTGTCACGGAAAGGTTAGCATTTTTTGTTTAGCTAGCTTCAACCACCACGTGCAAAATAAAATAAAAAATTGAAAGAACTTTGAACTATGGGACGTCGCATATATCAGTATAAGTTTAAATTCAGCGACTTCCTACTTATCAACAATATTGTGATGACAGTCATAAATTTTTAGGGCATTAATTGGCATAGGCTTGATATATTCCCAAGTCAACAATTTATTTGCAAGCAGCATGTTTCGTTGTAGAAAGTTCCCGTAGTGGGAACAAACTCTATCATACCGTATTTACTGTAAAACAAATACATGTACACCAGAAGAAGAAATATTGCTGCATAGAAACGGAACGTTTGCAAAATAAAAATTGAAGTCATCACGTTTGTCAAATAGCGTCAAATATGTCGTAGAAGTCCAAATATGAAGCAGAACATCAATAATCGGTGATATCTTTTATTTCAAGCTTTCTTGGATAGATGATATTCACTTAATCTAGAATATTATATTGCCAAACACTACAATATGTTGTCTATCAAAAACTCTAACATTTTGTTGATGGTATATTTTAATTTGCAGTCCGTATTGTGTTTGACAAAATCAGCAGGATCCCCTTTTTAGCACTAGAAAATTATGTTTTGACACAGTTTTTGAAGTAGAAATGTCAAGCGGATGACTTGATTAAGAGGTTTCAATTTAGAATGATAGATTGTGGTGTAAAGTGTAAAAAAGCAAATGTTTTAATACTTTTACTGAGATACATGTATCATTTAACAAAATTTTCAGCCGTCTAAAATTTGAAATTTATTGAAAAACTACGGTTTGTTACCTCTTGCAAAGCATTCCTTAGCTGGATTTGGATTTTTATAATTTTGGAACTTTACATTCATTATTTCCAACTGTTTTGGCTTATGTTTTTATGTATCAAACTTTTCAGTCTTAGTGTTACTGATGAGGAATGAATTCCGAAATGTGCACATCTTGCACATAAAACTTTAACTGGTATTTGTGTTATATATATATATATATATATATATATATATATATATATATATATATATATATATATATATATATATATATTATTATTATTATTATTATTAGAAACAAAATGTTTAAGTAATCCTTTAGAAATTTTTCCCATTTGGTTAATGCCAGATGTAGTGTTACAGTGTAAATAATTTTTTTTTTGTATTGACCAAAAATTGTATTTTTTTCATCATGTTTAAATTGTGCCCATTCCATATTTTATGTTTTGCCATAAGTTTTTTATAAAGGTGTTAAGGTCAAGTCCATATTTTAGGTGTCGCCTAATTAATAGGTGTTTTCTAAAAGTACAAAAAAACAAATCGAGAGGTCACTCACTATATGTGCTGTTATTTTGTCAATAAACTGGGGTAACTTTGTAAATATTCATGGGTTGTGTGACTGTGTATGGAGTTTGTGGAGTATGTGATTTTCATGATGTTATGTTTTGTTGTGTCTATATAAGGGGTGGATTTTCAAATAAAATTTAGTGGAGACTTGGCCATGAACGATGGTGTTCGATATGAGAAAAATGAATGCATGTATAATACAATTGTAAGTAGAAATTTTATATTGATACAGGGATTTGAATTTTGTTTAAAAAACAATGTTACATTGTGAAATTTTGAATGTTGAATTTTGAAAACTAAATATCTAAATCTAGGGAAATTCCAGCTATTTTTTTTTCTTTTAAGAAAGAATTATTTTAAATTCAATTGGGAAATTATGTTGTTAGATTATTTTTAAAATATTCTAAGTAAATATTCTAAGTATTTGATTCAATACTTCAATTTAATTTTAGTTTTTTTATCTAGTGATTAAATCTAGTGATCTGTGTACTAGGGCAAAAGGGTTTTATGGGATTTTGTTGTTTTAATCAAATGATGCTTAATGTAGCTTAAATAATAAATTGGGTTTAATTGGTGAATTAATTGGACTAATATAGGGATGCCCACACCTAAAGAATTAGGTACACATATCATTATATTTACTCATTTAGAAAAATAGAATCAAATGTGAGGTTTCTTTCATTTTGTATTTTGTAGTTTGGTCAAAACACTTGGGTTGGATAATAATAATAATAAATAATATGGAACCGATTATGGAGGAATTTAAAAAAAAATATAAATATGAATAAAGTGGAGGAAAAGATTATACTTCATTGTTAATATTTTAATTCCTGGGACCAAGGCCTACGACAATTCTGTAACACTTATCCTCTGTTTGTGCTATACACTTGTCAGAAAGGCTGCTTAGCCTGTCCTCTGTTTATGTGATAGTCTTGTCAGAAAGGCAGCCTAGTTTGTCCTCTATAAGTGTTATACATTTGTCAGAAAGGCTGTCCAGCCAGCTTGTCCCCTATTAGTGTTATACACTTGTCAGAAAGGCTGTCCAGCCAGCCTGTCCTCTATTAGTGTTATACATTTGTCAAAAAGGCTGTCTTGCCAGCCTGTCCTCTATTTGTGTTATACACTTGTCAGAAAGGCCGTTTAGCCTGTCCTCTGTTTGTGTAATAGATTTGTCAGAAAGGCTGTCTAGCCAGCCTGTCCTTTTTTGTGTTATACACTGTCAAAAAGGCCGTTTAGCCTGTCCTCTATTTGTGTTATACACTGTCAGAAAAGCCGTTTAGCCTGTCCTCTATTTGTGTTATACACTGTCAGAAAGGCCGTTTAGCCTGTCCTCTGTTTGTGTTATAGATTTGTCAGAAAGGCTGTCTAGCCAGCCTGTCCTTTATTTGTGTTATACACTGTCAAAAAGGCCGTTTAGCCTGTCCTCTATTTGTGTTATACACTGTCAGAAAGGCCGTTTAGCCTGTCCTCTATTTGAGTTATACACTGTCAGAAAGGCCGTTTAGCCTGTCCTCTATTTGTGTTATACACTGTCAGAAAGGCCGTTTAGCCTGTCCTCTATTTGTGTTATACACTGTCAGAAAGGCCGTTTAGCCTGTTCTCTATTTGTCTTATACACTTGTCAGAAAGGCTGTCTAGCCTGTTTCTGTTTGTTTGATATGGCAAACGTCTTTGTTAATCTTAATCAATTTATACAGACGTTTGTCAGATTCGCAAACCACCATATTAAGAAATTTTGCAATCATATAATGATAACTTGCCATTATATAATGATGTTTGCAGATGGCATTATGATGAGATAATATAATGATGAAATATATCCATATAATGGCGAATGCTAACCCTATAATGATCTGATGATATCATAAAATAACGATTTTTTTCAGCACCCTTTTGATTAATTTGGCACAATTTAACCAACGGTAAGCACTTAATCCACGTTATATGATGTGGACAAAGAAAGTAACTCCTACATACTTTTGTCTCAATAATTGGTAAGTAAATTTCTGGCATTGTCGTGTAAGCAGGTAGCGAGGTTGAGCCAGAAATAGATTTGACAGCGTACTACAGACTTGAAAAACAGATAGTGACAAACTTTTTCACCAAGCATTTTGATTTTTAAAAAAGTTGTTCTTCAGTTTAATCTGCGTTGATTTAGACCTTCCAACAGATGGATAAAACACATGAGTTTGTAACGAAAAATGTTGAATTTTAAATTTCAAGAGAACCAATATTATTAACCCTTTTAGTAATAAGTGTGTATACAACATCGGAGAGCTACAAGCTTTCTATAAGAAAAATATTGAACCCGATAGAAGAAGTTGGGCGTTAGTTTAGAGCAAAAACTAGGGGAAAACGATTCAATCTTTTCCTATGTATAAACGGTGGCATGGTAGCTAGGGCTAAAATGTTAAAGCAGTATTAAGTTTTTCCTAGGAAAAAATTAAAACGGTGCTTATCAAATAAATGATGTTCCTAATGAACAATGTTACTTTTGGTTCAACGATAAAAGCTCGAATAAATACAGAAATAACAGTAGTTTCCCAGCGAGATGTAGCATGTCGGATCTGATATTAGAACATGGTTACGTCATAAAAAAACCGAGTCAAGTAAACAAAACTTTCAAAACGGTGAAATACGATAAATTAAACACAGAACTTCTTTGAATTTGTCATTTGTGACTTAGTAAGGAATACACAACACCATTTCAAATACATCTGGATATTAATGACGGACAATTAATGCAATTTGTCAGGTTTTACCTTCGATTCATTGGGTTTTCCGTACATCGTGCGCATGCTCCAAGCTAGTAATAATCATCGTTAAACATTGACCAACCGGTTAGAGGATTCCATTTATTTACAGCTAAAGGAAATGAAATTTTAGAAAATGAATCTCGCGGATCGTTGTTAGAGGATATGTATTTTTAAAAAAAATATATTTTTAGAAATAAAAAAAAATTCAGAAAATTGAAAAACTTAATGCAGCTTTAACAGAGTTTTTTTTTTTCAAAGTGAGACAAGTCATTCTCAAATTTATGTCTCCATTTAAAAGGTGGAAACATAAAAAAATAAAGTTATAATACAGTGAACTTGCATAATTTTCAAAAATACCAGAACCAGTGAATTTCAATTTGAAATTTCCTCCACGTTAGTATAAAATTTTTCTCAAAATTTAAGATACAACTCTGGTGACCAGTTTCTATGGTAACGGATGTTAAAGCGTTTTAAGGAGAGATGTAACCTTATGAAGTATTATACATGGTTTATTTGAAATAAAGTACATATTTTACGTTACTTTCTTGTAGTCTTTTGTTGTCAAGTACAACAAATGAATTACCGGTTTGATCCGTGTTTGCATTTCACAAATAAATTGGCGAAATTGAATGCGAGGGCGACCAGTTACTTTTTGTAATGTTGTGTTTTACTTCTAAAATTTATAACAATACGTTGTATTCATGACAGAGATACATAGTAATATTATTTGTTCGATATTTCTGTATATAAACAACCAACAGTTAACTGTAAACAACCGGTGCAGAAAAACGTGATCATAATTAATCAATGGTAATGGTAACGGATGCTAATGGGTTAACGTGTTCCGCGAAGAAACCAATATCACACACACACACACACACAACACACAAACCACACACACACACACTACTTTCTGCAACACCCACCTCTCTCTTTCACACACACACACACACACACACACACACAACAACTGCTACCATCGACAAATGTTGATTGTCATTGAAGGCAGTGATCTAGATCTAAAGAACATAGAACATTGCGAAAAAAGCATAAGCATATGATGATAACTGAATTCCATGATAACTTTCAAGACGGTTACATAATTTGATATGTATAATAAAATATGAAATACGTTTTCAGGGATAATAAGTCGTAATAAATCGTAACGGATGTTATTTGTATGCTGTCTGGTGCTACTAATTGTCATGCTGTACTTTTGAATGCATTATTTCGTAACAATTCAAGAGTTGCACATGACACATTTACAACAAAAGTAGTCTTTTCGTGCAACTGCTAGATCATATACGATTATTTTACTTATTTCGAAGCCGCTAGTTCCGTGACAGCGCAGGAAATACGGAAACCAAGAGAAAACCGTCCGCCTTCGTTTTAATGCGAGCAGGACAAGGTCAGTGGCACTTATCACATGATCAGGGTTCAAGCCCTGTTAATATCGTAAATGAAAAAAGTATTTATAGTCGCCTACAAGAACTTGTGGGGTTTTCTTTGGTTTTCTGTTAATGCTCACATCTCGCGAACATTGTGATAACATTAAACTGGTTTCACGTCTTTGTTCAATATAGTTTATAGTAACGATATTCCAAAAGGACAAAAAATCCATATTTGACATAAATTTTCAAGAATTTAATTGCAGTGAACATTCCAAACAATATTATGGGAGGTATAAAAAATTTCAAAACATTCAACAATAATACTGAATTTTAACCAATCGATTACAAGTGTTAATTTGCTTTTATCCATTTTATGAATTGTGTTTCTATTTCATCCAATACATTGTCGTTTACTCATAATGCCCTGTTTGATTAACCGCATTGTATAGGTTCCTCCACTTTAAAAACAAATCAAAGATTCTGAATCTAGATTTTATCGGTTGCATTTGAGGATTCCTATTAAATGTATCTTTGCTTTTTCCGGTCTTGACCCATTATAGTGAGAGAATAAAACGAAAATTAATTCTATTACGGATTATACCTATAGTTTTGTATCAGTAATACTAGTGTACAAATCCAAATACCTATGGTTTTGTATCAGTAATACAAGTGTACAATTCAAATACCTATGGTTTTGTATCAGTAATACTAGTGTATAAATCCCAATACATATGGTTTTGTATCAGTTAAACTAGTGTACAAATCCCAATACCTATGGTTTTGTATCAGTTATACTAGTGTATAAATCCCAATACCTATGGTTTTGTTTCAGTTGTACTAGTGTACAAATCCCAATACCTATGGTTTTGTATCAGTAATACTAGTGTACAAATCCCAATACCTATGGTTTTGTATCAGTTATACTAGTGTACAAATCCAAATACCTATGGTTTTGTATCAGTTATAATAGTGTATAATCCCAATACCTATGGTTTTGTATCAGTAATACTGGCATAGTTCAATGATAAATGTATTTATTAGTTTAATCAGGGAATTTTGCTTAGAATGTAAAATGTCACTATTTGATTCATTGTATATACATTATCTTGTAAAAAAATCAATAAAATCCAGTCCAAGAGTCCAATCCAAGAGTCCAGTCCAACAGTCCAATTCATCCAAGATTCCAGTCCAATCCAAGGGTCCAATCCAGTCCACATTTTCACACTTTGCCCAAATATACACGATTTTGTATCAGTAATGCTAGTTACGTGTTATCAGTAATACTAGTGTACAAAGCTCAATATTCATGGTTTTGTATCAGTGATTTAAGTGTACAAATCCAAATACCCATGATTTTGAATCAGGGTACACATCCTATATCTATTATTTTGTATCAGTGTACAAATCCCAATATCCGTGGTTTTGTTTCAATATTTTTAGTGGTCCAAACCCAATACCCATGTTGTTTTGTATAAATGTACAAATCCCAATATCCATGATTTTGTACCAGTGTACAAATCCTAATATTCAGGATTTTGTTTCAGTAATACTAGTGTACATATCCCAATATCCATTATTTTGTATAAGTGTACAATTGCAAGTCTCAATATTCATGGTTTTGTTTCAGTGTAAAAATTACAATTTCGATAGTTTTGAACCAGTGTATAATTCCCAATATCAATGATTTTTTTATCAGTAATGCTAGTGTACAAATCCCAATATCAATGGTTTTGTATCAGCAATGCTATTGTAGTTTCTGTTCTTTGCATCCAGTTGCTCGTGTTTTGGGCTCAATTTTCTTTTTGGTGCGATTAGTTCCACAGTTTTTAACCGATTGCTTTGTAATTGGCATGCATGAATGGAATCATATGAAGATGTGTACATATTGAAATACATCATACATTTTTAAAGTTTTTTGGTTGCTATTTTCGTTACTTAAAGTTTACTGACTATATATGCAGGCAGGCTTTTTTGCTGGTTTTCTGACAGCTCTTCTTATAACTGTATGTTTAATTACTTAATTACATGATCTTGACTATTACCAATTGCTATTGGCATTTCCAATAGCATTTTACCATCTCTTATTACTCTTGTTACTTTATAGACATCGATGGGCGTATATTGCCCTTGTACTCTTGTTAAAGCAATGAAATGATATTTAAATCTTAATTTTCAAGTAAAAAAAGTCGATTGAATTCGTTGGTTTAGGTTAAAATCAATGTACTTTCTTACATATGCTATCAACTTGTGGTGCTGAAAAGGAGTTCAAAGCCTTTGTATGGTTGAAGACTTTAGTTACTTTGCTTGCCACAGTTACAATTCGGATTTCTCTCCTATTTCTTTAGTTTGCCATCGAGTATGATCTACGTAGAATTAGACATTTAAAATAAGTACATGTTCATGTATAAGATTGCTTGTGAAGACAATTAGACTACATACTTTTCTAGATATCTGATAAAACACAAAATAAATTATCTTATGGAAACAGGTATATCATTTGTTACTGAAATAGATATTGGTTACCGCACATGTTAAGACTATTTCCACATGTTATCGGTTCTCTGTCTATTGTAACTATCTATCTATATATATATATATATATATATATATATATATATATATATATATATATATATATATATATATATATATATATATATATATATATATATATATATATATATTGCACCATCCGTCAATGATTACGCACATGCGCAGTGGGATATCGCGGATATTATTAAGAATCCGACACTAACCTCCTTCGACAAAATTTTAAAATTTCTCCCTCAAATTTCAAGAAAAACTATGAGAGGATTTAAGCTATAAACACTCAAGTCAGGTAAGTTTGTAAGTGTTATTTATGTACCAACATTGGCTTCAATGTATTTAGATCTAGTTTAGTTAGATTTTCAAAAAAAAAAAAAAATTATTGGTATTGCTTCATATTATTGGACATTTAATTCACCATTAATTATAAACGAACGGTTCCAGTTAAGTATATTAAAGTACGAAATTACCAACTTTTCGTTAAAGTAGAGCACGTGGTCTTTTAAGACTTTATATATAATTTTGTATTATGTAACTTATCTTTAGAAAATAATACTCATACTTCTAAGAAAATAAAGCAGAGATAACACAGCTACGTAATAAGCATATATTTGATTGAACCGGCGTCATTTAAACATCTTGTATTTGGCATTTTGCCGCCAGTTACATATTCAACATCACTTGAATTTTTTCTAACCTACACATGTATATATAAACCCCTAGATATTAACCCTACCCGTCCGTTCAGATAAAAGCATGATTTTTGTATATTATTATATATTACTCATACGGCAATATTTTGATGTTTCACATGTGCGTTATTTGTATGTTGTTATAAGTAACTTGTATTATCTGTGCATATTACCTATTTCTGACAGATAGAATTTCGAGTTTCCATGGTAACGGTTTCTACACCTTTACATAAACGTTAAGATCCTAAGTTTATTTAGAAGCATTTTCTGGCTGGCATGTTGTAGTAGTACGTCTTGTATTTTAAGGTTATCCCGGAGTTCTGTATTTTAACACAATCTTAATGAATTTATCTTATCATATTGTAAATGTTTTACACTCAGTAATTTAACACAAAACATGTAACGGAAATGTAAGTTTTGTAAAAAAAAAAAAAAAAATGAAGGAAAAAAAAGAAAATAACTTTAAATTAAAATGATATGCTTTGATTTGTTTTATGTATATCTTTGACGGTAAGGTAGAAAATATCCTGGGTGATTTGTTTTATGTACAACAGTAAGGTAGAAAAATATCCTTATGTATATCTTTGACGGTAAGGTAGAAAAATATCCAGGGTGATTTGTTTTATGTACATCTTTGACGGTAAGGTAGAAAATATCCAGGGTGATTTGTTTTATGTGCATCTTTGACGGTAAGGTAGAAAAATATCATGGGTGATTTGTTTTATGTAAAACGGTAAGGTAGAAATATCCTGGGTGATTTGTTTTATGTATATCTTTGACGGTAAGGTAGAAAAATATCCTGGGTGAATTGTTTCATGTACATCTTTGACGGTAAGGTAGAAAATATCCTTGGTGATTTGTTTTATGTACAACGGTAAGGTAGAAAAATATCCTGGGTGATTTGTTTTATCTACATCTTTGACGGTAAGGTAGAAAAATATCCTGGGTGATTTGTTTTATGTACATCGGTAAGGTAGAAAAATGTCCTGGGTGATTTTTAATATGTACATCTTTTACGGTAAGGTAGAAAAATATCCTCGGTGATTTGTTTTATCTACATCTTTAACGGTAAGGTAGAAAAATATCCTGGGTGATTTGTTTTATGTACAACGGTAAGGTAGAAAAATGTCCTGGGTGATTTTTAATATGTACATCTTTAACGGTAAGGTAGAAAAATATCCTGGATGATTTGTTTTATCTACATCTTTAACGGTAAGGTAGAAAAATATCCTGGGTGATTTTGTTTTATCTACATCTTTGACGGTAAGGTAGAAAAATATCCTGGGTGATTTGTTTTATCTACATCTTTGACGGTAAGGTAGAAAAATATCCAGGGTGATTTGTTTTATCTACATCTTTAACGGTAAGGTAGAAAAATATCCTGGATGATTTGTTTTATCTACATCTTTAACGGTAAGGTAGAAAAATATCCTGGGTGATTTGTTTTATCTACATCTTTAACGGTAAGGTAGAAAAATATCCTGGGTGATTTGTTTTATCTACATCTTTGACGGTAAGGTAGAAAAATATCCAGGGTGATTTGTTTTATCTACATCTTTAACGGTAAGGTAGAAAAATATCCTGGATGATTTGTTTTATCTACATCTTTAACGGTAAGGTAGAAAAATATCCTGGGTGATTTGTTTTATCTACATCTTTAACGGTAAGGTAGAAAAATATCCAGGGTGATTTGTTTTATCTACATCTTTGACGGTAAGGTAGAAAAATATCCAGGGTGATTTGTTTTATCTACATCTTTAACGGTAAGGTAGAAAAATATCCAGGGTGATTTGTTTTATCTACATCTTTAACGGTAAGGTAGAAAAATATCCTGGGTGATTTGTTTTATCTACATCTTTAACGGTAAGGTAGAAAAATATCCAGGGTGATTTGTTTTATCTACATCTTTAACGGTAAGGTAGAAAAATATCCTGGGTGATTTGTTTTATCTACATCTTTGACGGTAAGGTAGAAAAATATCCTGGATGATTTGTTTTATCTACATCTTTAACGGTTAGGTAGAAAAATATCCTGGATGATTTGTTTTATCTACATCTTTAACGGTAAGGTAGAAAAATATCCTGGGTGATTTGTTTTATCTACATCTTTAACGGTAAGGTAGAAAAATATCCAGGGTGATTTGTTTTATCTACATCTTTAACGGTAAGGTAGAAAAATATCCTGGGTGATTTCTTTTATCTACATCTTAAACGGTAAGGTAGAAAATTATCCAGGGTGATTTGTTTTATCTACATCTTTGACGGTAAGGTATAAAATATCCTGGGTGATTTGTTTTATCTACATCTTTGACGGTAAGGTAGAAAAATATCCTGGATGATTTGTTTTATCTACATCTTTAACGGTTAGGTAGAAAAATATCCAGGGTGATTTGTTTTATCTACATCTTTAATGGTAAGGTAGAAAAATATCCTTGGTGATTTGTTTTATCTACATCTTTAACGGTAAGGTAGAAAAATATCCAGGGTGATTTGTTTTATCTACATCTTTGACGATAAGGTAGAAAAATATCCTGGGTGATTTGTTTTATCTACATCTTTGACGGTAAGGTAGAAAAATATCCTAGATGATTTGTTTTATCTACATCTTTTTCGGTTAGGTAGAAAATATCATGGGTGATTTGTTTTATATGCATCTTTGACGGTAAGGTAGAAAAATATCCTGGGTGATTTGTTTTATCTACATCTTTAACGGTAAGGTAGAAAAATATCCTGGGTGATTTGTTTTATCTACATCTTTGACGGTAAGGTAGAAAAATATCCTGGATGATTTGTTTTATCTACATCTTTAACTGTAAGGTAGAAAAATATCCTGGATGATTTGTTTTATCTACATCTTTAACGATAAGGTAGAAAAATATCCTGGATGATTTGTTTTATCTACATCTTTAATTGTAAGGTAGAAAAATATCCTGGATGATTTGTTTTATCTACATCTTTGACGGTAAGGTAGAAAAATATCCTGGGTGATTTGTTTTATCTACATCTTTAACTGTAAGGTAGAAAAATATTCTGGATGATTTGTAATATGTACATTTTTGATTTTTCTATGTGATTTGTTTTATCTACATCTTTGACGGTAAGGTAGAAAAATATCCTAGATGATTTGTTTTATCTACATCTTTTTCGGTTAGGTAGAAAAATATCATGGGTGATTTGTTTTATATGCATCTTTGACGGTAAGGTAGAAAAATATCCTGGGTGATTTGTTTTATCTACATCTTTAACGGTAAGGTAGAAAAATATCCTGGGTGATTTGTTTTATCTACATCTTTGACGGTAAGGTAGTAAAATATCCTCGGTGATTTGTTTTATCTACATCTTTAACTGTAAGGTAGAAAAATATCCTGGATGATTTGTTTTATCTACATCTTTAACGATAAGGTAGAAAAATATCCTGGATGATTTGTTTTATCTACATCTTTAATTGTAAGGTAGAAAAATATCCTGGATGATTTGTTTTATCTACATCTTTGACGGTAAGGTAGAAAAATATCCTGGGTGATTTGTTTTATCTACATCTTTAACGGTAAGGTAGAAAAATATCCTGGGTGATTTGTTTTATCTACATCTTTGACGGTAAGGTAGTAAAATATCCTCGGTGATTTGTTTTATCTACATCTTTAACTGTAAGGTAGAAAAATATTCTGGATGATTTGTAATATGTACATTTTTCATTTTTCTGTGTGATTTGTTTTATGTTCATCTTTGACGGAAAGGTAGAAAAATATCATAGGGGGATTAGTTTAATGTATTCCTTTGTTAATAAGGTAGAAAATTCCCTAGGGGGTATTGTTTTATGTACACCTTTGTCGGAAATTTATTATCACAGACAACAACAAAACAATTGGTTTTACAAACACCAAAACAAGACAATTGATTATTACAGATAACAGCAAAACAAGACAATTGATTATTACAGATAACAGCAAAACAAGACAATTGATTATTACAGATAACAGCAAAACAAGACAATTGATTATTACAGACAACACCAAAACAAGGCAATTGATTATTACAGACAACACCAAAACAAGACAATTGATTATTACAGACAACACCAAAACAAGACCAAACAAGGCAACTAATTATTACAGACAACAACAAACAAGGCAATTGATTATTACAGACAACACCAATCAATACAATTGATTATCACAGACAACAACAAAACACAAAACAAGACAATTGATTATTACAGACAACACCAAAACAAGACAATTGATTGTTACAGACAACACCAAAACAAGACAATTGATTATTACAGACAACATCAAAACGATTGGTTTTACAGACAACACCAAAACAAGACAATTGATAATTACAGATAACAGCAAAACAAGACAATTGATTATTACAGTTAACAACAAAACAATTGGTTTTACAGACAACACCAAAACAAGGCAATTGATTATTACAGAGAACACCAAATCAAGGCATTTGATTATTACAGACATCACCAAAACAAGGCAATTGATTATTACAAACAACAGCAAAACAAGACCATTCATTATGATAGACAACAACAAAACAAGACAATTGATTATTACAGATAACAGCAAAACAAGACAATTGATTATTACGGACAACACCAAAACAAGACAATTGCTTATTACAGACAATAGCAAAACAAGACAATTGATTATTACCGACAACACCAATCAATGCAATTGATTATTACAGACAACAGCAAAACAAGAGAATTGATTATTACATACAACAGCAAAACAAGGCAATTGATTATTACAGAAAACACCAATCAAGACAATTGATTATTACAGACAACACCAATCAAGGCAATTGATTATTACAAACAACACCAAAACAAGACAATTGTTTAGAACAGACAAAAAAATGATAATTGATAACCGACATCACCAAACAAGGCAACTGGTTTTACAGACAACAATAAAGCAAGGCAATGAATAAATACAGACAACAACGAAACAAGGCAATTGATTATTACAGACAACAACAAAACAAGGCAATTGATTATTACAGACAACATCAAAACAAGGTAATTGATTATTACAGACAACATCAAAACACAAAACAAGGCAAATGATTATTACAGACAACACCAAATCAAGACAATTGATTATTACAGACAACATCAAAACACAAAACAAGGCAATTGATTTTTACAGACAACATCAAAACAAGGCAATTGATTATTACAGACAACAACAATCAATGCAATTGATTACTACAGACAACAACAAAACAAGACAATTGATTATTACAGACAACATCAAAACACAAAACAAGTCAATTGATTATTACAGACAACAACAAAACAAGGCAATTAATTATAACAGACAACATCAAAACACAAAACAAGGCAATTGATTATTACAGACAACATCAAAACAAGGCAATTGATTATTGTAGAGAACAACAAAACAAGGTAATTGATTATTACAGACAACAACAAAACACAAAACAAGGCAATTGATTATAAAAGACAACACCAAACAAAGCAATTGATTATTGTAGACAACAACAAAAAAGACAATTGCTTATTACAGAAAATGACAAAAAAAGGCAACTGATTATTACATGTACAGACAACATCACAACAAGACAACTGATTATTACAGACAACACCAAAACAAGGTTATTGATTAATACAGACAACAACAAAAAAGGCAATTGATTATTACAGAAAACAACAAAACAAGATAATTGATTATTACAAAAAACAAAAAAATAAGGCAATTGATTATTTCGGACAACACCAACAGACAACACCAAACAATGCAATTGATTATTACAGACAACAACAGCAAACAATGTTATTAATTATTACAGACAACATCAAAACAAGACCAAAACAAGGCAATTGGTTATTTAGACAACAACAAAACAGCAAAACTGATTATTACAGACAACACCAAAACAAGGCAATTGATTATTACAGACAACACCAAACAAGGCAATTGATTATTGTAGACGACAACAAAACAAGGCAATTGATTATTACAGACAACAACAAAAAAGACAATTGATTGTTACAGACAACACCAAAACAAGACCAAACAAGGCAACTGATTATTACAGACAACAACAAACAAGGCAATTGATTATTACAGACAACACCAATCAATACAATTGATTATCACAGACAACAACAAAACACAAAACAAGGCAATTCATTATTATAGACAACACCAAAACAAGGCAATTGATTATTACAGACAACACCAATCAATACAATTGATTATTACAGACAATAGCAGAACACAAAACAAGGCAATTCATTATTATAGACAACAACAAAACAAGGCAATTGATTATTACAGACAACAACAAAAAAGACAATTGATTGTTACAGACAACACCAAAACAAGACCAAACAAGGCAACTGATTATTACAGACAACAACAAACAAGGCAATTGATTATTTCAGACAACACCAATCAATACAATTGATTATCACAGACAACAACAAAACACAAAACAAGGCAATTCATTATTATAGACAACACCAAAACAAGGCAATTGATTATTAGACAACATCAAAACAAGACAAAACAAGGCAACTGATTATCACAGACAACACCAATCAATACAATTGATTATTACAGACAATAGCAAAACACAAAACAAGGCAATTCATTATTATAGACAACAACAAAACAAGGCAATTGAGACCGCTGAATATTAGAGACAAATAAACAAACAAAAAAGAGACAAATGGAGACATTTTCTATTACAGAAAACAAAACAAGACATATTTATACCACTGACAGACACAGCAAAACCTGACATATTGAGACAACTGGTTATGATATACAAATATTAAACAAAGCATATCGAGAAGTCCATTGATTATGTCATTTGTCAACAAAATGGGACATAGTCAAAACCGAGAAAGCTGAACATTTAAGACATCAACAAAACAAGACATATCGAGTCAGTTTATTTTATTCATACAACAAAAAAGGTGTATTAAGACAAATGATTTTTACAGACAACAAAATATTTTTGTAACAATAAACTAATGATTTCATAGACGAAAACACACACACACACACACAGGCGCGCACACAGATATATATATATATATATATATATATATATATATATATATATATGTGTGTGTGTGTGTGTGTGTGTGTGTGTGTGTGTGTGTGTGTGTGTTTTCGTCTGTATAGATATATACATATATATATATATATATATATATATATATATATATATATATATATATATATATATATATATATATATATATATATATATATATATATATATATATATTAGACCTGATTATTACAGGCAGAAAAGTTTTTATTAAGACAACTCTTATTAACATACATCATCAAAACAATCTACTGGTAAAAACAACAAAACAAGACATTTTGAGAAAGACTACTGATTATTAAACACACAACAATAACAACAACAAAACAAAACATATTGAGACCACTGATTTTAAAAATACGTATTTCACATATTAACGTCATTGAGGAGCAAGTTAATATATTTTTGGCCGTCTATATATAAAAGACGGAAAATAAGATATATGACCAGTTTTTATGTGCAAGTCCGTTTCTTATAGAGGTGAACATAAAGACATGCTATTAACGTTTTTGTCATGGTAGCTGGAGTAAAGAGTAAGGGTTGAGTGTACTATCTGTTATATGTGGCCGCACTATAAAATTACTGATGGATACGCAAAGTACATGCTTTGGTACTACTTTGAAAGGACGAACATACAATTCCTTATTTCATAAGACGCCATAATGGTATGCCAACGATTCGATCTACCATTTGATAACACTGCCTTAAAAATAGAACATGCATCTTTCGTCTTTAAATGAAAAACATATTGCCTGACTGTCTATAGTACAGTACCATTATATACCGTACCGTCATAATAATAAGTACCTTACAAAACACATGGCTCAGTATGAATAATACAGTAGCATTATATACCATACCGTATATTATATTATCCATTATATACCGTGTCCTCATAATATTAATAAAACACCTTACAAAACACATGCCTATATGTCTACAGTACAGTACCATTATATACTCTCCGGATAATATAACATCTTACAAAACAAATATATATATATATATATATATATATATATATATATATATATATATATATATATATATATATATATATATATATATATATATATTGTTCTAAAATAGAATTTAAAAAATGTTTAAAAATAACATTCGTTCTACTGCATGAACCAAAAACTTTAATCATCATAATGATAAACGAACGACAACTTTAGATGAAATTTAAAATAATTCATATACCCTCTTGTCACCTCTACCAGGATTAGGTCTACTATGCTTCGCGTTACTTCATGAATGAACAATGATGAACCTTTGTTCCCTACGTTCGTCAAACTAACGAACCGTTGTGAGATACGTTGATACACTAACTACTCATTCTCACCATCGGACCATTGCTAGATTCATGTACTTTTGCTTGTTTTTCGAAAGAAAAGTCAAAGTATCTATTTTAAAGCATTCTTTAAAAGACATTTAGAGAATTTAATAACAACGTTCCATAAAGAAGCCTTTCGTAAAGTTACGTTCGTTTGTTAAGTTTCTGTTGTTTTCTCCTAATGACAAATTGTTACTTAAAACAATGTAACATTTGAAACTCAACAATGAACACTTTATGCTGAATCAATGATATGGTATGGAGTAACAGCATTGCTTCTTTACCACAGTTCCAAGTGTTTTAGATGGTTTTTTATTCATAGAGCTATATGTATGTTTGTCTCATTGTTATAGGTTTGACCAAATTTCAAATGTGTTACAGATACTTTCTCACACATATTTTATTCTATATATGGATTATCATTTGATAAATTATAGTTTTGAATCTAACGCTGTTTATTTTAAGTATTTGTAATAAGAGAAGTATATGGATTTTCATTTTATGCAGCCTTTTTTAACAACTTCTGTTAGTTTCAACACTGCAGCAGAATTTGAACGTGGGAAATTAAACTTGTAAAAACATTATTTTGAATTACACTTTATTCAGACTTTAAGATAATCGTATATATATATATATACAATGCATGTCGTAACCGTTGGACTTTCTTTAATTCTACAAGACATTTTCCTACGTGGATATTTCTTTATTGTTTTTAAAAAATATAACAAGCCATTGAATATAACAGTTTACTGCCCTTTTGTATCTGAAGTACCACTACGGTACTCAGTTGTTAGAGTGCTTGCTTCGTATGTGGGAAGTTAGGGTTCAAACCCCGGCCGGGTCTGACCAAGACTTGAAACTCGGTAGTGACTGTTCTTTCGCCAAGGACTCGGCATTTAGAAATAATAGTTACGGGGTCCTTCGGACGAGACCTTAAAATCGATGACCCATGTCACGACAGGCATGGCACGCAAAAGAACCCTCCCTGCACATTGCCCCCAGCGCACTGCAAAGGTCAAAACTTCTGTCACTTCAGCTATAGCTGGTTACGTCTCGTTATAAGTGAAATATTCTTCATTGGGGCATAAAACCCCATTAAATCAAACAAAATCTCTTTTCTTAGCAAAAACCCGTTTTCGGTACTTTCAGTACTTTGATATATTAACAAATATCATTTGTACATAGTTATCACAAAAAATAACCAAAACCTTTGCATGTTATCAACTACAGAATGTTTATCAACCTACATTATATGATATCAAAAAACAAGAAATAAAGAAAATTCCAGTTCAATCCTAGAATAGCCGGGGATGTTTCAACTTACAATTTCTACAGTTTGTAGATATTTTTTACTTGAAAGATTTTGGTAGGGTCTGATTTAGTTTCGAGTAATTCGTTGTTTATTTAGTTCAAATTACTTTTAAAAAATAAACACTTTAATATAATGTATCTATTAGTATAATGTAATATTAGATACTTCTTTTGTATTGTAATGAAATATAGCACATAAAAGTTTTCTCTTCAGTTTTTGTCATTGTCAGTGCTGTTAAGACCTACTGCTGTTACATTAGTTGTTTAGACTTGACTTGGTAGAATCTTTCTTCAATCGAGTACTGACTGTACATGTAGTGAAGCGACAGCATGTATATTTTAAAGGACCAGCTATGTGTAGATAAAGTTTGTTTAGAGCGACACACACACACACACACACACACAGTTTGTAGATATTAAATTTGCATTTTTTTTCATTGTCCGTAATTTGTGTTTGAACTGTGAATTGTTTATTTGATGACACGTCCTTGCTGACTGTGCCAAAAATGGCATACTTATCATCATTAATGTATACAAATATTAAACAAAAATTGATTCCCGCTATTTTTCATAATCTATGATACCGCTGATACGATTTTTATTGCTTATGTACAGTACTATTTTTCCTTTTTCTGTCCTTTCCTTTTCAAGCACGGTTTTCTTTCCTTATCATGCACGAGGTTGTCTTCTTTGTCTTGCACAGGAATTTTATCAGCAGATCTTTCCTTCTTACGTGATGCAACCATTTCTAATATTTAGTATCTGCATCGTGTTTTAAATATTTAAATATTATCAAAATTATTTTTAAAAAGTATCTTTTTTGATTTTATTAGAACCAAATACAACGAGAATTACAGACCATCAGCTGTTAACTTGGTTATCTCCGTTGTATCTTGATAAATCTTTATTGATTTTGGACTCAGATAACGGAATTTCAAACATGTCAAAACACTCGAGTTTGGACGATGGCGACGTAGATAAGGATATTGCACAAGTCCAATCCCCTTGGTAAGTTCACCATTTTATGTTTCTGACTGTAACGTCTAGACAACTAGAAAATTTCTAATCCTGATTTAAATAAATCTGTATATTGCATACGATGAATACAAGCATTCGAAATTACCCGACCTAAAGTACAAAGGCTTTAAATTTAAAAACCGGGAGTCTCTATTCCTCCGTAAGACATACTGAACCACACAACTCGTCATCATTTTGTTATTATTATTTTCTGTGCATTTGCGACTTACAGATCATTTTATTCAGAATATATGAGATGTGATGGTACTTCCATAGTCTTTATTGAGGAGAACACGGGAAATAATGTACTATAAGGTTAATTTTTCTTTATGTTTCTTGCTACCAAAAGCAAAAATCTAATGAAAAATAAATTGTTTCAAATTTAGTTACTAGTTAAAATCTTCTCGACCTCGTCAAGAAAATGCATTGAACTGGTCACAATAAAGTTTAACAATCTGCGGTTTGTACGGAAAATTAAACTAGTTTGTCACTGTCATGTGCTACTTTTAAATTTTTATAAAATAATACAATTCAAAAGTAGCACATGACATCACTAAAAAGTATTACGATCTCGTATGTTAAGAGAATCGATCACCATTAAGTATTACAAACTCTGGTACATTGGGAAAAATGTCAGAGTTAGTCACAAAAACCTTAACATCTCTGGTTTGTTTGGAATATGATCATGAACTGTTATATTTCCGGTTTTATTAATGATCATTTCCCTAGTTGGTCACCGTGAAATCTTACATTTCTGGTTTTATTAATGGTCATTTCTCCAGTTGGTCACCGTGAAATCTTACATTTCTGGTTTTATTAATGATCATTTCCCTAGTTGGTCACCGTGAAATCTTACATTTCTGGTTTTATTAATGGTCATTTCTCCTGTTCGTCACCGTGAAATCTTACATTTCTGATTTTATTAATGATCATTTCCCTAGTTGGTCACCGTGAAATCTTACATTTCTGGTTTTATTGACGGTCATTTCTCCAGTTGGTCACCGTGAAATCTTACATTTCTGGTTTTATTAATGGTCATTTCTCCAGTTCGTCACCGTGAAATCTTACATTTCTGGTTTTATTGATGGTCATTTCTCCAGTTGGTCACCGTGAAATCTTACATTTCTGGTTTTATTGATAGTCATTTCTCCAGTTCGTCACCGTGAAATCTTACATTTCTGGTTTTATTGATGGTCATTTCTCCAGTTGGTCACCGTGAAATCTTACATTTCTGGTTTTATTGATGGACATTTCTCCAGTTGGTCACCGTGAAATCTTATATTTCTGGATTTATTGATGGTCATTTCTCCAGATGGTCACCGTGAAATCTTGCATTTCTGGTTTCATTGATGTTTACATGTATTTCTCCAGTTGGTCACCGTGAAATCTTACATTTCTGGTTTTATTGATGGTCATTTCACCAGTTCGTCACCGTCAAATCTTACATTTCTGGTTTTATTGATGGTCATTTCTCCAGTTGGTCACCGTGAAATCTTACATTTCTGATTTTATTGATAGTCATTTCTCCAGTTGGTCACCTTGAAATCTTGCATTTCTGGTTTTATTGATGGTCATTTCTCCAGTTGGTCACCGTGAAATCTTACATTTCTGGTTTTATTAATGGTCATTTCTCCAGTTTGTCACCGTGAAATCTTACATTTCTGGTTTTATTGATGGTCATTTCTTTAGTTCGTCACCGTGAAATCTTACATTTCTGGTTTTATTGATGGTCTTTTCTCCAGTTGGTCACCATGAAATCCTACATTTCTGGTTTTATTGATGGTCATTTCTCCTGGTCGTCACCGTGAAATCTTACATTTCTGGTTTTATTAATGATCATTTCCCCTAGTTGGTCACCGTGAAATCTTACATTTCTGGTTTTATTGATGGTCATTTCTCCAGTTGGTCACCGTGAAATCTTATATTTCTGGTTTTATTAATGATCATTTCCCTAGTTGGTCACCCTCAAATCTTACATTTCTGGTTTTATTGATGGTCATTTCTCCAGTTGGTCACCGTGAAATCTTACATTTCTGGTTTTATTGATGGTCATTTCTCCAGTTCGTCACCTTAAAATCTTACATTTCTGGTTTTATTGATGGTCATTTCTCCAGTTGGTCACCGTGAAATCTTACATTTCTGGTTTTATTGATGGTCATTTCTCCAGTTCGTCACCGTGAAATCTTACATTTCTGGTTTTATTGATGGTCATTTCTCCAGTCCGTCACCGTGAAATCTTACATTTCTGGTTTTATTTATGGTCATTTCTCCAGTTCGTCACCTTGAAATCTTATACAGTCAAACTTCGATTATTCGAAGTTTAAGGGTCTTCATTTTAGGTTCGAATAATCGAATAAGTTAATTTGAAACTTCAAACCTCGATCCACCGTACGTTATCTTAAGATACAACAGTATTCTATTGCACATCGAAAGTGTTTTGTCGGTGTCAGTCTATAATGAATTATTTCATGACCGATCATGATTAATTTAATAAAAACAGAAATATTAATTTTATTTCTATAAAAATAATAAATTAATACCATCTGGTACAAAATCAAACACGCGTGGTAATACATACGACACAGTCACAGGTGCCTGTGGAATGGTTATTTAAGCAAAAATAATTTTTTTCAAAAGTACCAAATTTTTATACTATATTTATGTATAGTATAAAAATTTGGTATTTTTGAAAAAATTTATTTTTGCTTAAATAACCATTCCACAGGCACCTGTGGACACAGTAAGAACAGCCATCCAGAGAAAGTACACCTTCTTTTTTATGCACGCAATACACGTTTTTATGATTTTACAGAATTTTAAACGAAACGAAACGTAACAGGTCTATAAAATTTCTAGAATTGACATGTGAGTAAGGCGGAAAACTGTCTCTGTCAACTTTGTTACAAAATAATGATTTTTTTTTAATTCCCCGACTAGGCTATATAAAATATCAAATTTATATTCAGATGGCGTTTTAAAAAAAATTTTTTTTTTTGATGGTAACCGTGGTCAACAGAATTCTTTTTATCGTTTACTTGAGTATCGCTACACACGTGCAGCTCATTTTCTGTTACCTGGGATTATATTAACTGTTTGATTGAATAATTACGATTAATTTTTGCGACTGATGATCAACATGGCTTACAATGGACAATACATGGCGTACGCATGTCTACAAAATGACCATCAGTTACGCTTGGGTAACATAAACGGGTAAAGGTGAAATCATACTCGTTTGTATTAAATTGTACAGGTGAGAGTTGTTTCGTTTTAGAAATGAATAAAAATGTAAACTTCGAATTTTTGGGGGTATATTTCTACTGAACAGTCTAACTTAGGACTCAAATTAGGTTCGAATAATCGCGGGTATTCGAATTACGAAGTTCGAATAAGCGAAGTTTTTTAATAAGAAGTTATAGTGCAAGGCGGTCGGGACCTACGGAGAACTTCGAATAACCTGAGGTATTCGAATAATAGAAGTTCGAATAACCGAAGTTTGACTGTATTTCTAGTTTTATTGATGATCATTTCCCTAGTTGGTCACCGTGAAATCTTACATTTCTGGTTTTATTGATGGTCATTTCTCCAGTTCGTCACCTTAAAATCTTACATTTCTGGTTTTATTGATGGTCATTTCTCCAGTTGGTCACCGTGAAATCTTATATTTCTGGTTTTATTGATGGTCATTTTTCCAGTTGGTCACCATGAAATCCTACATTTCAAAGAATTATTCTCCGCGGTTTAAAATACATTATTTTTAATTTCTGGATTCATTTCTGAAATGTGTGACGTTACGCTGATTTAGGTAGACCTCTGAGGCACTAACTGATGACTGAGCCAAGGGCATGTTGAGAATTGTAACGACCAGATAAGAACTTTTTAAGTTTTGGAAATAGGAAAAAGTGGCATGGGGCTAGATCTAGAGTTTTATGGGGGTGGCAAGATAGTAACCTTCTCCGACTAAAAAAAATGCTTTATAAGCTCAGATGTATATATGTGACGGAGCATTATCATAAAGTAGACGAACATGCCTAAATCCTGACATAGGGCGTCGTTTAAGATAATATTTTTGAGCTCTTTTAAGATCTCGACAATACCGAACTGTAACACTTGCTCTTCGTCGCCGGAATTTGTACGGCTTTACCATTCCATGAGAAGATTATGCAACAAGAACCCTTTTTTGCTTATGCTTCTTTTGGCAACTACAGGCCTTCTACTGTCTTTAGTTAACTATATTTTGTTGTCATTTTCCTTAATGGTTCGAAATAGTAAACCCATGTTTAATCACCAGAAACAATGTTTGCAAATTGTTTTTATTGAATTTGGGAAACATTTTTCGCAATTCCTTAGCGCTTAGTTCTCCTATCCGTTTTGGTCATATGTCAAAATATGCGGAATTTATCTGGCAACATTTTACGTACTTTTAAAATACGATTGGAAATGAAATGAACCAGCGATAGCGATATGCCAACCGCTTTGACAATAACACAAATCGTATATCTGCTATCTTTTTTCAATTATTTCCTGACTTATAAGACAGTTGTCTTGTTTGTTACAGTCACAGGTCGGCCAGATTTTGTTGCATCTTTGACGGACTTTGTACTAGTCAGAAATTTCTTTTTCTGCCTACAAATTGTTTCATAAGATACTTTATCAGACTCATAAACTTTCCCAAATTCAGTAAAAATCTGTATTACCGAATGACCGTTTTGTGCAAACTTTATACAAGTTCGAATTTCTTTTATATTCTCAACCCGGTTCCCAATCATTTTTACAACAGTGGCCATTGACTGGCTCTATTAAAATAGATATAATTTTAAAACTATGTGGAGATGAAGACACGTGTTTATACTGTTGGAAAGGTATTGAATACAGCTATTCAGGTGTCATCATCGACGAAATCGTGCAAAGCGTTATGGCGCTTTTGTACATTACATATCGAACAGCCCTCGTTTTTTTTAAGCATTGCATTTCGTATTTATGAAAATAATCCATAAACCATTAATCTGCTATTATCTTCTTTATGTATGGTCAAATACCTTCTCAATATAAAACGTTATATCATTTATTTCATAACAGATTAAATCGGATAAATCAAAATATTTTCATATGCCTTGTGAAATTCCCTTGAAAGCCGCTGCGTTCATAATAGACAATGAACGACAAAGTCCTTGTCACTCCGTGTATGAATACATATAAAATGCAATACACAATAGACTACATTGCCATAGGTAAACAAGTAAACAAACTTGGCTGCCACGTCACTTTTGTTTATGTTCGAGAAAAGCTTGAAAACGCATTGACGATTTCTACAAGAACGGTTCAATTGTTAAAATATATAAAATAAAATCAAAGAAATTAATCAAATAAGATTTTATAACATAAATAGACACCTGGCTGATATTTAACGTAATATTGACATTGTGAGAAACAGAGTTCAAAAAATCAAATGGTGTTTTTGAAAGAACAGACAAGAACTGGTCTGTCAAAACCAACAAACTTTTAAATCTTGAACAATCAGATCTTATAAAAATTTCTTCCTACCTTGGCAAAGCTGCTACATTCCATATTATTTTGAGAGAATGTGTAATGGTGTCATGTGCTACTATTGAATTTTTATGAAATAATTCATTAACAAGAGGCCCATGGGCCTTAACGCTCACCTGAGGACATGGCCAACCTGAGGATATATCCAAAATCATTTGCAAAAATACATAAAATATTCTAATATACATGCCATACAAAAAGTTAATAGTTTCCAAGATAATTAACAATTTGATTCTTTTTATGCATCTATGACCTTGACCTTTAAACGTAGAACCTTGAGCCACATATCAAAATGATTGTCATATCAATACCTACAAAATTCTAGTATATATACCTTTGCAAAAAGTTAATAGTTTTCAAGATAATTAACAATTTGGGTCTTTTTATGCATCTATGACCTTGACATTCAAATGTAAAACCTTGAATCTTATATCAGAATAATCACCATATCAATTCCTACAATATTCTAATATACATGCCATACAAAAAGTTAATAGTTTCCAAGATAATAAACAATTTCAGTCTTTTTATGCACCTATGACCTTGAGCTTTGAATGTATGACCTTGAGCCACATATCAAAATGATTGTCATATCAATACCTACAAAATTCTAGTATATATACCTTTGCAAAAAGTTAATAGTTTTCAAGATAATTAACAATTTGGGTCTTTTTATGCATCTATGACCTTGACATTCAAATGTAAAACCTTGAATCTTATATCAGAATGATCACCATATCAATTCCTACAATAATCTAATATACATGCCAATACAAAAAGTTAATAGTTTCCAAGATAATTAACAATTTCAGTCTTTTTATGCACCTATGACCTTGAGCTTTGAATGTATGACCTTGAGCCATATATCAAAATGTTCGTCGTGTCAATACCTACAATATTCTATAATACATGCCTATACAAAAAGTTTATAGTTTTCAAGCTAACGCACAATTTTAGTCTTTTTTAGCAAAAAAATAACATTTCAGGGGCAACAACTCCTACATGCATTATCATACAGTTACGAAACTTTGTACCTTTTTACATTTTGTCCTGCTAAACATTTTAACAATGTTTTAATATTATATATCTCTTATAATTTGGAAGAAAAAAGCCTAAAACTGCACAAATTACAAACTAGGTCATGACCTTGAACTTTGACCTTGACCCCATTTTGAAGGTTATTTCAAGAAAAAGCCAAAACTGAAAACCCCATGTCAATATCTATTCATATAGTCAAGTTATAATAATTTGAAGCCATTTTACGAAATTTTCAAAATTAAACGCAAAAACGCGTAACCTTATTTTTTACCAAATTTCACGAAATGAACAATTTATAAGCTTAAGACCCTAGAGAAGCCAAATATCACATCAGATTTTTTCTCCCATCATCGCTTTCAGAGAAGAAGATTTTTTAAGTTTTTTGGAACCATGGGTCACCTTGACCTAGTTTTGGGAGCCATGACAACGTCACGAACAAATCTGAATTGCACTGGCCCATATATGCATCTGACCAAGTTTCATTGAAATCTACCTCATAGTTTTAGAAAAGAAGTTGAAAATGTAAAAATTTACGCCGCGGACGACGACGACGACGACGACGCCGACGACGACGACGACGACAGACAAATTTTGATCAGAAAAGCTCACTTGAGCCTTTGGCTCAGGTGAGCTAAAAAGTAGGAAATGAATAACACAAATACCAGATGTGCACATTTCGGAAATTCATTCCTCAGTGACACTAAGATCGAAAAGTTTGTTAGATAAAAACATAAGCCATTAAAAAGTAGCACATGACAACTGTACAATTTGTCAATTAATTTTGTGCCCCGCAGGATGTAAATTTCAATGGAAATTAGATACACGAAACGCAACAGAAATATCACAAGGTGGATTTGGCACCCATCCAAAATATTTCCCAGAAACGTGTGCCATGCCACATCAAGTGAAAATTGTCCGTTTCACATGCTGTGTTTGTTGATAGAAAAAAACTGAAAAACAGCTACATGCTTTTTATACGCCCGTCATATGACGGGACGTATTATGTTACGGTGCTGTCCGTCCGGGCGGGCGGGCGGGCGTCTGTTAACAATTTGTATTCCGTTCAATAGAGACCACAAACATTTATGGATTCAAATGAAATTTGGTATACAGCTTTACCATGGTAATACCTTGTGCAAGTTCGAATTACAACTTTTTCGGATTATTTTTGGAGGAGTTATGCCCCTTTTTTAACTTAGAAATTTTTGTATGTATGACCATGTGGTTTCCGATCATCAGAGCCTACAACTATTTATGGATTCAAATGAAATTTGGTTTACACATTTACGATGTTATTATCTGGTGCAAGTTCGAATTACAACTTTTTCAGATTATTTTTGGAGGAGTTATGCCCCTTTTTTAACTTAAAACACCTTTTTATCATACTGCACAGATCACGACAACAGTTCAAATTATAATTAAGCTTTATAGATATAAATTATTTCAGGTTGGTTAAAAAAAAGGTTCTCAAAACATTTCAGACAAAAAATGTATTTGTTTCCTAAAATCTTCCTGCATGCAATGCTTAACACATGAAAACACTGCCATGACCTAACATTATATTTTAAACTTCTTCCTTCCTGGAAATGAATATGAATTATATAGCAGTCTACCACTATCCATTTAGCAATATATTTTTACATACATATATCCTAGTTGTACTTATACTTCTCAGTAAAGAATGGAACAATCTAGAGGATTAGTGACGAATTCATTCGGAACATCCTCTGGATGTGAAATGATAAAGGCGACAACTTTCTCCTTTTTAGCAGCATATATTTGCATCTTGGGGACCTTGAAAACTCCTCAATAGATTTTGCTAAAAATTTCTGAGGTTATGGAGTCTAATGCGATCTAGCTATCTAACTTGGTGAAATTTTTGGGAAAAATCGGTATCATACTTAATTTTGGGGTCAAACATGCAAAAAATGAATTTTTCCAAAAAACAATTACGTTTAACGCACTCCTGTTCAATAACAGTTCATTGTACGAAAAAGTCGTCCATTGACCGAAAAATGTTTAAGATCTGACGGAAAAGACGGTATTTTTATATTTTTTCTATCTTTTACATAAAATCCACAATAACTGTTTAAAGTCGGCGCTATCATCCAAAAACAATTTAACGTACCAATTTGAATTCGTACCCATATTAAAGTAACCAATTCTTTACCAAATTATTGGTAGGTTTGGCACTTATCCGTTAGGTCTGTGTCAAACTTTTGAGTGGCAAGTTCTGTGGATGAGCTCTACTGATAGAAATCCTCTAGATTGTTCCATTCTTTCCCGCGAAACCCCTAAAGGTGTCGCCACACTAGTAAATAGTACTACTCGATCAATATAACACGGGCGTATAATGCTACGCTCGGCGGTGCTCTTGTTAATCAATAAACTAGGGATACAATAGCAACTCCTCAAAACTATAATACATGGTTTAAGTACTACAAAACTCCTTGCTAAACTTAAAACGATCATTTTCTAAACTTTGAGAGATATTTGCATCGCATCAGGCGTAGAGAATAAGTATACTCCTCACTGCTTTGCTGTCTAAACATTTGATCGATACCGAGTATTAAGCTCGGCACATAATGTTCGAGTGAATCTCAACCTAACAATATCGACATTCCAGAAAAAATCTCTGTCTCAAGAGAAAGTGCTCTACCAACTGAGCTACCGATACCGCTTCATCTCTCCCCTGTTATTCTTGAGTTTCCCATGGCCCTACGGGAAATCTCACCGTAAATTCCCTCGGATTGACTTTATATGGCCCGAAAATGCCAGTCCACCACTTCCGAAGGCCACACTGGCCACGAAACTGTAACAGGAAGAAGAGGAAAATGCAGGGTCGGACCGTGGATCGAACACGGAACCTCCCACATTATCGGCCAGTGCTCTACCAACTGAGCTACCCAGACCGCTACACGTAAAATAGTCAGGACTAGTGGTTAAAAACAAACAATGTTCAAGACGCGCATATATTTATTTATTTATTTATTTATTTATTTATTTATTTATTTATTTATTTATTTATTTATTTATTTATTTTTAACTTCATTAACATTAGTATATACATCATAAGACACGATAAGGTCAGGATATTAGTGGTATTAATCGGATTAGTTGTGTTTTGAATAAATAGACGGCTATGTTGAAATAACATTTAGTGTGGATGAGGAATAATTTATCTTCAGCTACTAATATTTCATTATTTAGATTTCACATTTGATGTTAAAACTGCACTCAGATGTAATTAATATTTTTTTTACATCCTGAGCCAAAAGTAACTAAGTTTCTTCACGATGAGCCAAGACAAACGTAATTAAATCAGATACTACTCTATCTGTGGTTGTTTTCTTTCTCGTTTTGAGTTAGTAAGTTTACAATTGAAGTTTCTAGCCCTGAGCTACCCACATATTATTTACTGGTCGTCGTACAGCAGTCAAAATGTTCAAGAAAACTTCAAACATTATGTTAAAGTTTAGTGAAATATTTGAATTATCCAACAGAGACCAAAGGTAAGAACGACAAAATTACTTAAAAAATCTCGTAAGTTTATACCTACGACTACATCATTTCAAAATAATTTCAATTGTTCACATCATGAGCTTCATTTGAAAACTGTATCATTTACGTCTTTTTGGTGTATTTCTTCAGTAAAAAGTAATATATAACAAAATTTTAATAGTTAAAGTAAATTATAAAGGTTGAAAAACATGTTTTGTTTTTGCCAAGACTCAAAAGTCAATTTTGATATTAAATCGAAGTTGGGATATTTTTTAATATATACAATATTGCTCCTCCGCACATGTTTGTTTAGTTTATTTTTAAATTTTGTTTTTTAAGCACTGTACATGTTTGTTGTATCCAGCTCTAATAAACCACACCCTGTAAAATTTTATGTAAACTTTATGACAAATTTATATAAATGTTAAATATTTTATTTTGTTTTCTTCAGCCAAAATTAAACAAATATATAATTTAGTGGACAGTACACACGTCAATACGCTCTTAATCCCGTACTTCTAAACATCAAACTATAGTGGATATACATTAACGATACAGTAGAATACAGTAAGGTGACTATTCTAGCATTAAAATTAAAACGCTAATTACCTTTTAACGCTCAAAAGAATTACTTTGTGGGCAGGCGGAGGTTTATCCGCTGTAATCCTCCTAAATTAAAGCTTAAAAGATCAACAATCAAAGTTTGAGAGTCACCTTAAATTTATAAACAAATATACACCGACCCAACCAGATCGAACACCAAGACAAACTTACCAGCAACATGAAGGAGTTAATATATCTAACACACTCTGACACTAGGTAAGTATATCAGTATATCGAAACAAAATGACCAGCGACACGAACGAAGTCATGTTTATAAATCTAACACACACTGGCACTGGGTAAGTATTTCGAGACAAAATGACCAGCGACACGAACGAAGCCATATTAATAAATCAAACACACTCTGACACTGGGTGAGTATTTTGAGACAAAATGACCAGCTACACGAACGAAGCCATATTAATAAATCAAACACACTGACACTGGGTGAGTATTTTGAGACAAAATGACCAGCTACACAAACGAAGCCATATTAATAAATCAAACACACTGACACTGGGTGAGTATTTTGAGACAAAATGACCAGCTACACAAACGAAGCCATGTTAATAAATCTAACACACTCTGGCACTGGGTGAGTATTTTGAGACAAAATGACCAGCTACACGAAAGAAGCCATGTTAATAAATCTAACACACTCTGGCACTTGGTGAGAATCTCGAGACAAAATGACCAGCTACACGAACGAAGCCATGTAAATATATCTAACACACTCTGGCACTGGGTGAGTATTTCGAGACAAAATGACCAGCTACACAAACGAAGCCATGTTAATATATCTAACACACTCTGGCACTTGGTGAGAATCTCGAGACAAAATGACCAGCTACACGAACGAAGCCATGTAAATATATCTAAAACACTCTGGCACTGGGTGAATATCTCGAGACAAAATGGCCAGCTACACGAACATTGTCGTGTTAATATTTCTTGCATCCCAGAGAGAAATTTCCATATTAAGAGCTTGCACCCCCCCCCCCCCCCCTGTACAAGATAGCTTACACGCTCTTTTTCCCACGAAGATTTCTCAATGAAATCAGAGGTGTATCGTTACTTTGAGAACCGCCTTAAACCCCAGAATCTGACATACCTTCGCACAAACAAATAAACGGAACAGGTAATACTACAGTTCAAATTTAAAATGTAATTTTAAAAACTTGTTTTTCTAAATCAATAACAAGTTTATTTAATATTACATTAATTTTTATATCACGTAATTTGTATATGAAGTAATGTTAATATGAATTATTACGTCAGGCTTGTTACAGTCTTTTGTATCCACTTCCATCATATGTTGAATTTTGATTTTTAATAGAACTTGTATATTTTGTGGTGAAAGAAATAGAATCAATCACTCGTTCTAATATATCTGATCCAGAACTCGGCAAGCCTCGTTCTGGACTAGATATATTAGAACTCTGGTTGAGATTTCCCTATCTGGCACCACAAGTAGTGGGCGAGTGGCGAGTATTTCAAGACAAAATGACCAGCTACACGAACGTTGCCATGTTAATAAATCTAACACACTCTGACACTGGGTGAGTATTTTGAGACAAAATGACCAGCTACACGAACGAAGCCATGTTAATAAATCTAACACACTCTGGCACTTGGTGAGTATTTCGAGACAAAATGGCCAGGTACACGACCGTTGCCATGTTAATATATCTAACACACTCTGACACTGGGGGAGTATATCGAGACAAAATTATCAGCTACACGAACATTGCCGTGTTTATATATCTAGCACACATTTAGTCTTGGTGAATATACCAAGACAAACTGACCAGCTACACAGAGCTGTATTGTTTGTGTTTATCTTACATCCTCTGGGACCAAGTAAGTAAGACAAAATGACCAATTATATGGAGAAGTTGATATTTTCTAAAGCACTCTGTAACTTGTTTTATCTCACCTAACCGAAAAGTCATGTGAGCTTATGGCATGGTGCGGCGTGTGAATGTGCGTGCGTGCGTGCGTTCGTATGTGCGTCGTTAACACCTATTTTCAACTTCTCCTGCAAAACTGGTGGACAGAATTCAATGATACTTGGTTTGAAGCATATATGGGCCAGTGCAAATCAGATATGTTCATGGCGTTGACATGGTTACCAAAACTAGGTCAAGGTGACCTAAGGGTCCAAAAATCTTTAAAAAATCTTCTTCTCCGAAACCGATGATGGGAGAAAAAAATGTTTGGCTTCTCTAGGGTCTTAGACCTATAGTTTCTTTAAATTTGGTCGAAAAATGGGAAACCTGTTTTTGCGTTAAATTAAAAAAAAATAGTAAAATGGCTTCAAATTGTTATAACTTGACTTTTGGCTTATAAATACAAAAATTGTGCATTAGCTTGAAAACTATAAATTTTTTGTATAGGCAAGTATATTAGAAATATTGTAGGTATTGATATATCAATCATTTTGATATATGGTTCAAGGTCATATGTTCAAAGGTCAAGGTCATAGATGCATAAGTGTACTGAAATTGAGAATTATCTTGAAAAAACCATTAACATTTTGTATAGGCATATTGTAGGTACATTGTATTTATATGACGATCATTTTGATATATGGTTCAAGGTCATATGTTGAAAGGTCAAAATCATGGCTGCAGAAGAAGACTGAAATTGTAAATTATCTTAAAAACTATGAACTTTTTGTATAGGCATGTATATTAGAATATTGTAAATGATCGTTTTTATATATGGTTAAAGGTCATATGTTGAAAGTTCAACGTCATAGCTGCATAAGTGTACTGAAATTGGGACTTATCTTGAAAACCATTAATTTTTTGTATAGGCATATTGTAGGTATTTATATGACGATCATTTTGATATATGGTTCAAGGTCATATGTTGAAAGGTCAAAATCATGGCTGCAGAAGAAGACTGAAATTATAAATTATCTTAAAAACTATGAACTTTTTGTATAGGCATGTATATTAGAATATTGTAAATATTTATATGACGATCATTTTGATAAATGGTTTAAGGTCGTGTTCAAAAGTCAAGGTCATAGCTGTAAAAGAAGACTGAACTTGTGAATTATCTTGAAAACCATTAACTCTTTGTCTAGGTATGTAAGAAGAAAATTGAAATCATTGATATGACAGTCATTTTGATATATGTTTCAAGGTCATATGTTCAAAGATCAAGGTCATTGCTGCATAAGTATACTGAAATTGTTAATCATCTTGAAAACTATTATCTTTTTGTATAGGCATGTATATTAGAATATTGTAGGTATTGATATGGCAATCATTTTGATATATGGTTCAAGGTCATACGTTCAAAGGTCAAAATCATGGCTGTACTACCATATAGTGAATAATTTTGTACTATTAGTTAAATGATGCATATGAGCTATTTATAAATGAAATGTGACTAGATATTTCTGATTAATTTTTTCAGGATTTCCAAACTTGAGGAATTTTGTAAAGCTTTTGTAAATAAGTTCTTTGAAAGTTTTTAGATATTCCCTCAGGTGAGCGTTAAGGCCCATGGGCCTCTTGTTGTTATTACTATAAAATGTCACGTAAATCTTCACTCAAGTACCATCTGGAGCGAATCTTGGTATATATGATTTTTTTATCAGATCGATTGACAAAAGCTGTAATTGTTTCCCAGGTAAACCTTCATCATCCCGTAACTGACAGGTCCGATTTTATCAGATCGATTGACATAAACTGTAAGTGTGTTCCAGGTAAACATTCATTATTCCGTAACGAACAGGTCCGATTTTATCAGATCGATTAACAAAAGCTGTAATTGTTTCCCAGGTAACCTTTATCATGCCGTAACTTACAGGTCTGATTTTTATCAGGTCGACTTCGAACTGGTCAAAGATAGAACATACGTTGATTTCATTCGGCCGGGTCGTTTCCTAGAAAAATTACACAAAATTAGTTAAATTGAGCATCTTATTTGCAAATGTAGCATCTTACTTGCAAATTTAGCATCTTATTTGCAAATGTAGGATCTTATTTGCAAATTTAGCATCTTATTTGCAAATTTAGCTAATAACGAGTAATTAAAAAACTTACATTGATTAATGAAAAACACATATTTATGTATACCCGATAACCCCATAAATAAATAATGACAATTCTGTTTGTAGTAACATCTTCGGTGTCGTATGGCTTTGCTTTGCATAACTTGAATTGTACACAACTACTACACTACTTGTTTTATTAAGCCTAGCGATTTCAGAGAGTAATATTTATAAAGATTCTACTCAGTTGAACTTAAATTTTATTATTCCACCATGAAAGTTACGACATCTAGATTTGTAAACCTTTTAGAATTTTAATTGTTCTCTATTGCCTTCTTAATGGTTCCTCTGATGACTGTCGGATTTTTTTCACTCATGACTAAATGATTGATTCATTGATTGACAGAATGACAGACCGATTAAATGTATGACTGGCAAAAGGACTGACTGGAAAATGGACTAGATGTTTGACTGACTGATTGGTTGACTTTTTAACCAACTGTCTTACCTATAGTAGTAACGTTTCGATATAAGTAAAATATTGACTGGGACGTATAACCCCATTTATTCTCCCATCCCCCTAAGTTTGAGATAATAGTTTCCAATAGAAGAAACGGTGGTAGAAATTTCTATCTTCACCTCCTCGTGCTGTTTATCTTCACCTCCTCGAGCGGCCGGAACTACTTTTTTAACGTCTCGTAACTTCCTCCACTGACAGGAGCAAGTTTAATCACAATTTATTTCAATAATATTATTAAAATGTTTTTCTGTTATAATTGTTCCTGTTTTCGTGTTGCAGCCAAGCTAATTTTCACGGTATTTAAGCACTACATACTACTTGCGGAATAAGATGTACTTTTAAGTATAGCTATATCTTATATACATGTAGGTCAAGCTGCGGAGTAATACATTTTCTAAAAATACTCCCCGACAGCTGATCTTTACATGTAGATTTCACGATTGTATTTTCCCTTTTTAAAGTGATTATGTAAGAATTTCCATTTTTCAGTATACCGCAGTATGCTAAGATTCGAAGCCGGTCTTTTTAATGGTGGTATTCTTTTTCCGATTTAGACGGTCATTTAAGAGATAGGAATTTCTGTCAGCCATTCGTGTTTTAGGTTAAATTTGCCCAAAATTGCTAAAGGGATGGGAGAAAAAGAATCAATCATATGTGTCAGTGGTAGATAGAGGTATCCCACCCTCGTGGGCAGTTTTTTTTTTTTTTTTTTTTTTTTGAAAAGGGTGGGATACCTCTATCTACCACTGACGCATATGATAGATTCTATTAATCTCTCTCTCTCTCTCTCTCTCTCTCTCTCTCTCTCTCTCTCTCTCTCTCTCTCTCTCATCAGTATGTAGTGGTTTTTTTGTCGACAACATGTAACTCAACTAGACTGATGAATGTTAAAATGCAAGTAACGACTTCAAGAAATACGAACTGCGTATTCTTCACCTTTACTCATGCTGTGTGTAATAGGTTCTGTATATATACTAGAGTTATGATAATTATAAATGAGCATAAACAGACATCACATTGCGTAATGATAATTTTAAGGAATCCCTGTGCGTTTCTACACGATTTGTTTATTTATCCATCATGCATAACACCTGTTTTATAAATTAATAAGGTACGCAACATATACTACAGAAAAGGTTTCTCCCTTAACTGGTACCTTGGAACGGGTAACCCCCAACCTACACCCCAATATCTGTTTTCTAGGCAATTATATCAAAATATAGACTTTTTACTTTTAAATATTTTATATGATGTATATTATATCAAAAATGCATACTAGTAATTAAAATCAATTCTCGAATTGTTGGAGTCGTTAGATTCGTCTGAGATTGATGTCTTCGTTCATCATCAAATTCATGACCGAACGTCGTATTCAAATCGAAGAGAAAATATTTAAAGCTGCATTTGTTTTTCAATTTTCTGATTTTTATTTTTATTTATTTATTTATTTTTATTTATTTTTATTTTTTATGTTCTATATATGTATATATATATTAGAAAAAGATAACTTCTAATCACGATCCGTTAGATTCATTTTCTAAAATTTCACTCTTTTTAGCTGCAAAAAAACGGAAACCTCTAACGGGTTGGTCAACTGTTTACGATGATTTTTATAAGTTTGGAGCATGCGCACTGATGTACAGAGACTCGACTGAATCAAGAGGGGAAACCAGACAAATTCCATTAATTGTCCGTCATTCATATCCAAATGTATCCGCAATAGTGTTATTTATCCCTTACAAAGTCACAAAAGACAATAATAAAATTCTGTGTTTAATTCATCATATTTTAACGTTTTTTAGTTGCGTTGAAATGACTCGGTCTTTTATGACGTAACCATGTTCTTAAATTAGATCTGCACCTCGCTGGGAAATTACTGCTATTTCCATATTTATTTGAGCTATTATCGTTGAACTAAATGTAACATTGTTCATTAGGAGCATCATTACGTAGATCAGCACCGTATTAATTTTTTTCCTGGAAAACTTAATGCAGCTTTTAGGCTAAATACAATGCGGAACGCGAACGCCGAGAATCACCGTCCTGAATTTATAAATTCAGTGGACGTAACCTGGTGCTGTTTTACGAAGTATTTTTCTTCTGTAACAATCACTGTTTACACAAAAAAATTCCGCTTAGTAAGACACACAAGATAACTGCGGTATAATGTCAATATGATAAATACATAAGTAAATAAACAAATTAATTAAATAATAAAAATTATTGAATAATAACAATTGATACGACAATGCCAACTTTCGATGTCAAAATGACTGTAAAATATTATGTATTATGTATCCTCCTCACCTGAGTACTGAACGTACAAGTCTCGATACAAACGGTCAAACAGATTGTTGCTAATCTGTAGGTTAATTTATGCGTCATCCATCAATATTCAGTCATTAACATCAAGAATCTCGTCACGTCTGTAAACCATTAAATGGGAGGTACCTTTATGTAAATGTAGGAATCTATGATATGTTACATGTCTTAGATCGATTACAAGAAAGTTATTAAATAATATCAAATAAATTTTGACATTTATAATATAATATGAGTCAATGTTCAAATAGCAAGAAGCCTGACGTCATATTTACATCCTCTCTTGAACTACAGGATTAAAAACCTTAGTTCCCTGTGACGAAGTCCGGAACCGCCTGCTGATTGTTGTATCTGTTCAAATCAGAGACGGCAAAGTTTATTTAGCTTTCATAGATTTCACAGGTTTCTGAGATCCTCTCTAGAACTAACAACAATATTGTCGGTTTCACTGCGATTTTAAAAAACCTACTACTAATCTATTAATATTAAGTCTTAGCCTCAAGTATTTATTTATTTAAATATTTATTTATTTATTCATTAATTTATTTAAATTGAGGTTAACAACTTTATACATTCCTTTGGCAACATTTCAAAATTATGCACATGGATGTGAAAAAGATAAATATCGTCACTAAAAACTACTGAAAGAGACATCGTTGTCGTAAGTACATATTTAACACAAGTGTGTGAAACTTACACAATGGACAACGATGTCATAGTTACACATCATACATTCAGTATGTGAAAGTTATAAAATGGACAATGTTGTCATCGTTACATATCATACATCCAGGCTGTGAAAGTTATACAGTGGACAACGTTGTCATCGTTACATATCATACATCCAGGCTGTGAAAGTTATACAGTGGACAACGTTGTCATCGTTACATATCATACATCCAGGCTGTGAAAGTTATAAAATGGACAACGTTGTCATCGTAACATATCATACATCCAGGCTGTGAAAGTTATACAGTGGACAACGTTGTCATCGTTACATATCATACATCCAGGCTGTGAAAGTTATACAGTGGACAACGTTGTCATCGTTACATATCATACATCCAGGCTGTGAAAGTTATACAGTGGACAACGTTGTCACAGTTACATATCATACATCCAGGCTGTGAAAGTTATAAAATGGACAACGTTGTCATCGTTACATATCATACATCCAGGCTGTGAAAGTTATAAAATGGACAACGTTGTCATCGTTACATATCATACATCCAGGCTGTGAAAGTTATAAAATGGACAACGTTGTCATCGTTACATATCATACATCCAGGCTGTGAAACTTATACAATTGACAACGTTGTCACAGGTACATATCATACACCAAGCGTGTTAAACTTATTCAATAGACGACGTTGTCATGGTGACATATCATACATCTAGTATATGCAACTTATACAATGGACAACGTTGCTGTCATTACAGATCATACACCAAGTGTGTGAAACTTATACAATGGACAACGTTGTCATAGTAACATACCATACATTCAGTATGTGAAACTAATCATACACCAAGTATGTGAAACATATAAAATGGACAACGTTGATATCATTACATATCATGCATCTAGGCTGTGAAACTTACATATCATACACCAACTGTGTGAAACTTATACAATGGACAACGTTGTCATAGTTACATACCATGCACCAAGCGTGTGAAACATTCAATGGACAACGTTGTCATGGTTACATATCATACACCAAGTATGTGAAACTTATACAATGGACAACGTTGCTGTCATTACAGATCATACACCAAGTGTGTGAAACTTATACAATGGACAACGTTGTCATAGTAACATACCATACATTCAGTATGTGAAACTTATAAAATTGACAACGTTGCCAATCGTTACAACTCAAACACCAAGTATGTTGAACTTATACAATGGACAACGTTGTCATCGTTACATTTCATACATATTGTTAGTGAAACTTATACAATAGACAATACTGTCATTGTTACATACCATACATATAGTATGTGAAACTTATACAATGGACAACGTTGCCATCGTTACATACATGTATCAATACATCAAGGCTATGAAACTTATTCATTGAACAAGGATATCGTAGTTACATATCACACATCAAGTATGTGGAACTTATACAATGGACATTTTTGTCAATCGTATCAAACCATACACCAAGTTTGAGAAACTTATTGAAGACAACGTTTTCATCATTGCATATCTTACATCCAGGCTGTGAAACTTATACAATGGACAACATTGTCATCGTTACATATCATACACCAAGTGTGTGAAACTTATAAAATGGAAAACGTTGTCATGGTTACATACAATACATCTAGTATATGAAACTTATACAGTGGACAACGTTGCTGTCTTTACAATTCATACACCAAGTGTATGAAACTTATACAATGGACAACGTTGTCATTATTACATATCATACATTTAGTATGTAAAACTTATACCATGGACAACGTTGCTGTCATTACATATCATACACCAAGTGTGTGAAACTTATACTATGAACACCGTTGTCATAGTTACATACCATACATTCAGTATTTGAAACTTATACAATTGACAATGTTGTCATTGTTAAATGTCATACATCCAGGCTGTGAAACTTATACAATGGACAACGTTGTCATCGTTACATATCATACATCAAGGCTATGAAACTTATACAATGAACAAGGATGTCATAGTTACATATCATACATCCAGGCTGTGAAAGTTATAAAATGGACAACGTTGTCATCGTTACATATCATACATCCAGGCTGTGAAAGTTATACAGTGGACAACGTTGTCATCGTTACATATCATACATCCAGGCTGTGAAAGTTATAAAATGGACAACGTTGTCATCGTTACATATCATACATCCAGGCTGTGAATTTCATGGTTACATGTCATACATCTATATGAAACTTATACAATGGATGACGTTGCTAGCTTTACAATTCATACACCAAGTGTGTGAACCTTATACAATGGACAACGTTGTCATCGTTACATATCATACATCAAGGCTATGAACTTTATACAATGAACAAGGGTCTCATAGTTACATATCATACATCTAGTATGTGGAACTTATACAATGGACAACCTTGTCATCATTACATCAGAAAAATCACATAAGCACGTTACAAGGGCCATGAAACAACATCACTATGCAAATTTTAATTAGGTCATTATATTTATATTATTTGACATATTGGAGCATCTCCGATTCTGAAAATGTTCCGGTTTTAATTTCCTTTATCGAGATTTGAAGACTATTACTTAATTGTGTTACATCGTATATAAATATACAACTCTGTTGATTCCTCATTTCAAAAATCATCATTTATCTTACAAAAACATAATATACATAAATTCATGTTGATTTTACAACTAAAACTTCGTCCCACTAACACTGTATCACATAATGAGTCGGCAGCTATCTGAGGAGGAATCTGTATTTACGTTTAACTATAGCCCCTCCAAACAAAAGACATACCTTAACATATCAACTACTATTTGAATCACTGTTTTTGTGAAGTGAATTTTGCAAAACTATCACAAAATCCAACTAACTTTAATTAATTTTAGTCATTTTGCTATGTGTATCCGCATTATCAAAATATATTTTTGTAAACTATTGCTGCTACGTGGGATTTTATACGTGGATGTGGTGTTCTTGGTGACGATTTACGTCGTATGTGCGAATGAATCCACAATTTGGCTTGTTTTAACAATTGGGGTTTTCTTTGCAAATTAAGTATAATTCACTGTCACAAACACAGTGACTCCACCAATGAACTATACTGATTAAGAAATGTTCAATAAAGACTAGCATGTACAACAACACATATATGTATGTTCCATATCTGTGTGTAGGAGGTGAAAATCTCATGAAAATAAGTAAACATTTAACAATTGAACTGTTTTAAAATGGTATTCATTGTCAGTATGAAGGAAACAACTTTGCAAGCAAACGGAATAACGCGCGTTAGCGCGTTATGACAAGTTTGCTTGCAAAGTTGTTGCCTTCATACTGACAATGAATACCATTTTAAAACAGTTCAATTGTTATATTTTCGTTTAATATTTTTTTTAAAAAATTATTCATTTATTTTAAGAGAAAAATTCCCATCTATAACACATGCACACCGGGGGTGTCCAATAGACGCAACAGCTGAATTTAAGACCGAGAACGACACATTATTCATCCGCAATTTTTTAATGTGGGGTAACAACGGGGAGTTTTGGTTTGAAAAATTATAGTGTTATCAGGTATTTTGATGGTATTTTCTCGATTTTTCATTAACATAATGAATTTTGTTTTAGAATATTGGATATAAATAATATGTATAAAAATTGAATATCAACGATAAATGTGTTGTTATTTGTGGACTATATTTCAGTCGAAAATCGGGTGCACCTGTGTGGCCCCATTTCAATTTGCAAAGAAGTTTGGAGTAAGTGATTGCTGGCTAAATGTCGGAAGTGAAATTTGTGAATCTGAAACGGGAAGGGGGGTACTGTAGCTGAGGATAATTTTCAATGGCCAAGCATGTGGGTTTCGAATCTGTGATATGTGAGTAGACAGGGATTTACCGAGAGATTTTTTCTGAAATGTCAACATTGTTAGGTTGAGATTCACTCTTAAACAATGTGCCGAGCTTCATACTCAGTATCATTCAAATGTAGACTGCAAAGCAGTGAGAAGTATACTTATTCTTTACGCCTGGTGTGGTGCAAATATCTCTCAAAGTTTAGAAAATTATCGTTTTAAGGTTAGCAAGGAGTTGTGTAGTACTTAAACCATGTATTGTACTTTTGAGGAGATCTTATTGTATCCCTTGTAAATTGATTAAAAGCATGTAGATGATTTTTCAGTTTTTCCTATCAACAAACACAGCATGTGAAACGGACAATTTTCACTGGATGTGGCATACTTGCGTGAATCTAATTCCATTGAAATTTACATCACTTGAAATTTACATCCCGCGAGACACAAAATTGATTGACAAGTTGTACCATTACATATTGTCTCAAAATAATAGGGTATATCAGCTTTGTCAAGGTAGGAAGAAATTTTTAAAGATCCGATTGTTCAAAATTTGTTTGTGGTTTGATGGTTTTGACTGATCTGTTGTTGTCTGTTCTTTCAACAGGCCATCAAAAACACCACTCTGTCTCTCACAATGTCAATATTATGGTGAATATCAGCCAGGTGCCTATATATATGTTATCAAAATATTATTTTATCAATTTCTTTGATTTTACTTTGTAATATCTCGTAAATGTGTTTTTCAGTCTCATCTCGAATGTAGACAAATGTGACGTGACAGTCATGTTTGTTTACTTATGATAATGTAGTTCCGGATTGTGTATTGCATTTTATATGTATTCATACACGGAGTGACAAAATTTTTTGGCATTCATTGTCAGTAATAATTACAACGGCTCTCAAGCTTGCAGCTATGGGAATTTCACAAGGCAAATGAAAATATAGAAAGCATAAAAGCTCATGTCATAAAAACTTGATTTAACAAAAGAATAATCAACTGTTATTGTGTTAATTGTTTTAAATAATAAAAATTATAATAATAATAATAATAATAAAACCAGATAATCTCTCATAAATTTAAATTCTTCATACAAATAGTTAATTATTTTATTCTGTTTTTTTTCAATAACAATTATTTTCTTTGAAATAACGAATTGGATCTATTTTCAAGTACTTTATTATATTTTATATAGTGCGATTTATATTTTATTAGAAAAAAAAACAAAGAAATTTTTACCCTATAAGATTAATTTTGTCATATATTGATGTTATATTTATACCATGTAGCTCATGATGATAATCATAAAAATGTTAATATGAAACTATGTATTACAACATTTTTATCAATACCAATATTATATATAAACTTGCTAACCTGTGCCGTGACCAAGTAGTTGTAGCCTTCAAACCCAAGATGTCTCATTGCTGTGGGTTTAATCCCGGTAAACCTTAAGCGAGGAGTATTTTCATAGACCTTGACTGGTTGGCTTGGAAAAAATTTAATGGACTGAGTGGTCTGCAATGTTTATTTGCGACATAGCAGGCAAGTGTAATAACAGTATAAAGATCGCCATAAGTGCACATGAATACATTGCAGATAACACTCACACATCGCACAAACGTGTGAAAGGATTAATCTCTCGTTTTTGCATCGTTTTGATTGGGGTATTGTCTAACGTATCGTAACTTTAAAAATATTTCTTATAATAAAACAAAACAATATATTGTCCCTGTTCTCGTTTTTGTGGACTAGTTTTCAGTTTCAAACTGTAATTATTCTAACGTCTAACGTTTTTTAACTATTATAAAAGTTCCCGCTAATTTAATGTATAAAAGTTTAGTTTAAGCATGGTTATTTGACACTAATGATTTTGTTACAATGAAAAACAACGATACGGTTAGATTTATAATATCGATAATGTTGTCAGATAAGTAATACACCGATATTACACTCATTATGCCATGTCGGTTAAATCTACTGGTAAATGACCAACATAACATAGCTACTTGAACAGCCTACTAGCCGACATGTACATAAGCACGTCCAGAATACATGTGGCAAACAAATATATATCTAATATGGTCTGCATTTCTTAATTGTAGAATGTTATAAATTTATGTTAAACTCAACAACCACAAGTATTTTATCTTGAATATCAAATCTCCCATTTCAACCCTCAGTTTTTGGGTACGGTTTCTATCTCCCATTTCGGTCCTCAACCCGGTAGCCTCGGTAAACTGCGTACAGTATTGCTACCTGCTGTTCTGTATATATTTATATCTTAATGATTCTTGTATACTCTTTACACTTATCTATCAGCTGCCCTATCACCCAGATGTAACACTGGCGTCTGATTTAATGGCGGTCTGTCGGCCATCTTGATCATCTGTTCGCCTTCCAACAAATTTACATTTAACGGACTTTATCAGTTATTGTAAGCATAGTGGTGATTCATGGTCCATGTGACTTATTTTCTCTCCAATCCTTGCAGTTAACTGAATTCAACATTACATGTATGTATTTCGGTGGCTAAAGGGCTATTATTTAACTTTAAATCATTTTTGCTGTTTTTATGGAAATAATACCGATGTCTGTTGAAAAAACTTTATCCTTGGATGATGCTGCGCTTATTGAAAAGATCGGGCGAAAAAGGTACAAGTGTTATAACCGAATTTTAAAATTTTTAGTGTGTAAATCAGAATTATAATCAATTAATGCTGGCATGTATCATAATGTTGTAATAGTTAGGATTTTACGTATAAAATTCATTTAGGTAGAATTTTTGCCAAGTACAAAAGATATTTTGATACAACATCATTTTTTTACTGCCGGGGTATATACAGACCACATCCTACGTCAGAGTTTCAAACAGAGCTTATCAAAATATATAAGACCGTAAAAATGTATAAATTTAGCGCTATATTCCGTTTTAAACGTTTGATTACTGTATTGTAGATAACACACCAAACTGGTATTTTTAAATCTTCTCAGACTACTCATGATGGGATACTGGTTCTTCTGTTAAGGATTTAAGTTTTTAATTTACTAAGGGACATAATGTCCACATCCAGCATCACTGAGGATTTGAGGTGAGGCGGCGAGGTGTGTGACGGTTTGGGTAGAAAATGTTAGAATTTTAATTTCAGTAGGCTTTAAACCTCAACTTTCAACTTTTGAAAATTTATTTTTAACTTGTAGTATTATTAATTAAGTAGTGGTTTTACATGTACTAGTAAGTTTAAATAGTTGCTTTAGTGTTACTGATTTTAGTTTTTATAGTATTAGAGATTGTTGTGGGTTTTTTTTTTTTTTGTTTTTTTTTTTTTTTTTTTTTTTTTTTTTTTTTTTTTTTTTTTTTTTTTTTTTGATATGTATTCATATATATACTTTGTAGCCATTTCTGTAAATAAATGTGATCGAAATTATTATAAGATATTGTTAAAGATAGATTAAAAAACTGAGACATAGACATGTAATAACACCAGGTTTCAGGTGAGCACCTAAACTGAGACAAAGGCTTGTAATAACACCAGGTTTCAGGTGAGCACCTAAACTGAGACAAAGACTTGTAATAACACCAGGTTTCAGGTGAGCACCTAAACTGAGACAAAGGCTTTTAATGACACCAGGTTTCAGGTGAGCATCTAAACTGAGACAAAGGCTTTTAATGACACCAGGTTCCGGGTGAGCACCTAAACTGAGACAAAGGCTTTTAATGACACCAGGTTTCAGGTGAGCACCTTAACTGAGACAAAGACTTGTAATAACACCAGGTTTCAGATGAGCACCTCAACTGAGACAAAGACTTGTAATAACACCAGGTTTCAGGTGAGCACCTCAACTGAGACAAAGGCTTTTAATGATACCAGGTTTCAGGTGAGCACCTAAACTGAGACAAAGGCTTTTAATGACACCAGGTTTCAGGTGAGCATCTAAACTGAGACAAAGGCTTTTGATGAAACCAGGTCTCAGGTGAGCATCTAAACTGAGACAAAGGCTTTTGATGACACCAGGTTTCAGGTGAGCACCTAAACTGAGACAAAGGTTTTTAATGATACCAGGTTTCAGGTGAGCACCTAAACTGAGACAAAGGCTTTTAATGATACCAGGTTTCAGGTGAGCACCTAAACTGAGACAAAGGCTTTTAATGATACCAGGTTTCAGGTGAGCACCTAAACTGAGACAAAGGTTTTTAATGAAACCAGGTCTCAGGTGAGCACCTAAACCGAGACAAAGGCTTTTGATGACACCAGGTTTCAGGTGAGCACCTAAACTGAGACAAGGCTTTTGATGACACCAGGTTTCAGGTGAGCACCTAAACTGAGACAAAGGCTTTTGATGACACCAGGTTTCAGGTGAGCACCTAAACTTAGACAAAGGCTTTTAATGACACCAGGTTTTAGGTGAGAACCTAAACTGAGACAAAGGCTTTTGATGACACCAGGTTTCAGGTGAGCATCTAAACTGAGACAAAGGCTTTTGATGACACCAGGTTTCAGGTGAGCACCTAAACTTAGACAAAGGCTTTTAATGACACCAGGTTTCAGGTGAGCACCTAAACTGAGACAAAGGCTTTTGATGACACCAGGTTTCAGGTGAGCACCTAAACTTAGACAAAGGCTTTTAATGACACCAGGTTTTAGGTGAGAACCTAAACTGAGACAAAGGCTTTTGATGACACCAGGTTTTAGGTGAGAACCTAAACTGAGACAAAGGCTTTTGATGACACCAGGTTTTAGGTGAGAACCTAAACTTGTTTCTCTTCTCTATATGATCTATATGTATGATGTTATGTCGTCAGTCTGTGACTGGTAAATCTTTATTTATTTATTTATTTATTTATTTATTTATTTATTTATTTATTTATTTATTTATTTATAAAACTCTTCAAATTATTAATTTACTTGATTTATTGATCTGAATATATAACAAATACCTGCTAAATTTTGATGTGCCATATCACATATTTCGGAAAATCATCATCAGTGACACTAGGGGCGAAAAGTAATAATATTCTAATATTCTCAGACTTGCCTTTCTCATGAATGTTAATGACACTATGAATGCACCATAAAATCTAAACTTTAAACGACACTACATTTTAGCGAAACTTTTTTATCCTACACAACATGCAATTTAATGTCGGTTTTTTTGTCGGTTGTCATTTTAATTTCAAACCATATTACCAAAAAATGACATCTATTTATTAAAGACCTGTATGTTGGCAAGTAATTAAATTATTCGTCAGAGATGACACAGTAATGTCACTCCTATTAATTACTATAGAAAGAAAATATGTTAAATATTTATCAACTTTGAAAAGATTTTTATAAATCTATATTGTCAGTTAATGATAGTTCACATATAGAGAATGCACCGAGGTACAAGTCGCCTAATTAAATACCGATGCTAGTAACGACTTGAATCACTTGTTATTGTGCAAGATCACAGGTATCTGGCAGATACTCGATGGCACAGTGCCTAACCGTCGCAGAAACATACGTGAATTAATTGCGTAGGAGCATTTTGACAGAAAGCAAGCAAACAAGGTTTTTGTAAAAACACCAGAATATTAGAAATTAAAATTCACAATGAGAATTTTGGTTACTATTCCATTAATTATCTACATTCAGGTTTTTGCGTTGGCATCGTTAATATCCTATCGACACCCATTTTCTGACCCATTCTTATCATATTGTTTTATATTAATCTATCTATCTACCTATTTATTTGCGTTTCGTATATGTGATCCACACACAATAGTTAAATGTAAAATCCCTAGTAATGCCATCCTGGAATCCTGAAAATTTTGTCGTGAATTTTATGAACCATTTGAGGTGGAGAAGTTACTAAGCTCACAAAAGCTCTCAGTTATACCGGATTATAAGTAATATTATGACATTTATTCGATAATTAAGATGAAAAATAAATTATTTTTGGAATGATAGTAATATTTTGTAATACATTTGTGTTTTATGCCGTTTATATTTTAGAATGATGAGTTATGAATACAGAATGTTATAATAATGTAAACGATTATAAATATATGATAAAGGTGCAACACGGGATTGTTTTAAAGTTTGAACAACTGCCAGCCTGATATGTTGGGGATGCTACGTTAGTCATTGATAAACATACTTTATATACTTTACCATAAGTCCACAGTTCTCAATTATTAACAAAATGTTGGGAACTATTGATAGGTGTGGTACAAGCAGAATGACCATCGAAAACGAGTACGTATTTCGTATTTTCATTTGCAACTGTTTTCAAAAAATCTTTTACTTTCAGAATGAACGTCATTAAATGACTTGACTTGTTTTTAATTTTGAATTGCTTCTAAAAAGTCTGACATTAAACTTTAAAACTTGTTTTGATTTTTAGACGATAAGACTTTAAAAAATTGTTTTAGGTTATAAACCATACTAACACTAAATGGCCTAAACAAAGCTTAGGATTTTTTGCGTCTCTCTCTCTCTCTCTCTCTCTCTCTCTCTCTCTCTCTCTCTCTCCACTGTTGAATTAACGATTAACCCGTCAACATGCCTTCACAGATACATGTAATGTTTTCATTAAGACAAGTAGTTACTGTTCAACGTGATTTTTTTTATGATAGGGATGATTCAGTCTGCACGTAAATTGTGGCAGTACTCTATATCGTCTGTAGCGGCAGATCATATATAATATCAAAGTTATTTTGGTTTTCGCTGTATGATAAAATATATAACTGATCTAAAACATGTGTCTATCTTATAACGTCAGAACAACGTTTTCGATTTGTAGTGTAGGTAGGATTAATATATGTTTCTGTACATCAAATGATAAATCATCACATTCTATATAATACCAGTCAGTGGAACCACAATTCACCTCAAGTGTTTCTTACAGCTAGTATTAATCTTTAATTCACACAGTAACTTTATCCACAATTCATCTTGTTTTGATATGTACCACATTTTACAAAATTTTCTTCGGTTTATCAAGGCGTGTTTGGTTTCTCTTGGTGATGCATTTAATTCAAATAAGCCGTATTCGACTGGTCGTTTTCAGTTTAGCAAGAGGCTCTTCCATTAACCGAAATTTTCCCACCCTTGTTTGTGACCTTCAGGTTTTGTATTTGTCATTCGACTGGTAAAGTGCTCAACACACTTTTCACTTCTAAAAACACTGTTGTTCACGAAGGTCGAGTTGAGAAAAACTTAGCAGTCGAATAACAAATGTGAAGTTGATGTCTTTAGTCTGATTGGTCAAAAATAAAGGTGGGAAAATATCGTTTAATGGAAGAGCCTCTTGCTAAACGGAAAACGACCAGTCGAATACGGCCATAGATACTAGTATTTAACTTGTCGTTAAAGCTGATGGTATCACCTGATCATTAATTATTATTATTTGTGATATAGGCCTCCTTGGCTTGATGACTGATTCGTGTTATCAGCGTCTGGGTAGTCCTGATTACCTGATTCGTGTTATTAGCCACTATAAACTCCTGGTTACCTGATTTGCGTTATCAGCGTCTGTGTAGTCCTGATTACCTGTTTCGCCTTATCAGCCACTATAAAGTTCTAAATACCTGATTTGTGTTATCAGCGTCTGGGTAGTCCTGATTACCTGATTCGCGTTATCAGCCACTATAAACTTCTGGTTACCTGATTTGCGTTACCAGCGTCTGTGTAGTCCTGATTACCTGATTCGCGTTATCAGCCACTATAAACTTCTGGTTACCTGATTTGCGTTACCAGCGTCTGTGTAGTCCTGATTACCTGATTCGTGTTATCAGCCACTATAAAGTCCTGGTTACCTGATTTGCGTTATCAGCGTCTGTGTTGTTCTCATTACCTGATTTGCGTTTTTAGCCACTATAAAGTCCTAAATACCTGAATCGTGTTATCAGGGTCCGGGTAGTCCTGATTACCTGATTCGCGTTATCAGCAACTATAAAGTCCTGGTTACCTGATTTGCGTTATTAGTTTCTGTGTAGTCCTGATTACCTGATTCGTGTTATAAGCCACTATAAAATCCTAAATACCTGATTCGTGTTATCAGCGTCTTTGTAGTCCTGATTATCTGATTAGCGTTATCAGCCACTATAAAGTTCTGATTACCTGATATGAGTTATCAGCGTCTGGGAAGTCCTGATTACCTGATTCGCGGTATCAGCCACTTTATAAAGTCCTGATTATCTGATTCGCGTTATCAGCCTCTATATAAAGTCCTGATTACCTGATTCGCGTTATCAGCCACTATATAAAGTCCTGATTACCTGATTAGCGTTATCAGCCACTATACATGTAATAAGTCCTGATTACCTGGTTCGCGTTATCAGCGTCTGTTTATTCCTGAGTACTGGATTCAGCTTCTTTGAAGACCTAAATATCTAAGATTTCCTTCACTTATATTTGATATCCTTTAATATTATTTTATTGTGTTACCAATTAAACCGAGTATATTATCCTAACCCGATATATAACGCTGAACCATCCTCCACAAACGAAATGGGGGATGTCAATAAAACATCATCCATACACAGACAGGGGGATATGTCTAGAAACAAGTAGTAGATATATGCACACACGGAAAAGGTAGATATCGATAAATTTTGTCTTATTCTAGACATTGTACGGTGACTTATTTCTGACATCGACATAATTTTAGTCGACATAAAATTATCTCAACATGTCGACTTAATATATGGAAAGTTTTGATACCAAAATAAAAAGTTGAGATAAATAACACGACATGCCGTGATACTCATTTTGACCAGTGATAATTATCCTGATATCGCGACTTATTTTTTGTAACTTATGGAACATAAGTAAGCGGCATACCGTGTTATTTATCTCAAATTTTTATTTTGGTATTATAAATTGTCATGATATTATCTTGACTTGTCAAGATATTAAGTCAACATGTTGAGATAATTTTATGTCGTCTAAAATTATGTCGATGTCAAAAATAAGCCACGATAGCATTGTATTTTATTCGATCTGAACCAATTTAAACTATATGTCTGATATAAAATTATTAAATCTTGTTTGTCATACCGTATACTTTTTTAAAATAAATTATTATTGCTTGAAAGTTCTTTTAAAAAATAGCATACGACAGTCGTATCTACTCAGAAATATCCATAAATTTCAAAGCTGCATTGAATTTTCCTAGGAAAAAAAATCCAAATATCCATTTGATATCCAAATGATGTTCCTAATGGACAATGGTACATTTGGTTTAACGATAAAAACTCGCGAATAAATATGGAAATAGCAGTAATTTTCCAGGGAGATGTAGCCTGTGGGATCTAATTTTAGAAAATGGTTACATCATTACATCATAAAAAAAACCCGGGTCATTTAAACACAACTTACAAATCGATGAAATACTATATAATCAACATCGAATTCATTAAATTTGTCATTTGTGACTTTGTATGGGATAAATAACACCACTACGAATACGTTTGAATATTAATGACGGACAATAAATGCAAGTTGTAAGGTTTCTCCTTTGTTTCATTCGAGTCTCTGTACATCAGTGCGCATCTTCCAAGCTAATAATAACCATCCTTGATCAAGTTACCAATCTGTTAACGATTCCGTTTATTTACAGCTAATAGAAATGAAACAGAAAATGAAATTCACGGATCGTGATAAGAAGTTATATATACATGTATATATATATTAGAAAAAAAATCAGAAAATTAATTGAAAAACTTAATGCAGCTTTAACCTCGACCTTACAAGCAATAAAGCTCTAGACATTAATATGTGTTCTATATCGAGATAATTTACTGAGAGTATCTAGACATGGAAGTAATTACCTCTACTGGATTACACAGACACGTAAGACGTTAGAACTTATCTAAAACATATGACAAACTTGGTGCTAGTGTGTGTATGTAATTATATTATAAAACACCAGGCATACCCAAATTACATACAAATTTGTCTTTATAATTGGCAATGTTGGTGTAAGAACAGTTGTCGAATGATATTATTTAATAAGTTTCAGTAATTTCTACTTCGGGTTTCAACTAAGTGATATTCTTTCAAGAAGCTAACATTCAGTGACTAAAGCCGAAGATCAGGGATTGCTGAACCATCTTTAAACCGATAGAACGGATACAAGTCAATCCATGGGATGTTCTGTTTGTTTTTGGGGTTGGAGTGGGTCATTTTGTTTTTGGGGGTTGGAGAGGGTCGTTTTGTTTTTGGGGTTGGAATGGGTCATTTTGTTTTTGGGGTTGGAGTGGGTCATTTTGTTTTTGGGGGTTGGAGTGGGTCATTTTGTTTTTGGGGTTGGAATGGGTCATTTTGTTTTTGGGGTTGGAGTGGGTCATTTTGTTTTTGGGGGTTGGAGTGGGTCATTTTGTTTTTGGGGTTGGAGTGGGTCATTTTGTTTTTGGGGGTTGGAGTGGGTCATTTTGTTTTGGGGGTTGGAATGGGTCATTTTGTTTTTGGGGTTGGAGTGGGTCATTTTGTTTTTGGGGGTTGGAGTGGGTCATTTTGTTTTGGGGGTTGGAATGGGTCATTTTGTTTTTGGGGTTTGAGTGGGTCATTTATAGTTTGTCACCGTTGCCTTTTGTTTTTGTGTTTATGTAACATGAACGATAGTTGGATTTAATCAGTTATAAAAATTGTACAAGTTCTTTTATCTTCAAAGGAAAACAATTAACAGCCCTGCTATTTTCTATTTTAAAAAATTACATGATTCATGGAGAAAATACTTACACATTCTTAGTGCAAACAAATTCAGTCTGTCCGAGATGTATTGCCAAATTTAATAGTTTATTAACGGTACGCATACAGTATGTGGTGTTAATATAGTTATGTCATACCATACATAAATAATACCCCCATATGTTTCCCCCCACTAATGATGCATGGCGTTAATTATTTTCATTATCTGACATACTTAGAACATTAGTTCATTATGTCTGCAGGGGTGGAAACATATGTGGAAGGAATTCTGAGTGAAGACACCTTATAATATCTTATTTAAATATAGACATTTAATATGTAAATTTCTGTAAACATCTTGTTAGTAAATCCAAGGATTAATGAAGGATTTTATATTACAAGTGTCAATTATTTGACATCTGGATAAATACGGTAAGGATTTCAAAGAAAAATAAACATATTTTGCAAAACGATGCAGCATCTTCATATAATCTAATATTACTGATTCATCCTTGTTACAAAAGGTCTTGTTTTTAAAAGATTTAAAGCAACAGTACTTGCTAGCTAGCATTGGAAACTGAGACGTTGTAGTAATTATTATACATCTGTAGATTTGCAATGGGGAGGGGGGTGCAATGTTCAATTCCCGCCTGGAATTAACCACATTACTAGATACCCATCCTTTGTCTGTTGTTTGTCAGATTTGTTTTGATTTTTCTACATATTTCGTTTTGTTTAATAATATTGTGGTCTTGGCGAATCACTTTTTTTTTGGATACAAATTTGATTCAATTTACTCCGTAACATTAACTTGTGAATTCAACTGTGTGGTGTCTATGATGTGCAATGATTTTGTTCAATTATGCATTATTAATCTTTGTGAAATACTTTAGGAATTTTATCTGACGATTTTATTTGTAAACGAAAAAAATCACAGTCTGAACTGAAGACATTTAGTTTACTTCAACTTTTAAAGAAATTTAAAAAAAATTAATAAATCATTAAAATACGAAACTGCGATTGTTATCGCCTTCGCGGATTTATGGATTGCACTGATTTGATACAGTATTTTACTCAGTAGTATTAGCCGTTCTGATTTTCTGAATGAGCAATAGTAGAAAAATGTTTGGTGTGCTTCTGATAGTTTTTTGGCACAGGAAGTTGTTTGATTCATGTTGATGACGTAAACGGGTTGATAACCTCCAGCTGCTAGTTACAAATACGTGATCTTTAGTTTCAAAAATTGTTTTTACAAAAAATATCATACATCAGTTGTATAAATCTTTATAAACTTAATATTTCATGAGAAAATCTGTAAAATAAATATCTAAAGTTAGCATTAAGGTGGAATTTTCAGAATATTCAGAAAATAGTATTTATTGCAAAGTCATCAACCGCAGCTATGTTACAAAGTTGTCAATGTCGAGATTTTGATAAAACTTGTACCTTGTTGCCATATCTTATAAATCACCCGTTACGCAGCTGGACGCTGGTCAGACTTTTTATTGTGATTTATATAAATTTAGTTAATGTTCAGTCATAATGTGTGTGAATATCTTTGACATCTTGAATTTTTAATCCACATTATCGACAGGATGAATTTAGCTGTTATATTGAACAAAAACAACCAATCAACGAACAACTGTTCATTCTAGCACATAAGTTTTACATTTGTTAAAAAAAGTTGAGATTTATTTAAATTAAAAATTAAATGGCTTAATTCATAAACCATTTATTAACATTCTAAATTGCGCTAATCACACCTCAAATTTTATTGCTTAAAAGGACCAAAAAATCACAACCAGTAATAAAAACAACACGATGTAACAAGTATTTTGTAGTGATTAAAGCGAATGTTCATATTATAATCAATGATGAAACGTTTGTCTAAAAATGTGTTTAGATATAAAAAGACGGGTTATTCCTTTACTTGGATCTTTATTAAACTTAGAATGTGACGTATAACGTGGCAAAGTGTAAAATGTGGACTGGATTGGACTCTTGGATTGGATTGGACTCTTGGACTGGACTCATGACTTGGACTCCTGGACTGGATTGGACTCTTGGATTGGACTCTTGGATTGGACTCATGGATTGGACTCATGGACTAGACTTAAAAAATGGACTTATGAATTTTTTCATAATTTTGAAATGAAAACTTATAATATCAAACACTACAAATCTTTAACATATATCTGAATTGATGATTCCCCTATAAAAACAGGAAAAAAATACTGCTATGGTAATTCTTTATTGCTTGTTTTATCTGGAAAATATCACACGTCAAAGTTCGCATATTTTTCTCTTTAAAGCTGTAGTATTTGTTTTACAAGCTCTTAAATGCTTCAAATGAAACGATGACAGATTGTTGGTCTCATCTGCAGAAACTTTAGAATTACAGTATCTGATACTAAGTAAGATAAAAGTACTATGTTGATTTAAGAATAACATTAACTAGGATATATATAATGATGCAGTATCAATTTAAAGTGTATTGTGACAAAATAGATATTACAATTATTTAGTTACTTTAAACACAATTAAAATAAATGAAACACACACACACACACACACACACACACACACTATTTAAAATCAATTCAAATATATGATCGATGTACTATATAAAACAATACTTTTATAACTGTATAACAAATAGGTATTATAATATGAAATGAAGTAGTAATGATCATACATGCAAACAGTTATCATCCTATTATTGTAATGGAGAGAAAAAGTGAAGAATTTAAACACAATGAATGACAGAAAAAACATATTATTTTGGGCCGGTATTTCTTTTATATTTGATTCTTATAACCTAGACTGTTACTTCATAAACTAAGAGATCCACACAGAACTTAAAAAGATTTTTTTTAATAATAAATTTTTTTTCCTTAAGATGAAAATTGGCATAGTTCAATGATAAATGTATTTATGAGTTTAATCAGTAAATTTGTCCCGTTTAGAAAGTAAAGTGTCACCTATTTGATTCATTGTATATACATTATCATGTAAAAAATTCAAGAAAAAATCTTATAGACCTAAAAGACAAAATTTGAATGTCAATTTTAATTACCAGATCAGATAAGTTTATTAGAAAAATACTTTTCTACAACTGTTGTTTACAGTTACTCCTGATATAATCTGATGTAATCTTCATAGTCTAAAGTGAAAAATGCCACAAAGTCACGATCTATCATCACCTTCAACTTTTCAAACTAACGTGTGACTTGTCAAATGTCACAAACTCTCCTCAGAAAATGAAACGAAAAACATTAACTTGATAAGAGACAACTGATAACCACCCCTTTAGAAATTAAGTAACAAATACGTTATAATAAAGATAGAGTTAAAATTCTGCAGTAATATCATAAAAAATAATAACAAACCAATCACATCTGTATTTGTGATTAAACATATATATTGAACAAAATATACAAATTAATATTGAGTTTAAAACGTTACTAAAATGTCAATTCAAGAGACCAGTCCATGAGTCAAAAGTCCAAAAAACCAATCCAAGAGACTAGTCCATGAGTCCAGTCCAACAGTCCAATCGAAGAGTCCAGTCCAAGAGTCCAATCCAATCCAAGAGTCCAGTCCAATCCAATAGTCCAATCCAATCCACATTTTACACCAAGAATCCAATCCAATCCAAGAGTCCAGTCCAATCCAAGAGTCCAATCCAGTCCACATTTTACACTTTGCCATAACGTATTGTAAAACAACTCTGTTAATATTTGCTATGACAGCACTCTAATTAGGATTTGATATATTCCCGACACCTCTGTTTTATTGTATGTATCCCTAATCTCTTCGCAGGGAACCAAATCGTAATATCTTGTTGTAGGCAAGGCTTACATAAAGAGCTTCTCATTGTACCAGATAGTTTAAATTCCTGACATTTTTGTTAAATAAGCTTTTTTGAGCAATCACGACATTTGTATGTTAGAATAAATAAATCGTTCATTGATGGATAGACAAAGAATAGATTTTTTTGTTTCAGCAAAAACAGTATAAATAGCTAATTAAATAATAGATATGTATATGAACCTATTGGGAATAACAAAATATTGTCAAAACAGCTTTGTGTGGCTGGTTAAACACCAATCATTTGTTGACATATAACACCATTTACTGATGTGAAGATTCTTTTATCTGCTGTAAAGACTCCATTTACATTGAAGGTTACATTAATGCTTGGAAACTCAAAATATTCACTCAACATATAACAGATATTATTCGGCATTTTTTCACACACGCTATCTTCATTTCAACCTAAAACACTACCAATAACTGATATAAGTGCACAAGATATATTAGCCAATTATAAACCTTCAGTTCCTTTACCAAATAGCTGAGAAACTATGCAGACTATAACCTCAGCTGCTTATCGCTGCAGTGCAATCCAAGCAAATATTTTAGTTTACTGAATAGGGAAGAACTTAAGGATTTTACAGCTAATAATATGACAAATTTACAATATTCCAGATTTATTTTATTAAACAGGTATACAAAGAATGAACATGGGTGTTATAAAAGAAAATGACGGTGATATCTCATCAGTTGTTACAATAATAACGATGAGTTAAAATTATGTTTGACTTAAAAAAATTAATTAAATGATATTTCTGCTTTGGACAAAGTTTTGACAATTGTAAATACTGATGTTCACATTAAAAGAAAAGTTACTGTAAAGTAGAGAATTACGTAAGAACCGTAACACAGATAACATATCCCCTCCTTTCTCGGTTCCTCTCCATTGGTATTTTTGACGGTATTTTCCAAGCGGTTAGCGGGAAAGCATACATCACATGCCATAACATATGTTGTTACAGTTACAGTAATTTGTTAATTATTCCAGAATATCAGTTACAATGCTAATGCAACATGATAAAACCGATCTGTTAATCCTAAAAGATTCTCACTCTATCTCTATCACAGAGAGAGAGAGGTTTTGGTTATCTAATATCTACTATTGGTAATCATAAAGTTAGTAACTTTTTGGAAACTAATTTTTAACACTTAAACTGAAATTCCTTTGAAATTCCATATTTTAAGTATTATCTGATCAGTACGTGGGCGTGACAAGATTTTAAGCAGTTCATCTTAAGTTTTGGAATAATTCCCATAAACAACAGGGTTGCTTTCTAACGTTGACATTTAAATGTGTGGAAGAAAGAAAAAAAGTAAACACGGGTTTAACGTCATATTATGTTGAATAAAACACAATTATCAGATTGTGATTGTGATTATCAAAATTGACTAGATTGTCGTGAGCTCCTTTTTAATTTCTATGACAAAAACATGCATTTAAAATACCGATGTGCTATTTAAATATTGTGTTTATTAGAACATTTAACGTTTGTATGTTTACAAATGAAGAAAAAATTAAAGGTCTCTCTAGCATTGTGTTGCGTTCTGTGTTTAGTTAAAGTAGTAAGGGGTCTCTAGAATTGTGTTGCGTTCTGTGTTTCGTTAAAGGAGAAAAGGTCGCTCTAGCATTTTGTTGCGTTCTGTGTTTTGTAAAAAGAGTAAAGGTCTCCCTAGCATTTTGTTGCGTTCTGTGTTTTGTAAAAAGAGTAAAGGTCTCCCTAGCATTGTGTTGCGTTCTGTGTTTTGTAAAAAGAGTAAAGGTCTCCCTAGCATTGTGTTGTGTTCTGTGTTTTGTAAAAAGAGTAAAGGTCTCCCTAGCATTGTGTTGCGTTCTGTGTTTTGTAAAAAGAGTAAAGGTCTCCCTAGCATTGTGTTGTGTTCTGTGTTTTGTAAAAAGAGTAAAGGTCTCCCTAGCATTGTGTTGTGTTCTGTGTTTTGTAAAAAGAGTAAAGGTCTCCCTAGCATTGTGTTGTGTTCTGTGTTTAGTTACAGTAGTAAAGGTCTCCCTAGCATTGTACTGCGTTCTGTGTTTAGTTAAAGTAGTATAGGTCTCCCTAACATTGTGTTGCGGTCTGTGTTTAGTTAAAGTAGTAAAGGTCTCTCTAGCATTGTGTTGTGTTCTGTGTTTAGTTAAAGTAGTATAGGTCTCCCTAACATTGTGTTGCGGTCTGTGTTTAGTTACAGTAGTAAAGGTCTCTCTAGCATTATGTTGCGTTCTGTGTTTAGTTAAAGTAGTATAGGTCTCCCTAACATTGTGTTGCGGTCTGTGTTTAGTTAAAGTAGTAAAGGTCTCTCTAGCATTGTGTTGCGTTCTGTGTTTAGTTAAAGTAGTATAGGTCTCTCTAGCATTGTGTTGCGTTCTGTGTTTAGTTACAGTAGTAAAGGTCTCTCCAGCATTGTGTTGCGTTCTGTGTTTAGTTACAGTAGTAAAGGTCTCTCTAGCATTGTGTTGCGTTCTGTGTTTAGTTAAAGTAGTATAGGTCTCTCTAGCATTGTGTTGCGTTCTGTGTTTAGTTACAGTAGTAAAGGTCTCTCTAGCATTGTGTTGCGTTCTGTGTTTAGTTAAAGTAGTATAGGTCTCCCTAACATTGTGTTGCGGTCTGTGTTTAGTTAAAGTAGTATAGGTCTCTCTAGCATTGTGTTGCGTTCTGTGTTTAGTTACAGTAGTAAAGGTCTCTCTAGCATTGTGTTGCGTTCTGTGTTTAGTTACAGTAGTAAAGGTCTCTCTAGCATTGTGTTGCGTTCTGTGTTTAGTTACAGTAGTAAAGGTCTCTCTAGCATTGTGTTGCGTTCTGTGTTTAGTTACAGTAGTAAAGGTCTCCCTAGCATTGTACTGCGTTCTGTGTTTAGTTACAGTAGTAAAGGTCTCCCTAACATTGTACTGCGTTCTGTGTTTAGTTACAGTAGTAAAGGTCTCTCTAGCATTGTACTGCGTTCTGTGTTTAGTTACAGTAGTAAAGGTCTCTCTAGCATTGTACTGCGTTCTGTGTTTAGTTACAGTAGTAAAGGTCTCTCTAGCATTGTGTTGCGTTCTGTGTTTAGTTAAAGTAGTAAAGGTCTCTCTAGCATTGTACTGTGTTCTGTGTTTAGTTACAGTAGTAAAGGTCTCTCTAGCATTGTACTGCGTTCTGTGTTTAGTTACAGTAGTAAAGGTCTCTCTAGCATTGTGTTGTGTTCTGTGTTTTAGAAAAAGAGTAAAGGTCTCTCTAGCATTGTGTTGCGTTCTGTGTTTAGTTACAGTAGTAAAGGTCTCTCTAGCATTGTACTGCGTTCTGTGTTTAGTTAAAGTAGTATAGGTCTCTCTAGCATTGTACTGCGTTCTGTGTTTAGTTAAAGTAGTATAGGTCTCCCTAGCATTGTGTTGCGTTCTGTGTTTAGTTACAGTAGTAAAGGTCTCTCTAGCATTGTGTTGCGTTCTGTGTTTAGTTACAGTAGTAAAGGTCTCTCTAGCATTGTGTTGTGTTCTGTGTTTTGGAAAAAGAGTAAAGATCTCCCTAGCATTTTGTTGCGTTCTGTGTTTAGTTACAGTAGTAAAGGTCTCCCTAAAATTGTACTGCGTTCTGTGTTTAGTTACAGTAGTAAAGGTCTCCCTAACATTGTACTGCGTTCTGTGTTTAGTTACAGTAGTAAAGGTCTCTCTAGCATTGTACTGCGTTCTGTGTTTAGTTACAGTAGTAAAGGTCTCTCTAGCATTGTACTGCGTTCTGTGTTTAGTTAAAGTAGTAAAGGTCTCTCTAGCATTGTACTGCGTTCTGTGTTTAGTTACAGTAGTAAAGGTCTCCCTAACATTGTACTGCGTTCTGTGTTTAGTTACAGTAGTAAAGGTCTCTCTAGCATTGTGTTGTGTTCTGTGTTTTGGAAAAAGAGTAAAGGTCTCCCTAGCATTGTGTTGCGTTCTGTGTTTAGTTACAGTAGTAAAGGTCTCTCTAGCATTGTGTTGCGTTCTGTGTTTAGTTACAGTAGTAAAGGTCTCCCTAACATTGTACTGCGTTCTGTGTTTAGTTACAGTAGTAAAGGTCTCTCTAGCATTGTGTTGTGTTCTGTGTTTTGGAAAAAGAGTAAAGGTCTCCCTAGCATTGTGTTGCGTTCTGTGTTTAGTTACAGTAGTAAAGGTCTCTCTAGCATTGTACTGCGTTCTGTGTTTAGTTACAGTAGTATAGGTCTCTCTAGCATTGTACTGCGTTCTGTGTTTAGTTAAAGTAGTATAGGTCTCCCTAGCATTGTGTTGCGTTCTGTGTTTAGTTACAGTAGTAAAGGTCTCTCTAGCATTGTACTGCGTTCTGTGTTTAGTTACAGTAGTATAGGTCTCTCTAGCATTGTACTGCGTTCTGTGTTTAGTTAAAGTAGTAAAGGTCTCTCTAGCATTGTGTTGTGTTCTGTGTTTTAGAAAAAGAGTAAAGGTCTCTCTAGCATTGTGTTGCGTTCTGTGTTTAGTTACAGTAGTAAAGGTCTCTCTAGCATTGTACTGCGTTCTGTGTTTAGTTAAAGTAGTATAGGTCTCTCTAGCATTGTACTGCGTTCTGTGTTTAGTTAAAGTAGTATAGGTCTCCCTAGCATTGTGTTGCGTTCTGTGTTTAGTTACAGTAGTAAAGGTCTCTCTAGCATTGTGTTGCGTTCTGTGTTTAGTTACAGTAGTAAAGGTCTCTCTAGCATTGTGTTGTGTTCTGTGTTTTGGAAAAAGAGTAAAGGTCTCCCTAGCATTTTGTTGCGTTCTGTGTTTAGTTACAGTAGTAAAGGTCTCCCTAACATTGTACTGCGTTCTGTGTTTAGTTACAGTAGTAAAGGTCTCCCTAACATTGTACTGCGTTCTGTGTTTAGTTACAGTAGTAAAGGTCTCTCTAGCATTGTGTTGCGTTCTGTGTTTAGTTACAGTAGTAAAGGTCTCTCTAGCATTGTGTTGCGTTCTGTGTTTAGTTACAGTAGTAAAGGTCTCTCTAGCATTGTGTTGTGTTCTGTGTTTTGGAAAAAGAGTAAAGGTCTCCCTAGCATTTTGTTGCGTTCTGTGTTTAGTTACAGTAGTAAAGGTCTCCCTAACATTGTACTGCGTTCTGTGTTTAGTTACAGTAGTAAAGGTCTCTCTAGCATTGTGTTGTGTTCTGTGTTTTGGAAAAAGAGTAAAGGTCTCCCTAGCATTTTGTTGCGTTCTGTGTTTAGTTACAGTAGTAAAGGTCTCCCTAGCATTGTGTTGTGTTCTGTGTTTTGGAAAAAGAGTAAAGGTCTCCCTAGCATTGTGTTGTGTTCTGTGTTTTGGAAAAAGAGTAAAGGTCTCCCTAGCATTGTGTTGTGTTCTGTGTTTAGTTACAGTAGTAAAGGTCTCCCTAACATTGTACTGCGTTCTGTGTTTAGTTAAAGTAGTAAAGGTCTCCCTAGCATTTTCTTGCGTTCTGTGTTTAGTTACAGTAGTAAAGGTCTCCCTAACATTGTACTGCGTTCTGTGTTTAGTTACAGTAGTAAAGGTCTCCCTAGCATTGTGTTGTGTTCTGTGTTTTGGAAAAAGAGTAAAGGTCTCCCTAGCATTGTGTTGTGTTCTGTGTTTTGGAAAAAGAGTAAAGGTCTCCCTAGCATTGTGTTGTGTTCTGTGTTTTGGAAAAAGAGTAAAGGTCTCCCTAGCATTGTGTTGCGTTCTGTGTTAGTTACAGTAGTAAAGGTCTCTCTAGCATTGTGTTGCGTTCTGTGTTTAGTTACAGTAGTAAAGGTCTCTCTAGCATTGTGTTGCGTTCTGTGTTTAGTTACAGTAGTAAAGGTCTCTCTAGCATTGTGTTGCGTTCTGTGTTTAGTTACAGTAGTAAAGGTCTCCCTAGCATTGTGTTGCGGTCTGTGTTTAGTTAAAGTAGTATAGGTCTCTCTAGCATTGTGTTGCGTTCTGTGTTTAGTTAAAGTAGTATAGGTCTCCCTAACATTGTGTTGCGGTCTGTGTTTAGTTAAAGTAGTAAAGGTCTCCCTAACATTGTACTGCGTTCTGTGTTTAGTTACAGTAGTAAAGGTCTCTCTAGCATTGTACTGCATTCTGTGTTTAGTTAAAGTAGTATAGGTCTCTCTAGCATTGTACTGCGTTCTGTGTTTAGTTACAGTAGTATAGGTCTCTCTAGCATTGTACTGCGTTCTGTGTTTAGTTACAGTAGTTAAGGTCTCTCTAGCATTGTACTGCGTTCTGTGTTTAGTTAAAGTAGTATAGGTCTCTCTAGCATTGTACTGCGTTCTGTGTTTAGTTAAAGTAGTATAGGTCTCCCTAACATTGTGTTGCGGTCTGTGTTTAGTTAAAGTAGTAAAGGTCTCTCTAGCATTGTACTGCGTTCTGTGTTTAGTTAAAGTAGTATAGGTCTCTCTAGCATTGTACTGCGTTCTGTGTTTAGTTACAGTAGTTAAGGTTTCTCTAGCATTGTACTGCGTTCTGTGTTTAGTTAAAGTAGTATAGGTCTCTCTAGCATTGTACTGCGTTCTGTGTTTAGTTAAAGTAGTATAGGTCTCCCTAACATTGTGTTGCGGTCTGTGTTTAGTTAAAGTAGTAAAGGTCTCTCTAGCATTGTACTGCGTTCTGTGTTTAGTTAAAGTAGTATAGGTCTCTCTAGCATTGTACTGCGTTCTGTGTTTAGTTACAGTAGTATAGGTCTCTCTAGCATTGTGTTGCGTTCTGTGTTTAGTTACAGTAGTAAAGGTCTCTCTAGCATTGTGTTGCGGTCTGTGTTAAGTTAAAGTAGTAAAGGTCTCTCTAGCATTGTACTGCGTTCTGTGTTTAGTTACAGTAGTAAAGGTCTCTCTAACATTGTACTGCGTTCTGTGTTTAGTTACAGTAGTAAAGGTCTCCCTAGCATTGTACTGCGTTCTGTGTTTAGTTAAAGTAGTATAGGTCTCCCTAGCATTGTACTGCGTTCTGTGTTTAGTTAAAGTAGTATAGGTCTCTCTAGCATTGTGTTGCGTTCTGTGTTTAGTTAAAGTAGTATAGGTCTCCCTAACATTGTGTTGCGGTCTGTGTTAAGTTAAAGTAGTAAAGGTCTCTCTAGCATTGTACTGCGTTCTGTGTTTAGTTAAAGTAGTATAGGTCTCTCTAGCATTGTGTTGCGTTCTGTGTTTAGTTAAAGTAGTATAGGTCTCTCTAGCATTGTACTGCGTTCTGTGTTTAGTTAAAGTAGTATAGGTCTCTCTAGCATTGTACTGCGTTCTGTGTTTAGTTAAAGTAGTATAGGTCTCCCTAACATTGTGTTGCGGTCTGTGTTTAGTTAAAGTAGTAAAGGTCTCTCTAGCATTGTGTTGCGTTCTGTGTTTAGTTAAAGTAGTATAGGTCTCTCTAGCATTGTGTTGCGTTCTGTGTTTAGTTAAAGTAGTATAGGTCTCTCTAGCATTGTACTGCGTTCTGTGTTTAGTTACAGTAGTAAAGGTCTCTCTAGCATTGTACTGCGTTCTGTGTTTAGTTAAAGTAGTATAGGTCTCTCTAGCATTGTACTGCGTTCTGTGTTTAGCTACAGTAGTTAAGGTCTCTCTAGCATTGTACTGCGTTCTGTGTTTAGTTAAAGTAGTATAGGTCTCTCTAGCATTGTACTGCGTTCTGTGTTTAGTTACAGTAGTATAGGTCTCTCTAGCATTGTACTGCGTTCTGTGTTTAGTTACAGTAGTTAAGGTCTCTCTAGCATTGTACTGCGTTCTGTGTTTAGTTAAAGTAGTATAGGTCTCTCTAGCATTGTACTGCGTTCTGTGTTTAGTTAAAGTAGTATAGGTCTCTCTAGCATTGTACTGCATTCTGTGTTTAGTTAAAGTAGTATAGGTCTCTCTAGCATTGTACTGCGTTCTGTGTTTAGTTACAGTAGTATAGGTCTCTCTAGCATTGTACTGCGTTCTGTGTTTAGTTAAAGTAGTATAGGTCTCTCTAGCATTGTACTGCGTTCTGTGTTTAGTTACAGTAGTATAGGTCTCTCTAGCATTGTACTGCGTTCTGTGTTTAGTTACAGTAGTATAGGTCTCTCTAGCATTGTACTGCGTTCTGTGTTTAGTTACAGTAGTATAGGTCTCTCTAGCATTGTACTGCGTTCTGTGTTTAGTTAAAGTAGTATAGGTCTCTCTAGCATTGTACTGCGTTGTGTGTTTAGTTAAAGTAGTATAGGTCTCTCTAGCATTGTACTGCGTTCTGTGTTTAGTTACAATAGTATAGGTCTCTCTAGCATTGTACTGCGTTCTGTGTTTAGTTACAGTAGTTAAGGTCTCTCTAGCATTGTACTGCGTTCTGTGTTTAGTTAAAGTAGTATAGGTCTCTCTAGCATTGTACTGCGTTCTGTGTTTAGTTAAAGTAGTATAGGTCTCTCTAGCATTGTGTTGTGTTCTGTGTTAGTTAAAGTAGTAAAGGTCTCCCTAGCATTTTGTTGCGTTCTGTGTTTTGGAAAAAGAGTAAAGGTCTCCCTAGCATTGTGTTGCGTTCTGTGTTTAGTTAAAGTAGTAAAGGTCTCTCTAGCATTGTGTTGTGTTCTGTGTTTAGTTAAAGTAGTAAAGGTCTCCCTAGCATTTTGTTGCGTTCTGTGTTTAGTTAAAGTAGTAAAGGTCTCTCTAGCATTGTGTTGTGTTCTGTGTTTAGTTAAAGTAGTAAAGGTCTCCCTAGCATTTTGTTGCGGTCTGTGTTTTGGAAAAAGAGTAAAGGTCTCCCTAGCATTTTGTTGCGTTCTGTGTTTTGGAAAAAGAGTAAAGGTCTCCCTAGCATTGTGTTGCGTTCTGTGTTTTGGAAAAAGAGTAAAGGTCTCCCTAGCATTGTGTTGCGTTCTGTGTTTTGGAAAAAGAGTAAAGGTCTCCCTAGCATTGTGTTGCGTTCTGTGTTTTGGAAAAAGAGTAAAGGTCTCCCTAGCATTGTGTTGCGTTCTGTGTTTTGTAAAAAGAGTAAAGGTCTACCTAGCATTGTGTTGCGTTCTGTGTTTTGTAAAAAGAGTAAGGTCTCCCTAGCATTGTGTTGCGTTCTGTGTTTTGTAAAAAGAGTAAAGGTCTCCCTAGCATTGTGTTGCGTTCTGTGTTTAGTTAAAGTAGTAAAGGTTTCCCTAGCATTGTGTTGCGTTCTGTGTTTTGTAAAAAGAGTAAAGGTCTCCCTAGCATTGTGTTGCTGTTCTGTGTTTTGGAAAAAGAGTAAAGGTCTCCCTAGCATTGTGTTGCGTTCTGTGTTTTGTAAAAAGAGTAAAGGTCTCCCTAGCATTGTGTTGCGTTCTGTGTTTTGTAAAAAGAGTAAAGGTCTACCTAGCATTGTGTTGCGTTCTGTGTTTTGTAAAAAGAGTAAAGGTCTCCCTAGCATTGTGTTGCGTTCTGTGTTTTGTAAAAAGAGTAAAGGTCTCCCTAGGATTGTGTTGCGTTCTGTGTTTTGTAAAAAGAGTAAAGGTCTCCCTAGCATTGTGTTGCGTTCTGTGTTTTGTAAAAAGAGTAAAGGTCTCCCTAGCATTGTGTTGTGTTCTGTGTTTTGTAAAAAGAGTAAAGGTCTCCCTAGCATTGTGTTGCGTTCTGTGTTTTGTAAAAAGAGTAAAGGTCTCCCTAGCATTGTGTTGTGTTCTGTGTTTTGGAAAAAGAGTAAAGGTCTCCCTAGCATTGTGTTGTGTTCTGTGTTTTGTAAAAAGAGTAAAGGTCTCCCTAGCATTGTGTTGCGTTCTGTGTTTTGTCTTCTTAAGTTTTTTTTTTAATTTTTTAGTTAGTTTATTGTTTTAGCTTTCGTTTATTATTAGAGCTTTTGTTAGCCCACCTAAGCTATTGCTATCCATCTTCATCCGTCGTGCGTCGTGCGTCGTCCGTCGTGCGTAAACTTTTTACATTTTGATCTTCTCTTCCAAAACCACTGGGCCAAATTTAATGAAATTTAGTAGCCATCATGCCTGAAGCCCTTTCAGATTTGCACAAACGAAGGAGTTATGTCTCCTTGGGGCCCCATAAGAGGAGAAATAGTGAAAAACTTTAAAATCTTCTCCTCTGAATCTACAATAGACATACCTTAGTTATTTCATTTACAACATCCTTAGGTCATCAGTTTCATATTTGCACAAATGGTAACCGTAGGGCTCAAAATTGGGAAATTGTAAGGCACTGAGTCGGGGAATTGTTAAAAATAATATATTTGTCGCTATATCTTGACAACTATTAACTTTTTGTATAGGCATGTATATCAGAATATTGTAGGTATTGACATGACGATCATTTTGATGTATGGTTCAAGGTCATATGTTGTAAAGTCAAGGTCACAGCTGCAAAAGAAGACTTAAATTGCTAATTATCTTGTACACCATTTACTTTTTGTATAGGCATGTATATTAGAATATTGTAGGTATTGACATGACGATCATTTTGATATATGGTTCAAGGTTATATGTTTAAAGATGAAGATCATATCTACACAAGAATACTAAAATTGTTAATTATCTTGAAAGCTATTAATTTCATGCACAGGCATGTATATTAGAATATTGTAGGTATTGACATGACGATCATATATAGTTCGAGGTCATATATGTTCAAAGGTCAAGGACATAGCTGCATAAGTATACTGAAATTGATTAATGATTTGGAAATTATTCATTGCACTACAGTTACTTCATGCATATTATAACAGCTACTTATAAATGAAATGTGACTGGATATATTTCTGATTAATTTTTGTGGCAGTTCTTAAATTGAGGAAACTTTAAAACATTCTGTACTTAATATGTTGTCTATTTCACTTTGCAAACATTATCCTCAGGTGAGCGTTAAGTCCCATGGGCCTCTTGTTTACGTGTTAGAAACGAGTTTAAATATAATTTTTTTTTTTTTGTTTCAATTTTTTCATGCGCTTACGTATTTTCAAAAAATATCAGTGATTTTCTGAATCACAGGTAACGGTAAAAACAAAAAAAAAAGCTTCATAGTCCATATTTAAGTCGTGTATGTCAAAGTTGTAATATATGACTTTTTATAAAGGCACGGGAGCTTGTGCATTGTACTTCGATTTTCTGTAAGCATTTTGATGAAGGCTTTCAATCAAACTGGGACTGATAAATTGAAGAATTTAAAAAACACTGAAACAATATAATTGCACGCAAGAATCAGACCTGCTATCCATTTAGAGCAGTGTAATGTCATATATAATCAGCACTATTAATTGTTTATGATTTTCATTCTATATATTTTTTTAAATCTTAGTAATTAACCTCTCAATATTTAATTTGCAATTGACGATAATAAGGTTTTTTTTATTTAAATATTTTCAGGTACCGTCGCCGACAGGAGAGGGAGAGATACCACACGACTGCTATTGACTATAACACCTTGAACGCCATGGCAACCACTGCAGGTACAGGGGGAAATAAACTAGCACAAGAAATTAATGACGAGTTTCTTACGTGTAAAATCTGTCTGGAGGCTTTTAAAAACCCAAAATGTCTCGATTGCCTACATACATTTTGCGAACCGTGTATAGATAACCATGTCATGTCCGAATGTACCTACAAAAAGTACAGCGATTACAGAGAATTTACTTGCCCTTTATGTCGCAAAAGAACCCAATTGCCTCTAGGCGGTGTAAAGAAACTTCCTGATAATTTCCTTGTTTCAAGTCTTTCGGAGCTAGTCGCTAGACAACGACCTTCAAAATTTCCGTTCTGTGATATATGCAAATTAGTCAGTAAGAAACACAGAGAAGCTACATCGAAATGTTTAGATTGTAACAAATTGTTATGTAAGCAGTGCGTGGAATTACATAAAGATACAAAAGTCACCAAAAATCACAGTATATTTGACGTAGAGATAGAAAAAGATATAGAATGTAAAGAACATCAGGAGGAGGTAGTCAGATTCTACTGTGAGCCGTGTGAAGCTTGCATCTGTGTCCTCTGTACGTTTAACGAACATAAGGATCACGAAATAACAAGCTTCAATGACGCCGTGGTTAAATATAAGGAAACTATTTCGAATCTTCTAGAAAGCTGTAAATCTAAGATTGATTCTTATGATTCACAATTAACACTGCTATCAAAATGCGAGTCAAATATTCAGGCGGCTGAACAAAGAATCAGAGATACTGCTATCCAATTTATAGCTGATATCAGAACTAAAGAGAAACAGTTCATTGATGAACTACATCAAATCTACGGTAAAGACTTGATGGATTACGTCACTAGACGTGGTGATATGCAAGTGAGTATTGATGGACTTAAAAGTACTTGCAACTTAACCGAACTTGTCCTGAAGGGGAAGGATATAGAATTGTTGTTGTTGAAGAAACAAGTACAGGAAAAGCTTTCTAGTCTTGCTGATATTGATATGAAGGAACTTCCGGATGCCGTACACAAACACATTACTTTTGTACCTGGGCGATTTGATATGGGATGTCTAGAAGACATGGATAAACCTTCGCCTAAATTCAAACAAACGCGTTCATTTTCGAGTTTCTACGAGCCGAGAGATTTCGAACAACCAAAACTCACCAAAACGTCAGAAACACAGACGGATGATATTGATAATGAGAAAGCTGAAACATCTAATGCTTACATTCAAACAGAACCACATCCACGATTTTCTCAGGGAATGATGGAAGACAAAGGTACAGAAATGGAACATAAAGAAACAGTAGAGAAAGCAGTTAATACGAGATCGCGTAGTCTTATAGTAACCCACCAACTCAAACCAGGGGAGGAACTACACAATGAGAACGAGAGATCAGCATCGCCATCTGGAAGACGCCATCGTCGTAGGAGGGAGAGAGCAAAAAATGAAGTCTCTCCTAAGCCGCCAAATAATACTTATCAAGCTACATTAACGATGACTTCAAGGGCAGCACCCGTTCTAACGTACAGTAGTAGCATAGACGAGAATTACTACAGTCCAGAAGGGGGGATAAATTCACCACCATGACGCAGTACCTCCATAGTTTAACCAATTTGGATTAAAAATAATGTTTGGTTACATTCAGAGATACAAATGTATTTATCGTCTGTTTTGTGATAATTAGTCCTTTATTGTTGTCGCTCGTGAGAAGCTAAAAACTTGTTTTGGTATTAGACTGAGGATAATCGAATGTAAGACAGGGTTTACGGGACCATTCATTGTTTAAAAGTGTAGATGCAAGGATGGAGAACCCAGGTGTCTAGTTAACACGAAGGACATTGTCTGTAGTCATTTTATCTCCACTTATTTGTGTAATTGCTAGGATTACTTTAATTATGTGGTGTTATATCTACGTTTTAAATCTTATTCATGTCATACTCGAACACCCAAAGAAACAACGTCTAAACAACTGGCGCTGTATAGACTGACAGGTTCTATAAGGTTTAAATGCTGTTAAATCCAGAGTGGATGTTTTTCGTGTGTAATGTATAAATATATACTCGTATATGCAAGTTGTTTTGTTTCAAGGGAGCAATGTTATTGCTAGGTAACGACTGGTTTATATAAAGCGTTTTATTCACAATATAAGTGGATGTAGTCTGGAGATCATTCGTCAACTTTATCATGAAAAACCTCCAAAAAGTTTTAAGAGAGTATTTTTTATTCATAAAACGTAAAAGGTGCCCATATTCTATCCGAATGTGTGATTTTTATTTATCGGAAAGAAGAGTAAGAATATTTGCCAAGAGTGTCTGTTTAGATGGTTTCCTAATTTGTGGAACAACATTGGAATTGTTATTGTAACGCCATAATTCTTACAACAAATTGCACATATCATATTAAGGACCACGTGACATTTTCGTTTACCACAAATACCATAAAATGTGCAAAATTTAACATGGAAGGTTATCATATTTTCAGCAAAATTGGATTGTTAAAAAGTTTTCCGATTCCCGAGGTCAGACTTGAATATATCGTTTACTTATTACACTAATACAGAAGTACGAGTACAAAAATAATGATTGTAAGTTGCATGATTGAAATCTTCACGTATCTAATTGTTTAAATAGCTAATGTAGGAATCTTTTTCAAGAAACCAAATTCTAAATGAAAAGCTCTAAAAACAAAGTGAAAATTGATTTTAGTTTACCGCGAGTAGATAATTCTGGTTGGAAAATTAATAAATGACTGAATAGTTCGCTTATAGGAATGATTCGTCATTTTTGGTAATTTTCGCAGTTTTGCTGATTTTTTTTCCTTTATTTATTTTTTTTTTTCATGTTTAAGAGCAGATTAATGCTTCTCAAGATGTTTTTTTTATTGAAAAGTGTTTGCCGCTAAATAATTAGTATACATAGTTGTTGATCAAAATTAGTATAGTAGTGTAAAGGGAGATAGCTCGTGGTATACATTTTCTCAGTTGATTATAGATATAAACATATATACACAAAAAACTGTAAAGTATAAGTATAGCTTAGGTTTTTAAAGTTTTAATAAATCGAACCGGAAGTGAATAATAGAACAAGATATGTGTACTTGGATCAGATTTTGGTTTGTGTATTAATGTTTAATTTTTTAAATTTGTCTTAATATGTAAATTAATTTTACTGAAAACCTTGTTAATAATTCGAGCAGACACGAGCTTTAGTAGGAAAATACTGAATACTTATTTTAACACTAGTATATATTTATATGTATTCTAATAATTTATTCACGTAATTTAAGATTATTATTATTATTATTATTATAATGGTAGATAAAAATATACTTACAACTACATCATTGAAAATTCTATTTAGAATGTCCGTTTAGAAGTATAATGTTTTCTTTATTACTAAACACGTTAGCAGTACTTTAACGTCGTTAACTTAGTTCTTGTGAGGTTAGGAATAAAGCGGCATCTATTGGCATAAATTACAACTACATGTGGAAGGTTTAACAGTTTAACCAAAATCATGTTTTTCTCCATTATATAAATTTACTTCTAAAACATTTTTGTAACCAGACTGGAATGAAAAATCTTAGAAACTTTTTTTTTCATGATACCTAGATTTTTTTCCTTTGATCAAGTGATCTAGGGAGAATTTGTTGTTTACAATGTAATAACTTATCTCCTGTTGTGTATATAGTTTGTGTAGATCATTCTAGATCATTGCCACAATCAATAAATATCTGTGATCTAACTGAAATATATTTATTTATTTTTTTATCTTTTGGTTGGGACCTTTAAAAACCGATGTCTCGTGCCAAGTCGGGCACAGATAAAAACATCATTGCTCATTGTCGTAACCACTTTGCATCAAAATACATTTCTTTAACCCCATCTACAGTTATGAGTGAGGTATTTTGGACAGAGATATGAAACTTCTTTTAAATATCAACATTCCAAGGTTCCTCTTAAGGCAACGAGACATGAGGAGGCATTTTTAAATAATAACATGTAATGGTTTGAATTTATGGATAGGTTGTTTTACAACTGGTGATGTCTTACGTAACAATTAGTTCTCCAATTGTTCCTATATATTTTCTATTTTTGAGATGAATTTTTTTTTACTCTTGTTTGCTGGTTATCACCATTTTACTGTATAAAACTAACTAACTGTACATTCTGTGATATGTCGACATAGCGTGGTCCATCGTTTGTAATCTGATTGTTGGATATAAATTCTTTACTGTAAGTTCCTTGTTTAGTGGATGTAACCTTTACTGTTAGTTCTATGTTAAGTGGATGTAACCTTTACTGTTAGTTCTGTGTTTAGTGGATGTGACCTTTACTGTTAGTTCTATGATAAGTGGATGTAACCTTTACTGTTAGTTCTGTGTTTAGTGGATGTAACCTTTACTGTTAGTTCTGTGTTTAGTAAATATAACCTTTACTGTTAGTTCTGTGTTTAGTGGATAAAACCTTTACTATTAATTCTGTGTTTAGTGGATATAACCTTTATTGTTAGTTCTGTGTTTAGTGGATGTAACCTTTACTGTTAGTTCTGTGTTTAGTGGATGTAACCTTTACTGTTAGTTCTGTGTTTAGTGGATAAAACCTTTACTGTTAATTCTGTGTTTAGTGGATATAACCTTTACTGTTAGTTCTGTGTTTAGTGGATAAAACCTTTACTATTAATTCTGTGTTTAGTGGATATAACCTTTACTGTTAGTTCTGTGTGTAGTGGATAAAACCTTTACTATTAATTCTGTGTTTAATGGATGTAACCTTTACTGTTAGTTCTGTGTTTAGTGGATAAAACCTTTACTGTTAGTTCTGTGTTTAGAAGATGTAACCTTTACAATTAGTTCTGTGTTTAGTGAATATAACCTTTACTGTTAGTTCTGTGTTTAGTGGATGTAACCTTTACTGTTAGTTCTGTGTTTAGTGGATGTAACCTTTACTGTTAGTTCTGTTTTTAGTGGATGTAACCTATACTGTTAGTTCTGTGTTTAGTGGATGTAACCTTTACTGTTAGTTCCGTGTTTAGTGGATATATCCTTTACTGTTAGTTCTGTGTTTAGTGGATGTAACCTTTACAATTAGTTCTGTGTTTAGTGGATATAACCTTTACTGTTAGTTCTGTGTTTAGTTCTGTGTTTAGTGGATGTTACCTTTATTGTTGGTTCTGTGTTCAGTGGATATAACCTTTACTCTAAGTTCTGTGTTTAGTGGATAAAACTTATACTGTTAGTTCTGTGTTTAGTGGATGTAACCTTTACTAATAGTTCTGTGTTTAGTGGATATAACCTTTACTGTTAGTTCTGTGTTTAGTGAATGTTACCTTTACTGTTAGTTCTGTGTTTAGTGAATGTTACCTTTACAGTTAGGTCTGTGTTTAGTGAATGTTACCTTTACTGTTAGTTCTATGTTTAGTGGATATAACCTTTACTGTTAGTTCTGTGTTTAGTGGATGTAACCTTTACTGTTAGTTCTGTGGTAAGTGGATGTAACCTTTACTGTTACTTCGGTGTTTAAAGAAAGTAACCTTTACTGTTACCTCTGTTTTAAATGGATGTAACCTTTACTGTTAGTTCTGTGTTTAGTGGATATAACCTTTACTATTAATTTTGTGTTTAGTGGATATAACCTTTACTGTTAGTTCTGTGTTTAGTGGATGTAACCTTTACTGTTAGTCTGTGTTAGTTCTGTGTTTAGTGGATGTAACCTTTACTGTTAGTTCTGTGTTTAGTGGATATAACCTTTACTGTTAGGTTCTGTGTTTAGTGGATGTAACCTATACTGTTAGTTCTGTGTTTAGTGGATGTAACCTTTACTGTTAGTTCTGTTTTTAGTTCTGTGTTTAGTGGATGTAACCTTTACTGTTAGTTATGTGTTTAGTGGATATAACCTTTACAGTTAGTTCTGTGTTTAGTGGATGTAACCTATACTGTAAGTTCTGTGTTTAGTGGATGTAACCTTTACTGTTAGTTCTGTGTTTAGTTCTGTGTTTAGTGGATGTAACCTTTACTGTTAGTTCTGTGTTAAGTGGATATAACCTTTACTCTTAATTCTGTGTTTAGTGGATATAACCTTTACTGTTAGTTCTGTGTTTAGTGGATGTAACCTATACTGTTAGTTCTGTGTTTAGTGGATGTAACCTTTACTGTTAGTTCTGTGTTTAGTGGATATAACCTTTACTGTTAATTCTGTGTTTAGTGGATGTAACCTATACTGTTAGTTCTGTGTTTCAGTGGATGTAACCTTTACTGTTAGTTCTGTGTTTAGTGGATGTAACCTTTACTGTTAGTTTTGTGTTTAGTGGATATAACCTTTACTATTAATTCTGTGTTTAGTGGATATAACCTTTACTTTTAGTTCTGTGTTTAGTTGATGTAACCTATACTGTTAGTTCTGTGTTTAGTGGATGTAACCTTTACTCTTAGTTCTGTGTTTAGTTCTGTGTTTAGTGGATGTAACCTTTACTGTAACTTCTGTGTTTAGTGGATATAACCTTTACTGTTAGTTCTGTGTTTAGTGGATGTAACCTATACTGTTAGTTCTGTGTTTAGTGGATGTAACCTTTACTGTTCGTTCTGTGTTTAGTTCTGTGTTTAGTGGATGTAACCTTTACTGTTAGTTCTGTGTTTAGTGGATATAACCTTTACTGTTAGTTCTGTGTTTAGTGGATGTAACCTATACTGTTAGTTCTGTGTTTAGTGGATGTAACCTTTACTGTTAGTTCCGTGTTTAGTGGATATAACCTTTATTGTTAATTCTGTGTTTAGGGGATGTAACCTTTACTGTTAGTTCTGTGTTTAGTGGATATAACCTTTACTGTTAGTTCTGTGTTTAGTGAATGTTACCTTTACTGTTAGTTCTGTTAAGTGGATTTAACCTTTGCTGTTAGTTCTGTGTTTAGTGGATGTAACCTTTACTGTTAGTTCTGTGTTTAGTGGATGTAACCTTTACTGTTAGTTCTGTGTTTTGTGGATGTAACCTTTACTGTTAGTTCTGTGTTTAGTGGATGTAACCTTTACTGTTAGTTCTGTGTTTAGTGGATGTAACCTTTACTGTTAGTTCTGTGTTAAGTGGATATAACCTTTACTGTTAGTTCTGTGTTTAGTGGATATAACCTTTACTGTTAGTTCTGTGTTTAGTGGATGTAACCTATACTGTTAGTTCTGTGTTTAGTTCTGTGTTTAGTGAATGTTACCTTTACTGTTAGTTCTGTGTTAAGTGGATATAACCTTTACTATTAATTCTGTGTTTAGTGGATATAACCTTTACTGTTAGTTCTGTGTTTAGTGGATGTAACCTATACTGTTAGTTCTGTGTTTATTGGATGTAACCTTTACTGTTAGTTCTGTGTTTAGTTCTGTGTTTAGTGGATGTAACCTTTACTGTTAGTTCTGTGTTAAGTGGATATAACCTTTACTGTTAGTTCTGTGTTTAGTGGATGTAACCTATACCGTTAGTTCTGTGTTTAGTGGATGTATCCTTTACTGTTCGTTCTGTGTTTAGTTCTGTGTTTAGTGGATGTAACCTTTACTGTTAGTTCTGTGTTTAGTGGATATAACCTTTACTGTTAGTTGTGTTTAGTGGATGTAACCTTTACTGTTAGTTCTGTGTTTAGTGGATGTAACCTTTACTGTTAGTTCCGTGTTTAGTGGATATAACCTTTATTGTTAATTCTGTGTTTAGGGATGTAACCTTTACTGTTAGTTCGGTGTTTAGTGGATGTAACCTTTACTGTTAGTTCTGTGTTTAGTGAAAGTAACCTTTACTGTTAGCTCTGTGTTTAGTGGATATAACCTTTATTGTTAATTCTGTGTTTAGGGGATGTAACCTTTACTGTTGGTTCTGTGTTTAGTGGATATAACCTTTATTGTTAGTTCTGTGTTTAGTGAATGTTACCTTTACTGTTAGTTCTGTGTTTAGTGGATTTAACCTTTGCTGTTAGTTCTGTGTTTAGTGGATGTAACCTTTACTGTTATTTCTGTGTTAAGTGAATGTCGTTAATTGTGTGAATGGTGGATATAACTTGTTCGTCGTTAGTTGTCTGATTAGTTTATATAACTGGTTTGTCGTAAGTTGTCTGATTGGTGGATATAACTCGTTCGTCCTTAGTTGTCTACTTGGTGGATATAACTGGTTCTTCGTTAGTTGTCTGATTGGTGGATATAACTGGTTCGTCGTTAGTTGTCTGATTGGTGGATATATCTGGTTAGTCGTTAGCTGTGTGATTGGTAGGTATAATTGGTTTGTCTTTGGTTTTCTGAATGGTTGATATAACTGGTTTGTCATAAGTTGTCTGATTGGTGGATATAACTGGTTCGTCGTTAGTTGTGTGATTGGTGGATATACTTGGTTCGTTGTTAGTTCTCTGATTGGTGGATATAAATGTGTTTCCGTTAGTTCTCTGATTGGTTCAAATGATTGGATTACCTATTGTTCTATGATGAGTAGATATAACTTGGTTTGTCGCAAAACGGAGACGAGAAGCAAACTTGTCAGCACTTATGGTGGGTCCAAATACGGTTAGGAATCGGTTTCGGAAGTTCGATTTAAGGCAATAACGTCCTATGATAGTCCGCTGCTCCCTCAAAAATAACGTCAATGTCGAATGTAGTGTCTGCTTGCACATGAATCTTATTGGTTTCGTTTGGTACATTGAACACCTCTATTGTTCTTTGACGAGTCTCTCTTCACGCTTTTTCGGTTAGTCAGACAAAAACAAGTCTATCCACGTCGTAGTGAGCGATATTAAGACATTTGCGACAGATTTAAAGGAGTGTTTGTAATGGAATTGGTGTGAATATCTCGCGATGTGAAACGCCTCTAGTAGTTACCCAAAGCAATCATAATAAGATATCAGGATCACGTCTTGGGATCACAAATCCATCATCTTATCCATCAAGGTAAACTAATTTATAGCAGGACAGCGTAAGGCTTCATAATGCTAGGGTTTGTCATGACTTTCCGACTCAAAATGACATTCCAGCTCTTGATTGACCATCATACAGTCCAGATTTCCCCAATTATGCATTTGTGGGACAAACTGGACAGAGGAGTTAGGAAACGCATCAATTTACCATATAAAATCGCTCAACTCACAATCGAGAAACCCAAACATTAATCAAGTAAAATAATAACTTTTTCTGCTAGTATAAATAACTATTAAAATACAGAAGTTATGAATGAAAATGCAAATTAAATAAAAATTGTAAAAGATGTCCATCTTATTTAGGGTTTTTTACAGTGAGAAAATACAAACATTATGTTATTTCTGTAAAAATATTCATCTAAGTCACTAAATTGACGAGCCACATTTTGTCTCTAAAAACGTTAATAGTTTTAACATTGTGCTTTAATGCCGCTTGTTCTCAGTGGATTTAGATTTATACATTGGTAAAGCTGTGGTAAAATTCATCAATAATTTAAACTCAATTTAATCAATTGTTCCTTGGCTTTACCATTGTGACATATACTTACACGTAAAATCTCTCGGACAATTATTTTAACGTATATTTTAGCCTCAGCAGTATAGATATTTATCGACAGATTTAAATGTTAACCATGCTGCATAATGTAATTTTTATTAATGAGTCCCTTGTAACTAGTTTGTCATCAAACGGTAAAACAACAACGATATTATTACAAAACAGTTGTTTATATTACATCCAATAAGTTTTACCGCCTAAGGTTAGATTATCCTATTGTTTAAACAAATTTAACAGCACTACGCAAATTTGCAACATTCCTCGTGCTAAAACATATTAAACTGTAATTTAAAATTTAACTGCACTTCACCCGACAAAAAAATAAATAAATAAAAATAAAAACCTCTTCTTTCACTAATTTGTCTGCGCTTCACATTAACAATATGCAATAACGAAGGAAAATAAACTCCAGAAGAAAATTAGGATAGGATACTCTAAAACAGCAATCTTTAACCTCCGTACGGATCGTGTAATAGACGTCTACGACATAATTCCATACAAATTAAAAGGTTTTTTAAACGCATGAAAGATCATTAAATACATACGAATATTTCAACGAATGTCGTTTCTTCTTCTGTCGACGATATCACATAGGTCTCAATGCTAAAGCGTAGAACTAGAACATGATAACAATATTTTGAAATCATCAGATTTTAAAATTTAAATACATACGTATATAAAACAGAATAGCCATAAATTATAATATCTCTTGTTACGTGAAATGATGTTCTTTTCCATTTCATTTTAGCTCCCCTAAACGGAAGGAATGGAACTTATGACATAGGACAGCTCGTGTTTTGCGTTTCGGTCAGGAACCAAGTCCCTGAACCATAGCAGTCGCACGGGTGAATTTATGAATTACGGTATATATCTCTATTAAATAATCTTTTGAAATGTTAAGTATTAAATTCCCATTCACGAAAAAGTTTGTGTGCTTGAAGTATCATTTAGGTGATATTTTATATTCTCTTTGTGTAACAGAGAAGGAAAAAACCGGGACCCAAACTCGGGACCTTTCCAATACTAACAGGATCTTCTACCACATTGGTAGCCCGTCCACTTTCAAGACCGGTCTGTCACGTGTATAATCATGATCACAGGCTGCAAAAGGCGTGGAACATGATTCATTATCATTTTTGGGAATCACATGGTATAAAAGAGAATCTTGGTCACACATCAAACTTCTTACCATGTCAGATGTCGCCTTGCTTTGTTTACTTCAGCGTTTAATTAAACTTGACCTTTGTACAGGATGAGCTCTTAGATTACTAAAATTGTCTAGTTTTCTTCCTAATACTGTCCCCTTTCAACTTTCAAGAATTGAACATACCAACCTCTAGACAGTCATGACGGGTTTTAATTTTTCCTCCCCTTAGTAACTGCATTTCTCTACTTCCACTTGGCCTTATCAGAGAAAGGATGTAATCCTCAGTTTGCTTGACTATGGTCAGTAGTTTTCTCTAGGTACTGGTAGTCCTATTCCTCCACCATCCCCAAACAGACTGCCTTGATATAAGGGAAGGAATCTTGATATGCTTAAATGCTTACTCCACTCCACACTTCGGGCATTAGTTCTATGTAAATCTTGTAATAAACAGAAATTACATAACTAATTTTTCAGTCGGTAGCGTTTGCATTTCCAAATCTGAGATTCTTGGGTTTTAAGACAAAATATGTTAGCATTAAGCATGTTAGTCTTAATAGCTAGATAACTGACTGACTCATAAATTGACCACTAGATCTCTCTTGTATTTTGAAGTACTATAATATTCTCAGTTAATGCTTGTTTCGTTTTCCTTTCCCCTGCCCTTCATTTTAATTTGGGGATCTATCTTACAAACAAGAGGCCAATGGGCCTTAACGCTCACATAAGGATATGTTCAAAATTGTTTGCAAAGCGCAAAAGACAATATAATTGGAACTGAAACTTTTCAAGTTTTCTCAAGTTAAGAACTGCCACAAAACTTAATAAGAAATATATCCACTCACATTTCATTTATAAGTAGCTTATATAATATGCATGAAGTAACTGTAATGCAATGAATAATTTCCTAATCATTAACAAATTTCAGTATACTTATGCAACTATGTCCTTGACCTTTCAACATATGACCTGGATCCATATATCAAAATGATCACCATGTCAATACCTACAATATTCTAATTACATGCCTATACAAATAGTTTTCAAGAAAATTAGCAATTTATGTCTTCTTTTGCAGCTGTGACCTTGACCTTTGAATACATGACCTTGAACCATATATCAAAATGATCAATGCTGCAATACCTACAATATTCTATTATAAATGCCTATACAAAAAGTTAACAGTTTTCAAGATAATAAGCAATTTAAGTCTTCTTTTGCAGCTGTGACCTTGACCTTTGAACATATGACCTTGTACCATATATCAAAATGATCGTCATATCAATACCTACTATATTCTAATATACATGCCTATACAAGAAGTTAATAGTTTTCAAGATAATTAGCAATTTCAGTCTTCTTTTGCAGCTGTGACCTTGACCTTTGAACATATGACCTTGTACCATATATCAAAATGATCGTCATTTCAATACCTACAATATTCTAATATACATGCCTATACAAAAAGTTAATAGTTTTCAAGATAATTAGCAATTTAAGTCTTCTTTTGCAGCTGTGACCTTGACCTCTGAACATATGACCTTGAACCATATATCAAAATGATCGCCGTCACAATACCTACAATATTCTTATTACATGCCTATACAAAAAGTTAATAGTTTTTAAGATAATTAGCAATTTATATCTTCTTTTGCAGCTGTAACCTTGACCTTTGATCAAGTGACCTTGAACCATATATCAAAATGATCGTTGTCACAATACCTACAATATGCTAATATACATGCCTATACAAAAAGATTAAAGTTTTCAAGCTAATGCACAAATTTAGTATTTGTAAGCCAAAAATAACATTTCAGGGGCAACAACTCCTACATGGATTATCATATAGTTACAAAACTTGGTACCTTTTTAAATTTTTCATGCTCAACATTTTAACAATGTTTTGATTTCATATATCTCTTAATATTTGCAAGAAAATTGCCTAAAACTGCATAAATTACAAATTAGGTCATGACCTTGATTTTTGACCTTGGCCCTTTTTTAAAGGTCATTTCAAGAAAAGGTCAAAACTGAAAACCTCATGTCATTATCTGTTCAAATAGTTAAGTTATAACAATTTGAAACAATTTTACGAAATTTTTAAAATTAAACGCAAAAACGCGTAACCCATTTTTCGACCAAATTTCACGAAATGAACAAACTATAGGCTTAAGACCCTAGAGAAGCCAAATATCACATCAGATTTTTTTCTCCCATTATCGGTTTCGGAGAAGAAGATTTTTAAAGATTTTTGGACCCCTAGGTCACCTTGACCTAGTTTTGGTAGCCATGGCAACGCCATGAACAAATCTGAATTGCACCGGCCCATGTATGCTTCTGACCAAGTATCATTGAAATCTGTGCAGTAGTTTCGGAGGAGAAGTCGAAAATAGACGCACGCACACACGCACGCACACACGCACGCACATACACACGCCGCGCCATGCCATAAGCTCACATGATCTTTCGGTTAGGTGAGCTAAAAACGTTTGTTCACATAATCTTAAGCGGTAATTGGTATTAAATGTGGTAATATTGATCTTCCTGAATTATTACCTTAACTCATAACAGGCTCGCAAAAGCTATACTGTACTTGCACTTGGTGTTTAAGATCAATATAGACTTAATTAATTAATCGACATAAATACTGGTTTATCGACCACATAAATTATCAACTCACTATATGATTAACTCACTTCTATTTGTTACACATTTGGTTTGTTTTCAGTCCAAAAATAATATATATAAAAGGATCTAAAGGCCTTTGGTGGAGAAATTGTCTAAAACACATCTTACCATCTAGATTTGAATCTCACCGGGTATGGATATTAATCGAGTTGTTTGTCAGCTTGCGCTTGCTAAAGATCAGAAGCTTTCTGAGGATACTCTAGTTTCCTCCACTATCTCCGAACTGACCATCAAAGTTAAAGAATTTGGACTAAGGTGTAAAACACCATTTCTCCATTCAGGTATTTCTGCCAGTTGTTATGCTTATAGAACTGAAATTCATATGATGTCTTCAAGAAGAGGTCTAAAGATTCTTTTGTTTAAGATTGTTTGAGATCAACCAGACAAATGAATTCGAAAACATCATTTAAGCAAATAAAAATTTTGCATATTTACCATTAGGCCTCCGATTGCGAAACTGGGTATTCCCGTCACATCCTTCCGTTAGCTAAAACAAGGATGTGGAAAAAATTTTCAAGTATGAAATTAAAATGGGTATTTTTATGGTAAATAGGTCACAAAATAAAACTACTTTTTATATTTGTTTTTACATATTTAAGACATAAGGATAAAACATTCTGTTTTGGAATGATAAACTGGAAAATTTTTACGGTAACTAAAAACAGAAAAATCAAAAGTGGATAATCAAATAATAAATTCAACACGCTAAGGTAACCTTGGTCGCAGAGTGACCTTAAGCTCGCTTTTGTATAACAATACAACAAAGTTCGCTATTACACGGTTGATGGCCTTTTCCAGACTCGCTTGTTTCGAGATCTAACTGACGTTTAGGCTGATTCTGGTGTAAGAAAGTTTATCGCTTGCCGCAGGTAGTTCGTTTTCTCTTAGCTTTTGGTTTCCTTCACCATTCCAGAACTGACCGTCTCGATATCAGTGAAGGGATATTGACTGGAGCGTAAAACACCATTAATCCTTATCTTTGAAAAGTACCATTGCTCCCTTCCAATCCACTTCTGGAGCCTGCTATTCGAAATCAAGATGTAATATTTATTGAAGTTAACTGTTAAAAAAAGAAACACCAGTGTTAATATCGAATTCAGTTTAAGTCAGAAGGAACCGTCGTGGGCAAGAGGTTAGAGAGTTAGCTTTCAAACGTTTGATGTCTTTCTGACAACTTGGTTCAACACCGTTTATAGGCCTACACTAGTTAATTAAAAACCAATACAATGATTTGACTTTGCTGGAGGCTGTACTGATGCATTGGTAAAAAGGAGACCAGATACACTGGCAAAAACTCGGGTACCACATAAACTTGAGGTCAATAAAAATTGTCTCACGCAAAAAGCTAAAAAATCGCTCAATATATTTATCACGACATTCAACAAACAAGCTTTTGGATCTGCTCTTGAATGGAATTTGACGGTTCCCTTGTCACAAGATTTTACAAATAAATAATATATATGACGTAATAATATGCCATATACAGTGAAACTTGTTAAAACCGGACCCTGGAAAAACCGGAATCCTGTGAAAACCGGACGTGTGTGCTTGTCCCGATTTACTCTCTTCTTTAATCTATATGATAGAAACCTTAATGAACCGGATCCTGTAAATTCTGACGCATTTCACCGTCCGGATCATAAAAAATCTATATATTTTCACCTTTGTAAACCGGATTCGATTTTCTGATTATGAAAAAAAAACCGAAACCGAAATTTTATTGAAATTTTTTAAACTTGCAAATTTGTAACAAAATGACTGTTATTTCCGTTATTATAAAAACCTTAACTACAAATAAAAGTAAAAGTAATTTCCGATATCATAAATAACATCATTTAACTTTTAAGTAAAACAAATTGTAAGAAATACAAATTATTACCGTCATCAAATGGCTTGAGTATACATTAACACGTGTGAAAGGTGTCACAAATAAACAATAATTATCGGATTAAAGAGATCAGTCAACCAAAATCGAAGTTAGCTTGTGTTCGATTGTAACGCGTTAATTATTAAAGGAACTTCTTTGTTGGTTCATTTTGCTGGTATGACTCGATATCACAGTGATAATTCACAACTTTCTCCGTTATCTTAAATCAACAAAATTTCAGTCAAGATTGATATTTTAATAAGTTTTGAGGTTACACAAAACTTCAGTCAAGAAAAGAATTGAATAGAATAGTCGCAGTTAAGATGACCTTGAATCCTGAAATTATTCGGCTCTCAATCGAACAACTGAAATGCTCTTTGTATAGATTAAACATTCTGCGCAGTCAGATGATGAAAAAATAAGGAAAACACGTTTCTTAACAATGGAATGACAGTTGTTATCATTAATCGACATAAACCAAACAACGATTATGTAAATTCAAGCAATTTAATGTTTTGGCTGAGTCTTAGTTACGTTGACCTACATCCTCCTGCAGAAGAAAGCGCACCTGCGTTTTTGCTGATATGTTTGCATCGAAATAAAAACAACTTAAAATACACGTTACTTACCATAATAACTTTATGATATACGTCCTATTTCAAGTTTATTAATTATTTCAATGAGACAATTATACATCATAATGATGATGTCTGATCCCACCCGTCTACTCATTTCATGATAGTTTATTTGAGATAAATACATTTGTAAAACATTAAAATACAAGCCACCTACCCAAAAATTTTTAGATTATCACTTTACGTTGTATTTTAAGTTTATTGTTTCCAATAAGCCACATGTACATGTGTTACCTATGGCTACACATCCCAAAGGGAGATAACAAATGGATCTGCTACTTATTATCAAGGGCAGTGAACTCTAGCGAATAACCTTAATAAACCGAATCCTGTGAAAACCGGATTTTTTTCAAGGAACGGAGCCGGTCCGGTTTTCACAAGTTTCACTGTACTTAAAAAATGAACAAACGTTTCGGCCAATAACTGTGTCGGTACATGTTGATCATTGCTCTCTTTTTAATCTCTTTCCTTGCCTTTGCTGAAGGAATTCAAATCCGGCTTTTGACAAGCCGACAAGAATTGGCAGAGTAGCCGAAACTATAGCGTCAACACTGGCTGTAATTAAAACAAACACATAAATTTTATGGTTAAAAATATTAATATTGAACTTTGTAATGTTTCATGGTAAAGTGTTCAAAACTATTATGATAACAAAACTAGGTATAGAACTTAATACATGAAATTCGATTTCTCTTTAAAAAATGATGCATATTAAAAAGTAAATTACCTAAAATGTCTATTACATACCACACAAAAAGAAATTTGTTTATCTGATTTTTATCCGGTATTATTTATTTATTTATTATTTTAATTAATTATTTAATTATTTTTTTTTATTCTATTTATTTATCTATTTATTTATTCATTTATTTATTTTTATTTATTTAAAAAAACAGTGTTTCTGTTTAGAAATTATAATTTATACAGTTATCTCAATAGTTTTATGGTTTGAAATTATCTTTCAGAGCGTTGCACCTGACTGCTATATTTGAAAAAAAAATAATAATAATAAAATCCCCTTCATACACTCAAGCCAAATGTTAAGCTTGTTAGCTGAATTTTGAATCGGATAAATCAACTTGTAAGATCAAATCAAACTGGAAGGTTAATAGCTGCCAAGTAGTTTATGTGTTAGCATTTAAACTCAAAGACGCCTTAAGCGACACTGAGGGTTTTACAGCTATCCAAAGCAAGTTAAAAAAATTGAATTTTCTTGGCGAAAACATCTAGAGTTTTGCGCAAAAGTACAGTTGCACTCTAAAGGACGTCGTAAGTGTACATTGGTACAGAGAACATCGCTGCTGTAAGGTAAAAAAGCAGGTAAATCGGTAGAACTTAGTGTAAACGCAAATGTCCTTTCCAGTAACACACTAAACAATTTTACAAAACCAATGGACGCACCACTTGAAAACCATTGACATAAATAATATAATATAATGTAATCCTAATTGCGAAAAACTAAAAAAAAAAAATCAATGGCCCCAGTTAACACAATCATTCCTAAACTAAGATTTCCATTAACTAAATATAGCGAATGTTGGCAATCTCTTTTGGAACTTTATGTAAATATTTATGACAAAACTAAATGCAGATATCATAAAATGGAAGCGATCTTAAAAATGACACCTTTAACAAATGTATATCTTAACAATTTATAAAATTAAGAAATCGTTATGAAACTGGCGTCTGATGCTATAACAAACAGTATTCATGATCAACCATTATCTTTCTATCTAAAATTCTCTTTTGGTAGCAAAAAGGACAAATTCTCTCCGTTTGCTTACTTCAAGAAGCTGTTCAAACTCGAAGTCGACCCAAAATATTTTAGGTGAAAAAAATAAAAACTCAATATTTACCGTATGACATCTTAGATGTTAAAACCTCTATCTTCGTGTGTAAGAATTTTTTCTTTCTCTTTTTGTTTAGGTGTCTACTAGCTTGTCTACTAAAAAGTAACTAATCAATGACGTCATCAATTGATTCCAAGACAAACCTAGACAAGGCTCCAGCCGCTTTTTTCTGCATGACGCCACAGTTACAGAACATTCCCCATAAAAATCCGACTTTATTACAAAAACGTGCAGATGGGATGGAGAAAATTGATTTAAAAAATTACATACGGTCGAGACAAGAAAATAATGAAATATTTAACTTTTACATATGACTGATACACATGCTCATTGTTGATTCCTGACGTTTGACATGGGTAAATACTGTTCTACACGGGTATTATTTACTCTTTGTTTCAGTATACACCTTCAAATTGAACTTTGTCAGAGAGAGAGAGAGAGAGAGAGAGAGAGAGAGAGAGAGAGAGAGAGAGAGAGAGAGAGAGATGGTTTCTTGTTTGATTTTAAACATTTTGTTGACCCTGTTGACAGTGTGATTGTCTTCGGTCTGTCAAGACCAATTTGGCACCGTAGATAGATATTTATTTATTGCCTTGTTATTTTGACAAAAAAGTTCTGTGTATGCAATTCCTCTAGATACTAGACCAACATACATTTGATGTCCCTGATCTTTCAGTACTTTCAGTACTTTGATATGTACATGTTGCTACACTATACGGAAGCCAATAGGTCTTAAACTTTTTGAATTTTCTTCGTACCATTGTGAGTCGGTCTTCAAATTTAAAACTTAAGGTATTAACAATACATAATGTATTTGCATTTCTACATTGAAAATGATAAAATGAAGTAAAATTACTCAAATAAATATGTTTTAGGTGGAATCAATTGAAAATTTGTAAAGCTGACGTTTAACGCTAATTTTTCCTCCTCTCTTTGTTAATAATTCATATATAATAACAACAATGACATTTTCAGAGGTATTCATGTGTTTCACAGTTAAAGGTTATCGGTATGTAATGTATTTTGAAGAGCGCCAGGAGACAATTAACGCAAATATTCCGACTTGCTAGACAATGAATTTTATTTCAATACTAGCATAAACTTTTCAAGCGAAAAATATTAGAATCATTAGTTTTTTAATATCGTGGGAATTTTATCTGGTTTTCTACAACAACTTTACGAGTTTTTGTTTTTAAATGACAATTGTATATAAGTTAAAAAATTGATAGATAACTGTTACATTGTTGATTTTCATAATTCAACTTCCCTTTGATCGTCAGAAATTACATTTTCTCCCTTGTGAAAGAGTTCCTATTTTTATGTTTTAATTATTTACTTGCTCGGTTGGTTCGTTGCCTTGTCACGTGATACGGTCGATAACTAACGTCATTGTGTAACGTTCAGTTTTCCGAGAGGTTAACTGTGACAAGTTAAGGTGGAGATTATAGATAATATTAAGAGGTATGTAAGAATCTATCTATCGTTTTATGTTTGCAATTCGATTGGTACTATCATGTGCTGATTTTAAATGCATTATATTAATAGAAATTCAAAATCAGCACATGACAGTACCGTCAGAAATCGTAAAATTGAAATTGGAATTAGATGGCCATTAGTAAAATAAGTATATACTAGTATATTCAATTAAAAATGTCAGCTTTTGTCATCAAGATAATTGATTGTTATTTTCTTGAATTTGATGTGAATTATAAATCGCACATTTTATAGTAGTAAAATAGAAAATAAACAAACAGATGCTATGATAAATCGAATTATAATTACAAGATTAAAAGATTTTTTTTTTTATTTATATAGTATAAGTCAGCAAGGTGAGCATTATAATGGACAATACAACAATTCCAGTCAGAGAAAAGGTGGAACATTCTGGTGGAGTTGCAACAACGAAAGTCCCGACTAAATTATTGACACCGGAATTCATTGTTCACTTCTCGCCATCAAAATCCCTGACTCGCTTATCTTCACCAGAGATACCCTTTGGCATTTCAAAAAAGGAAGCTTCTATTTCATCATTGACTCGGGAAGTTCCAATCGAGATTTTCACAGAAGAAACCTCTACTGACTTATTGAATCCTGATGTTGGTGATTCATCACGTTTTTCTAGAGAAAAAATAAAAGAAAACTTAGTTTTGATTGGAAGGAAGCTGGTGGTGTTGGCGTTTTCGTATGTTGGACTAACGTGTATGGTAATTTGCTATTCTCTACTTGGTGCCGTGATATTTACTGCTCTTGAAAGTTTGAATGAAAAATCTATGGTTTTGCAAATAACACAAGAAAGACAAAATAGGCTCAAGGAACTGTGGAACATAACAAAACACTTTAATATCTTTTCGGAAGAGGATTGGATAAAAAAAGCGACTGGAGTTATAAAAGAGTTTGAGCATAGTATATATGTGGCTACATCAGAGTTAGGTTGGGATGGACATACGGAAGAGGCCATTGGAGAACTTAATTGGTCATTTACGGGATCTCTACTATATTGCGTAACAGTTATAACGACCATAGGTAATGCATTACTTTACTTCACATAATCTTTAACTATGAAATTTAAATGCTAAATCTGAAACTGTGAAACTAAATAGCGATACCGAGGTATTTTCTTTCAAATAGGAAATGTTATTTTTAAAATTTTTATAAAATATATGTATTAATTTTAAATAAATAAATAAATAAAATCATAATTATATGTAAAAATATCAATGTTTCTTATTGGCCCATTGCAAGAATCGATTTTTCACGAAAATTATACCCCCCCCCCCTTTTGTTCATAACGCTTAGTTTAAGAACAGAAACAGGATTTGTCAATAGCATCAAAAATGACTTCTATTTTATGTAAACAGAATTTTACTGTAGTGATAAAACTTGTGTAAAAGTGATTTGCCTCATCACTAAAATATTAAATGCGTTCTCGTTATAACGAGATCCTGGCTGTCCTTGGGCGAGAAAAATCATTCACTCTCGAACTTAGCAAGAACGTGTTCTCAGATTTTTTTCTCCCAAACAACGAAAACTGCGACAAGAACAATAACATGGCGGACAAATTGACAGTCAGACGCAATAAGATAGCCGGTGTTTTAAGTATCTACTAAATGGTTGAAAACGTGGTCGAACTTGGAAAGTCAGCCAACTGATGATATATATCCTCTTTTATCACTTACGGCTACTGTTATGGATATTCAAAGAGATACACGACCTAAAATAGAGGAATTAGTTGAAAGAGTCGTTCCAAAAATGACTGTCAGTGAATTTCGCAGGCATTTTCGTGTTGCGCCTGATGTTTATAGACATCTTTTGGATAAATGTCGTGACGATCTGACTAAGGTTCAGCATGGTGGGTATGCTCCAAATTCCGTGTAGAAGCAATTCCTTGTTTTTCTATGGTATGTTGCAAACCAAGACAGTCAAAGGGAGATAGTTATGTTTTTTGGAATTGGCGAGTGGGCAGTTTACAACATAATTAGAAACGTAAGCGATGTTTTATGTCAACACAGACATGAATATATTAGCTTGCCAAATGTAGATCGAGAAAATGATATATCAGACAACTTTTTATGATTTGTGTGGAATTCCTAACGTATGCGGTGCATTAGACGGGACGCATATTGCCATTGTTAATTGCCCGCAAGGGGAAAGTGACTACATTAATCGGAAAGGATTTGCATCTGTTCAGTAACAGTTGATAGTAGATGAAACGCTTATAATAAATAATGCTTATACTGGGTGGTCAGGTAGCGTACATGATGCTCGGGTACTTCGTTATTCTCAGTTTTATGATGATGCAGAACAGGGGAAAAATGTGTCAAGGGGAAATTACATCTTTGCAGATGCTGCTTATCCACTCAAACGGAGGATAATGACGCCTTACAAAGACAACGGTCACTTGACACCGCATCAAAAAAAGTTCAATAAATCACTTTCATCAGGGCGACAGTGTGTAGAGAGGGCAATTGCTCATTTGAAGGGAAGATTCCGCAGGCTTCAAAAAGTTTACTGCAAACAGGTCCAAGACATTTGCAAACTTACCATAGCTTGTTGTATTTTGCATAATTTGTGCATTATTTGTGCTGATGAGCTTGAAGATTTTATTGACATGAGTCTTGTGCAAAATGTAAACAATTACAGGAATATTTATCAAGACTTGCCGGCAGCAGAAATTGTCCGTAATAATATAGCTGCTTTTTGTAGTGTAAATGCACATTTGAATTTTATTTTACTCAGACAGTTTTATCTGTGCTTTTGAAGTGGTTTGTTGTAGATTTGTTCAACACTGAAGATTCTCATTGTTTGCAACTTTTGAATGTTTTATTAATTGCAGAGTTTTATTGTTTTTCCTTTTTTTCTTTTTTTTCCAAATAATTTATATTAACTTCTGTGTGCTTTGATTGCTAATTCCTGAAAAAAAAAGCAACTTTCTAACCTTGTCCAGAGCACTGTTGTTGTTAGCTAAGCTGAATCCACACGACGTTTGATAATCATGAGACTCCTAGTTGCAGAGAAATGACCTAAACATAAAGCCTAACAAAGTTATTCGTGCACAAAATATACGTCATGAACTACGTGAACTACTTTTAAAATGAATAATTATGAACAAACTTTAATGAAAAATAAATAAATTTATTCAACCAAAAAATAAACAAAATAAATAATAAATAAATTCTTAACTGTCAAATTTTGCCTTAAACTTGATAGTTATCAAAAACAACTGTGTCCAAGATAAACAAAAAACAAATGCATCCAAGCTCAACATAATTAAAGGAAGGCATGAATTAAAATAAACTAATAATAAACTAAATAAAAACAACTTATAATCCAACTTATTCATTTAGTTACAATGGACATCTTTTCATTATCTATTACTGTACTCCAAATGATATGACATATCATTAAAATTTTAATGGTAAGATAAAAAATTATCAGATACTGCATCCAGGAAATAACATTGTTTACTACATAATTGTTGGATCATATAAAATATCATTAAAATGTCATAAAATAATGTCTATAAATGCTTTTAATACAATTTTACCCAACATCACATATGCTGTACAAATATGAAACTATCTCACTAAAACAATGTCAGTAAAATGTAAAAGAGTCTGAGGATACTCGATCCTAGAAAGCATCACTAACTTCTAAAAAAAATAAACCTGAGTTCACATAATTTGTGCATAAAAAGGATATAAAACGAACTGAAATGATAGAATCACAGAAAAATATTAATCAAATAACGTAAGCAATTATTTTTCACTCAAAATATCTAAAAGCCTGTCCATTCTTTGAATTTTTTCATGGTTTTCCTTTCTCATAAATTCATGACTCTTCTGTTGCATTTCCTCTTGTTTAGCCTCGTAGGATGTCATCCAGTCTAACAACCTATCTATTCCACTTGCTTTCCGCTTACTTTGCTTTCTGATTTTCCTTCCTGGGGTGCTAGATTTTTTCAGCTTTTTATGTGGTTCGTCATTGTCACTGTTTGAAGATTCACAAGAATTTATCGAGAGAGATTGTTCTTCATTGTTACTTGTTGAACCAGAACTTGTACCAGAAGTAGGAGAATCTGGTATGGAATTTTGTGTGGGTTCCATAGTAAAGGATGGTGTGGTACTAGGTTTAGTGCCATATAGATCATTGAGTTCCTCATAAAACTTGCAACTGTTTTTATCATTACCAGATTTATTATTGTGATCGATGGTGTTCTTATATTCTCTTTTAATAGATTTCCATTTATTTGAACATTGGGTCCCTGAATAAATTTAGCCTTTTTCGGCCATACGTTTTGCAATGTTATCCTATAACGACTTATGAGTTTTATGTAACTAAAATTTCAGGCCGTCCTCCAATCTCAGTGATACCAACAATTCAGCTGCTTTTAATGACCATTCTACATTTACAAAAAAAGATAAATGTTAAAATGGAATGTATAGCTTACCCCACAAATGTATTTGATCAGCTAAGATTTTACTGGAATTTACAGTGTATTATTTATAATAACAAAGCAGCCATATTATTTCATGGACACCACCAACAACATCATTTTGACCTAGAGTATGATATTACCAAGATTCACTAAAATCATTCCAACCTTTTCAGACAGGACGTTGCTGAACTGTTAAACAAGTTCTCTGCCACTGTAAAATGAAGAATGGGTCAAACTAAGTTCATTAACCTAAGGATCTACTTCCTGCCAAGTTTCACTGAACTCCGAACAATTATGTACACTGGCTAGTTTACTAAAAATGAAATTTTATATTCTATTTTAGTAACTATGACTGTAAGAGAATACTAACCAAAACAAAAGTTTGAAGGCCTTTCACTGAAATTGACTAGGTCCTTTCAAACAAGATTTGATTGGATTGTCTGGTGTTTTTACATTGCATCTATATTATTTCACTTATTTGTGACAAAATATTTCTATGAAACTATTCATATGGTGGTGTATGATGAAAGTGTGTTTAATGCTAAGGTACTAGCTCACCGAGGCGCCAGTCATAGACCAACGTGCCACTCCTCCCAGACCACTATGCTGACACCAGTTTAACCAATCGTTTTTTTTCTATCCTCTTGATGCCAAGCGCCAGGCAAAGAGACAGAAACTTTAGATTTTAAAGTCTTTCATTTGACCTGGCAGGGGATCGAACCCCTTTTCAACTCTTGAAGTGGACATAAAGTTCTTAAATGTTTAACATATTTTGTCTACTGCTACCTTGAATTAATTCAAGGCCAATGGTACAGAGAACTGAATACTTGACTATGATTCTTTCTACCAAGTTTCATTGAAATCAGCACAATAATTACGAAGAACAACAATTTCATTTAAAAAAATTAAAACTTATGTTTTAGTAATATATGACAGTCATCTTTGTAAAGAAATGACATTTAAAAAAAAAAAAACAATTGAAAGGGCTTCCTTCCAGTTTGCAGTTAAATTGTATCAGTAGTCCTGGAGGAGATTTTTGATAGAATTTTCCTAATATTAGTAATGGCTCCCATCTAGTATTGTGAATTAAATTTTAAAAGAGCTTCACCCAAGGCATTTTTGGTGAAATTGTTGAAGCCGTTTTAGACAAAAAGTCACCTAAGTTTACAGACACGTTTGCCATACCATAAACTCCCATGGTTTTTTGCCAGGTCAGCAAACAAACAATGCACCACTATTTTCACCTGTTTTTTTAATCTCTTTTTCTGGAATGCACATGCCAGTTTCTGAACTAGAACAACTTGTACTGGTTTCCAAATTGGAACTGCTACATGTAACTGCCTGCACAAAACTGGAGTAAAATTCTGAATCTGCAAATTATAATAAGTTATGTTGACATGTCAATAATTTAGAATCCAATATTTAATAGTAGATAATCTAATAAGGCAATGTATCAATGTATATCAATGAAATGGAAGAGAATTTTTCTTCAGAGAACTATTACTAGAAAAGGCTATCGTAAATTTGTAAATTATCTTATTTTGTATTTTATGAGGAAGTCCACGAGTCAACGAAGTTCACTAACTTTTGTATCATTTGGAAAATAGAAGCAAAGAAGAACAAAGAATATGGATGTCTCAAAATTTTTTACATATAAGATACACGCTGTATTTTCGTTAGAATTTCTTTTGGATGGAATTCAAATTAAGCTATAAATGTAAAATGCTAATCTGTACAGTTTGTATAGTTTGTAAGTTACAGTGCAACTCATAGAACCTGACTGATCTATTATCTTAATTGGTCTAATTTTACATACCTTTGGAAAGTCTTGCTGCAATGTCCGGTTCCAAAACACAACAAATTTTTCCATTTGGGCCATCTAATTCCGCACATATTCTGGAAATAAATATTGATATATGTCATCCAAACAAAAATCTTGCAACCTTTTTTAGATTCAGCTCTAAATAGATCTATCTCAAAATGATCAGGTGATTATGAAATCTTTTGCTATGTGTCATTTATCTAAAACATTGGCACTGACAGAAATATCTTGTGATACTATAGGCAATAGTCAAATATCAGTTTATACTAAAATTTAGTTGAATATTTTAATACTGTTTAACATCACATCAGCAATGTTTTAGCTATTCACAACAGTCAACAAATTTTACTACATGTATATGTAGTGAAAAATTCAACGAGTGGCTGTTGTGTAATAGTGCGCACTCACTCAGGGCGATGTTTGCTAGCTCATTCAACAGTGGTCAAAAACTAACATATTTTCCCGCCACTATATAATGACCTCGGGTAAGTCAGTTGTTCCACTATCTCCTTAATGTCACGCACCAGAGAAAGAAACGGGATCTAAGAATTCTTTCATTTGACTCAGCCAGGATGTAATTCCAGGACCTCCCTCTCTTTAGGCTGGCATTCTACCAGTAAGCCACTAAGGCAATCAGTTTATACTTGAAGCAATACTTTTCAATTTCAGATTTCTTACCACATAACACTTTAATTTAAATTATCAGAAATGAAAGACACTTAAAAACCAGGTCTCAGAAAGTGGGTTTACCTCTCATCACTTTTGCTTGCCATTATTTTCTGCACAACTGTCACAATAAACCTCTGATTCAGTCCCCGTCAGTAACGGCTCGAACTCATACAAGCTACAATCTGCGTGAAATGCCAACAAGCAACAGTTACAACGAAGAAATAACCTGAAAAAGGGAAATAATTTAATGACTAAACCTTTGTTTAAAAAAAATTCGTTAAATGATTCTATCAAATACAAGATAAATAGCAACATGAATACAAGATGAACGTATGTTACTTTGCATTGCAGGATGCAGTAATACATCTTTGAAAAATAACAGTAAATGTCAGGAGAACTTGTTTGCAACAAACATGAAAAAACAGCAAGAATATACGAATTAATATATGTATAAATCATGTAAATGATGTAATTCAATAATACAACCTGTCAAAAATGATAAATGCAATATGGCTGTGAAGTATTTGTAAGTGTTAATTCTTTCCTGGTGTAGATTTTCTTGTAAAATAAACATGGAAAGAATTCGCATTTGTGCTTTTTCCATTGAAATAAATTTACTAGCGTGTTTATTCCATGGAAAAAAACACTAGCAATTTTATTCTTTCCACAAAGATTACACTGGAGGAAAAAAATTCACCGTTACAGTATGAGCACTCTTTACCAAATATCCCGTGAGCGACTATGAAATTGAATATACAACACTTTAGTTGAAATTGTTTATTTTTGAAATATCAAGAAGTGTCAAAATATATACTGACATTTAAATACCTATCTTTCCTAAAAAGGCCATTAAAATTTTATGTAAATGCTTGTGCTGTCACATGGAATTCTCTCACTGGTAATAACTAAGATAATTCATTGTAAAAATCGGTTTTTTTACCCTATATGATGAATTATAAGCCTCCGACCCACAAATACATGTAACTCACCTGTAATTACCATCCACAAAATTTTTTGTCCTTTCCTGCGTTTTTTGTTCATCCAAACTACAAATGCTGTGGTCTGGTGCACAAATTTTACATATAAAACAGGTCCAGCGCAACTTCTTTTCAATGGTCTCAGTTTCTGACATCTACTAATAAACAAGATGTAAAACTGCTAAAATACTCGACATATATATGTACAATAAGTTTAACACTTATACACATACACACACGCACGCGTATACTATAGATCTAAAGGTCTACGGATCATTAGTCGGTAAATTCCCCCCCCCCCCCCTGGACCACGGGCATATCGCATCAGCAAATTTTCTGCTTCGATTCCAAGATGCTGTTAATAAACGTTGTGAATAATAAATGAACGTTTTAAGCTTTTATTAAAATCGTTACCAAAATACCAGAAAAACCTCTAAATATAAATTGTACAGTTAAAATCAGCACGTCAGGCCGATCTACCTTGTCACTTTGCCGCCATCTTTGTTCTTCATGCACCTACAAAATTGGTGGAGTGAAATTTTGTTCCGCGAGCACTGTTCGCTGTGCATGTTCTTGTTGTCTGGGCGCAATTCCGTTGCGAGAACATAGTTCTTGGATCGAGAACATCCCGCCCAAGGACAGCCCCTAAGTCGACACCATAAACACAATATCTATTATATGTCGAATATACCAAATTTCAGAAACTATATTACATTTCAGAATGTGAAGAACCAATCGCATTTAATAGTTGTATAGATCGTAAAAGTGCAGTTTTATGTTATGCTGTATTTTCTACTAATAATGGTACATGTTGGTGTTTTACTTCATATCAGGGAATAAACTCGTTGTAACACAGCATAAAGCGATATCAGATGATACCGCCACTGCTCGGTCTCAAAATCTTAACTAGGGATTTTAGCTCATATTACACTCTGTTCTCTCTCATTCTAATATCTTAAAAAGATAAGACCAGATCGCATTTTACCACATATATTTATTTCCAACCTCACATTGTAAGCAAGGATGGCCGGCCTGGTAATGTAATGTAAAGCTACCTTGGACAGTCTTGACGTGTGATTAGCGTGGATCAACATTACCGTTTCCTGCTAAATGCTTCACAGACAAGAGAATTAACTCAAAACAAAAGTTGGCGCCCGTCAATAGATAAAATAATAATTAGTTTATTAAATTGTCACACATCATAAAAAAATTACATACGTATGTATACATAAAAGAACATCTAAAATATTTTATGATATCCTAAAAGACTTATGAGACACTGTATATACATATAAAAATACATGTACAACTCGTCATAAGACATTAAATATCAATAAAACACAGATCTACGTTTAAAAATTCTTGATAAAATACTACTATATAATCTGTACTGCCTTGTTCTCTAAAATGTAATAAAATTTTCATCATCAGATAAAACATTAACACCTGGACAAAAAAATCACACTCTTGAAATAAAATATATCTAAGATCTAAATAAAAACTACAAACCATTAAAAAATGCCACTCATCCTCAATAAAACCAGTATCCGACATATTACATTTTCTATCACATAAGGGAATAAAAGGGTTGGCGTACCGACCCAGCTCTACTTAAAGTGGAAGACTACCATTTCTAAAATTACTAACAATTCTTCTCTGATCTCTACTTTTAACTTTTCGAACATAGTGACTGACATATAACCCCGACTTGTATGTTCTAAATTTGTTTCAATTTAAAACATTACTGCCCCTATGATATCGTCCCACAAATTCTCTAAAAACTTAACTCTACCATAATCTATTAAAACTGACTGAATTTTACCCCATTTACACCTGTTACTCACATTTACATTAAAAATTTCATTTACACCATATTTGTTTAAAAGACTTAGCACTTTCTTTTCATAAGATTTACCATATTTTAATGACCATAAATGGATTTGATATACAAGCCTGGCATCTGACAACTACGATACATGTAGATACAATCTAAACATTTCCATGTGCTGCTTACTATCACAAGATGACCATCCCATGTCACCACGGTTAGCCAGATAGGTGTTACTTCAAAATTAATCAACTCATAAAAATAAAAACGTCTTGTTTGATGTGATCTGTAAAGCTCGACTTTTCAGGCGAGGGAAGGATATAATATTTACACTTGTTTTATTATTTTGATGTAAATACATGACATATTCCTTCGTTGTTAACAAAAAAAGAAGGAATCTTTTAAGGGAGAGTGGAAAACTCTTGCAGTAGTGATCTCAACTCCAGTTTATTATTAGTCTTCTCTCGTGACTGATACTCCCACAGCTTAATAATGACAATAAATGTTTATTAGATAATGTTGACATTGACTATTATTTAAGACCACAGTGACTTTTAAAATTTAGATTTTAAAATAAATAAATAAATAAGTAAACATTGCATTTAATGATAATAAAACAAAAATAAAAAACCCCGAGTCACTTTACTTCTAGAAAAATACATATATGTTTTTTTCGAAACACTTTTCTTATTTAGGTGACCAGCAATATGTTCTTAGATGAATAAAATGTGACAAGATTCTGTGTCGATCTCCGAACATTGACAAATTGTGTGAATCTTATACATTTTAACAATAGCTAAGGAAAACCGAATATAAATGTACGATTTAAAGAAATCGTGTATACATTTATATTTACATTTGCTTTGCAACTTTACTATATAAACATGTTTGAGACATGTGGCAAAAACGAGGCAATAACTGCCATTGATCACATGATCATTACACTATGCGTATAAATATTTTAAATATTTCACTCTCTGGACTACTTTTCATAGCAAAAAAATAAATAAATAGATAAATAAATAACAAAATAAAAATTAAAAAAAATTATTATAAAAAACCTGAAAAAAATTTATTAATTTTAAAATATACATTGAATTAAATTCACAACGGATATCATTCGAAAATTTCCAATTTTCTTAAAAGTACCCTTATTTCTCCCATGATACTGAGACAGTGTATATGCATGGTACCATCTATCTATAAATTATATTTCTCGAGCTATGGAATTTTACCACCAGTTAAAACCACAGTAATTTGAGTTTCACAATGACGAGTCTGGAGAATATGTCACTTTAAAACATGAAATACAACCAAAAAATTTTCAGAGGGGAATATCTTATACAGACGAAAATGACAGATGTTAAAAAAGAATATATATGCAACTGAGACGGTCGACTGTCCTGTAATTTTAAATGTTAAACCGCTGTTTCCAGTGCTACGATAAAACTGACAAAAATCCCAAAGTTTGTTCAATCAATATAATAAAAACGCCATAGTTGGTCCTGAAGAGTCTGATATATGGTTCACGTTCAAGCCACTTTCAAAACGCACCTTTAATTTGTTCGTTTTTTTATCCCACATATGCCATGCTGTAAAAGTTGAAACTGAAAACACTCCTCGCTGTTTGCGGGCGACATCCATTCAGCATCTCAATATCCTGGGGTACGAAGCTCGGCACATAATGTTTATGTCGAACCATAAATGAGAAGCTTCTCCCGATCTCACTATAGAACTGTCTCAACACAACAGAAAAAACGTCTTAGTAACTCATTGTCAGAATTAACTCACCCGCAATAAATTCAAACACTGAATCAGCTGTCGTTGTACCGCGCCTAAATGGGTCACAATCTGGGTCGCATCATGTGGTCAGTTCCACAAGTTCTACGAATAATAATGACAGAAACTATGACTTTCCAAAGCAGATAACATTACCGTTTCCCAATTAAGTCACTCCTGGTTTCTTCGTAAATTCTAATTTCTCGCACTGCTCTTTTAATTTCCAAAAATGACAATGAGAGTGAGACATCATTTTCGTGTCAATCTTCCAGACTGTTCACTCGTTCGTCATCCGCCTTATGAAATTCGTTTTTTAAAAAAAATATAATTTCGTAAAAATGCTATAAAAGTGACTAAATTGATGTTTTAAATAAAATGTGCAAAACCATGTGTTGGTTAATAAAATATTTCATAATTTTGCGAGTTTTGTGTTTTTTCATGCTGTACTATATATTGTTTACATTGTTACGCTGTTCTAATAATTGAACCCGCTTCTCGTTGAAGGCAATTGATGTGAAAAAAATTCAAAAATAAATTACCACGCGTTATTGAGTTTGCATAGCAAAGCTATGGCATTTATAATACAATAACTGTCATGGCTATCCTGTTCAATGGTTAGACAAAATGCACAATAGTTGTGTTAAAACAAACAAAAGTGAAACTATTGATTTTGTTAAGTAAATATACTGATAGAAGACGTTTTTAAAACAACTCAATGGACCATTTCCAATTTATAGGCTTATTTTCTTCTCGCACTTACTTTCAATTTTGCCATTTTTTCTTTTATTTGCAGGTTACGGTCACATTACACCAAAGACCTGGGCTGGGCGGCTCATAACTATCATTTATGCTTTGATTGGCATACCGTTGACATTGTTATGTCTTGCTAACATCGGAAAGATTTGGAGCAAAGGATTTAAACTGCTATACAGTAAAATTTTGCCAATAAATAAACAACCATTGTCACGTACTTTGACAAAGCAAGACCATACACACGAACGCAAAAAAGAATGTTGTGACGACATTGGCGGTACGAAAGAAAATGGTCACTTAATGAACTCTGAACATTCGAATATTGGATTAAACTGTAAGCTCATAAGCCAAGAACGTAAGAATTACAATGAAAAACGAACCGTTATAGGTCATGAACATTCAGTTGAAAAAGGACATGGTGATGTAATCAATCAAGACCTTTCGGGTAATATGCATGAAGGTCAAGGATCAAATAATCATGAGCATGAAAAGAAAACAAAGGAAATTACAAATGTACAAGTTCCAATTTTCGTCTGTATCCTACTGGTTACTGTCTATATATTGATAGGTGTTCTGATATTCACGTTCTGGGAGCGCAAGTGGAACATTCTAACATCAGCTTACTTCTGCTTTATTACACTTAGTACTATTGGTTTTGGTGATTTTGTTCCGGGTCACAGCATTGAATCATGGTCCAATCAACCAAAACAAATCGTTTGTACCCTTTATTTATTATTTGGACTAGCTTTACTTGCTATGTGTTTTGATCTCATTCAAGATCAGGCTAGGGTTCTGGCTAGAAGAGTTGGCGTATTGATCAAACTACTCAAGCAGGAAACGTAGTGAAATGACATCAGATGTCTTCACAATATATAATAATTAATTTTGTTTTTTTAAGTTTTTTTAAGGATTGGTTTTCATTTTTTGCAAAGTTATTGAATTATAACCCGACGATGACGGATAACAAATTGTATAAAACCGCGTATTATTATTAGAAAGTGCAGCTTTTCGCGGCCTAAGGTCGCGAAAGCCAAGCTTTCTATATATACAACGCATGTACATGTTTTTAGAACGAATAAATCTACGAAATTTCTATTACCACCGTACCACTATCATATACTGGTGAGTTGAAAATTTTGTGTCAAAGTCACGTGAAAATTTCCCTCAATAAGCCTCCGTTTTGAATCTCGAATCAAATCATATCAACGGAATCACGCGAGATCACGAGAGACTTTAAAAATCCTTTCAAAAGTACTCGGAACATTTCGTTATAAATATAGAAAGATACAATAGACATCGAACGGTTTGACCTAGATCGTCTGCTAATTTTGGAAGCAAACCAAACAGCACATGGTAACACTGAAACTTGATCTCCCAGATATTATAGTTAAGTACGCCTAAACTTGGGTTTCAATTTATCCTCCCTACGTGACATTATTTTTCTGAAATGTTTTAAGTAAGTAGCAATAAGCTCCAAGTTATACTCGTTTAAATTGTAGATATAAAAATATGATACTGTTATATCTGACCCCCATTACTGGAAAACAGAATTATTCACTACATCTTTTGATAGTTTTGTAAATTAGTAAAAACAGAGATAATTCCTATCAAAGTTACCAGCTGCGCTTTCTAAACGGTCACACCGTCAGTCATATTATTAACTAATATTTACATATTATGCAATCAACTATTTGCTCCAACTTTAATTTTTGATAAAGAAGTTTAACTTGTTCAAAGTTTAATTTTTGATATAGAATGTAGTTTTATTTGCTTAACTTGTTCCAACTTTAATTTTTGATATAGAATGGAGTTTCATTTGTTTAACTTGTTCCAAATGAAATTTTTGATATAGAATGGAGTTTCATTTGTTTAACTTGTTCGAACTTTAGTTTTTGATATAGAATGGAGTTTCATATGTTTTACTTGTTCCAACTTTAATTTTTGATATAGAATGGAGTTTCATTTGTTTAACTTGTTCCAAATGTAATTTTTGTTATAGAGAATGGAGTTGCATTTGTTCAACTTGTTCCAACTTTAAATTTTGATATAGAATGGAGTTTCATTTGTTCAATTTGCTCCAAATTTAATTTTGATATAGAATGGAGTTTCATTTGTTCAACTTGCTCCAACTTCAATTTTAGATATAGAACGAAGTTTCATCTATTTAACTTGTTCCAACTGTAATTCTAGATATAGAATGAAGTTTCATTTGTTTTACTTGTTCCAACTTTAAATTTTTATATAGAACGGAGTTTCATTTGTTTAACTATTTGCTCCAACTTCAATTTTTGATATAGAATGGAGTTTCATTTGTTTCACTTGTTCCAACTGTAATTTTTTATATAGAACGGAGTTTCATTTGTTCAACTATTCGCTCCAACTTCAATTTTTGATATAGAATGGAGTTTCATTTGTTCAACTTGTTCCAAATTTAATTTTTGATATAGAATGGAGTTTCATTTGTTCAAATTGATCCAATTTTAATTTTTGATATAGAATGGAGTTTCATCTATTTAACTTGTTCCAACTGTAATTCTAGATATAGAATGAAGTTTCATTTGTTTTACTTGTTCCAACTTTAAATTTTTATATAGAACGGAGTTTTGTTTAACTGTTTGCTCCAACTTCAATTTTTGATATAGAATGGAGTTTTATTTGTTTAACTTGTTCCAACTGTAATTAGAACGGAAATTCATTTGTTAAACTATTTGTTCCACCTTCAATTTTTATATAGAATAAAGTTTCATTTGTTTAACTTGTTCCAACTGTAATTTTAATATACAACGGAGTTTCATTTGTTCAACTATTTGCTCCAACTTCAATTTTTGATATAGAATGGAGTTTTATTTGTTTAACTTGTTCCAACTTTAATTTTTGATATAGAATTGAGTTTCATTTGTTTAACTTGTTCCAACTGTAATTCTAGATATAGAATGGAGTTTTATTCGTTTAATTTATTCAAAATTTAATTTTTGATATAGAATGGTGTTTTATTTGTTTAACTTCTTTAAAGTTTAGTTTTTGATATAGAATGTAGTTTTATTTGCTTAACTTGTTCCAACTTTAATTTTTGATATAGAGTGGAGTTTCATTTGTTTAACTTGTTCCAAATGAAATTTTTGATATAGATTGGAGTTTCATTTATTTAACTTGTTCCAACTGTAATTCTAGATATAGAATGAAGTTTCATTTGTTTAACTTTTCCAACTTTAATTTTTGATATAGAACGGAGTTTCATTTGTTCAACTTGTTCCAACTTTAAATTTTGATATAGAATGGAGTTTCATTTGTTCAACTTGTTCCAACTTTAGTTTTTGATATAGAATGGAGTTTCATTTGTTTAACTTGTTCCAAATGAAATTTTTGATACAGATTGGAGTTTCATTTATATAACTTGTTCCAACTGTAATTCTAGATATAGAATGAAGTTTCATTTGTTTAATTTTTCCAACTTTAATTTTTGATATAGAACGGAGTTTCATTTGTTCAACTTGTTCCAACTTTAAATTTTGATATAGAATGGAGTTTCATTTGTTCAACTTGTTCCAACTTTAGTTTTTGATATAGAATGGAGTTTCATATGTTTTACTTGTTCCAACTTTAATTTTTGATATAGAATGGAGTTTCATTTGTTTAACTTGTTCCAACTTTAGTTTTTGATATAGAATGGAGTTTCATATGTTTTACTTGTTCCAACTTTAATTTTTGATATAGAATGGAGTTTCATTTGTTTAACTTGTTCCAAATGTAATTTTTTTATAGAATGGAGTTGCATTTGTTCAACTTGTTCCAACTTTAAATTTTGATATACAATGGAGTTTCATTTGTTCAACTTGCTACAACTTTAATTATTGATATAGAACGGAGTTTCATCTATTTAACTTGTTCCAACTGTAATTCTAGATATAGAATGAAGTTTCATTTGTTTTACTTGTTCCAACTTTAAATTTTTATATAGAACGGAGTTTCATTTGATTAACTATTTGCTCCAACTTCAATTTTTGATATAGAATAGAGTTCCATTTGTTTAACTTGCTCCAAATTTTATTTTTGATATAGAATGGAGTTTCATTTGTTCAACTTGCTCCAAATTTAATTTTTGATATAGAATGGAGTTTTATTTGTTTAACTTGTTCCAACTGTAATTCTAGATATAGAATGAAGTTTCATTTGTTGTTCTTGTTCCAACTTTAATTTTTATATAGAATGGAGTTTCATTTGTTTAACTATTTGCTCCCAAATTCAAATTTTGATATAGAATGGAGTTTCATTTGTTTAACTTGTTCCAACTGTAATTTTTATATAGAACGGAGTTTCATTTGTACTTTACGGGTGTGTCACTTATGACATGTGAATGTTGTGGAAGATTTTTTTCAGATTGAAAAAACAAAATATCCGCTTGTGTCCATCTTGGATTTTTTTGAGTTTGATACTACATATTCCTTGTGCATTGAACTCCTTTTATTGTTTTTGGGCAGATGCTTTAGAACTTTTTAGGTGTGTTACTTATGACTTGAGGATGCTGTGGGAGATTTTTTTTCAAATTGAAAAGACAAAATGGCCGCTGTCGGCCATCTTTGATTTTTTAAAACACATATTCCTTGTGCATTGAACTTCTACATTTTTTGAACATATGTTTGAAAAATTTACATATGTGTAACTTTAAGTATGCTGTGGAAATTTTCCCAAGATTCGGGAAAAAAAAACAAATAACTCTGTTAGCCATCTTAGATTAAAATACTTCACATTTCTTTTGCATTGAAATGTGCGTATTTTTGCTCTAAGATGCAGTGCTCTTGTCTTCCCCTATATTATAGGACTGGAAACAAGACGAAAATTGTAGGTAGTGTTCTTCCTAGGTATAAAGGACTGGAAACAAGACGATAAAAAGGCTCCAAGATGTAATATATTAATGCATGTTATATAGGACTGGAAACAAGACATAAAAGGTTAAAGAAGTAGAGTGTTAATGCATGTTATATAGGACTGGAAACAAAAAAGGCTTCAAGAAGTATTATTTTATGCCTGTTATATAGGACTGGAAACAAGAAAAAAAAAAGGTTCACGAAGTACTATGTTTGTGCCTGTTATATAGGACTGGAAACAAGACAAAAAGGCTTCAAGAAGTACAGTAAAACTTCGATCGCCCGAACGTCGTTGCCTCGAATACCCAGAATAACTCGAAGTCATCTGTTGGTCCCGACCAATTTCCTATTATATCCTATGTAAATAAACTTCGATGGCTCGAACTTCGTTAACTCGAATACCCCCGCTTGCTCGAACAATAAGTATTTTTCAAAAGTATAAAATTAGTGTAAATTCAACTTCTTTCGCTCGAATACAATTTTTGTCAGAAGGACATTTGGTCCTGGTCATTGTAAACAAAACACAAGCTGAAGCCATATTACAGATTTCATCAAAAGTAACGAAATGATTAATCTAGTCATTTACATGTGCCTAAAATTAATTAATTAATTAATAATTAACCTACTTTGACAGTGTCGATAAGCTCAGTTCTTTAATCTTTTAATCCGATTTCGACACGCGGATGTGTTTGATCGCTATTTTTAAAACACCTCAGTCGCTTGTGCCTTATGATTGCAAATCAGGATTCTGTAATTTACATGCCCTTGGAATATGTATAGTAATTTATCGTTACATGTTGTATTTCCTGTGATTAAAACGACGGTAATAACCGTGTTTTGTATTGTTTTTTTCTTTAAAGTACATGTGCAACAAAGAATAAAGTAAGTTTATTTTGTATCATCACCTGTTAAAATTAAAATAAAGTGCCCGATACTAACCCCGTAGTCATAACATCATACGGCAGATTGTAGGTAAACATGTAATTTGAAATGAATTTTGTATTTTTAATGGGACATTTTATTCTTTTTGAATTTTTTTCAAAAATATTTCGTGATAAAAAATGGAATTTTATTCGGACTTTTCATTATTTGACCTTTTAGTTTATTTACATGTAAAACAAATTTAAAGATTCTTTAACGGTCGGTAAACATGACACGTGAACCTCTGATCATATTTCGATGTTCGATCGCTCGAACCTCCGATGGCTCAAATATTAAGTCGAAGTCCCTTGTACTTCGAGCCATCGAAGTTCTACTGTATTATGTTTATGCCTGTTATAAAGGACTGGAAACAAGACAAAAAAGCTTCAGGAAGTTTTATGTTAACGCCTGTTATATAGGACTGGAAACAAGACAAAAAGGCTTCAGGAAGTATTATGTTAACGCCTGTTATATAGGACTGGAAACAAGACAAAAAAGCTTCAAGAAGTATTATGTTTACGCCTGTTATAAAGGACTGGAAACAAGATAAAAAGACTTCAGGAAGTTTTTTGTTAACGCCTGTTATATAGGACTGGAAACAAGACAAAAAGGCTTCAAGAAGTACTATGTTAACGCCTGTTATATAGGACTGGAAACAAGACAAAAAGGCTTCAAGAAGTAGAATATTAATGTCAGTTATATAGGACTGGAAACAAGACAAAAAGGCTTCAAGAAGTAGTATGTTAACACCTGTTATATAGGACTGGAAACAAGACAAAAAGGCTTCAAGAAGTAGAATATTAATGTCAGTTATATAGGACTGGAAACAAGACAAAAAGGCTTCAAGAAGTAGTATGTTAACACCTGTTATATAGGACTGGAAACAAGACAAAAAGGTTGTAGGTAGTGTTCTTCCTGGTGAAAAAGTTATCACTGAATGTAGAATTTGGTGATATTCGGGGATACACTGGTTTTATAGGTCCAGAAACAAGAAATAAATATTTTAACACTGCTTACATAGAACTGGATAAGACTAAAACAGAAACAGTACACTAATGACAAGTTTACATGACCCGTTTACATAGGTTTGGTTTAATGGAGATTAAAAAATAATAGTACTGAAAATACAATAATCTAGTCTGGTTACAAAATCAAAACAATTAACAAAATACCGGTAATCAATTTTATTATAAAATTTTATTTGCTATGAAAACAATAATTTTTCAACATCTGCCAAGAAGTACCACTAGCTTATAACAAATGAATATTGGTCAGACTACTTTGATTTCATTTAAAGCAACTACAGTTTAAAATAAGTTTGTAAAGACATTGTCTTCAGTGTTGTTAGTGCTGGCAATATTACAAAAGACACCCACATCATACATCTATATATTGATCTTATTAACCTTCACTCAAAATCTGACCACAGTTTAGCAGATTTTAGAATATTCCACTTATATGTAGGACTGAAGTAATCTAAATTACAAATATTAACTAACACTCACTGTATCCTTAATCTAAAACAATAATGACGACTCTCTTAACTGGTTAATAAAATTTACAATTAATTTTACTTTTTTACAAAAACATCATTTAATAGAATATACCAAAATTTAAGAGCTGGGCTGTACCATAAGAAACAGAAGGATGACAGGTGTAGATTACTGCATAAAATGACAGACAATACCAAGCAGACAGGGAGTAGGATATCCAACCTACCATAAAAACGTAATGTACTAGTTCTATTGTTGATTTAAATAATTAAAAAAGGGTTTGGATTTCAAATAGCAAAAACATTTTATTGCTACTAGTTACTGGCCTGAGTTTATTTAACTTTCAATCAATCAAGTAAAAAGGTATATATGAATGTAGTGCTAGACATATTAGAAAGTTTGAAAAAGGATCATCAGAAAAATATATTGGTACATGTACTCCTGATAAACTTTGTTTATAAATAGTTCTACAGAAATGTTACACAGTTCTCTACTTGTGCAAGATTAAATTTTAAATCTATAATTTTGATAATATCAAATTTTGTAGCACTTTAAGCAGCCAAATAATTAAGTAATCAAATTCTGAAAAAAAAAAAACAAGAATCTTCAAGCGAACGAAAACAACATTGCCAAAAAATGACATCTTACCAAGTTCTAAACTTGCATGAGATAAACTAAAATCAACTTCATTGTAAAATTTTGAAAAATAAATTATAAAAAAGTAAAGAGAAAAATTACGTAAGTTGCTGAATTTTATTATTCTGATGTATTATTATTTATCCTGTTCAATACCTAAATATTAACTGACACATAAATCTCCTTCTGTACAATGTAACATTATTCACCTATTTATTATTTTATTACAAGATTCATTGATCAATTCATTGTATACGAAAGTCATATCAATCAATCTCATTAATACAAAAAATATTTAAAAACAAACTGTACAATAAATGTTTATTTCTATCTCCTCATTTCTCCTTTCAAACATTTATTCATCAGTTCATAGATATGAACGTCATATCAATAAATATGGGGCACTTCAAACTAGAAATCAATTTTATGTACAGTAAAAATAATCTTCCTTTGAAATTAATTATCCCCTTTTAAACATCCAATTTCATTCCTGTTTAATTTTCTGTATAAAGTATGATCAAATAATGATTTATTGATCAATTCATAATTAAATGAAAATCATATCAATAAATAATGGGCAGTGATTTGATCAAACAAACAGATAATAAACAATTATAATAAATATTTATTATGATTAATATTTAAGGAAAGTTGTAAATTTTCCAAAAAAAAGAAAAAATTAAATAAAAAATAAAAATAAATAAATATATAAATAAATAATAATAATAATAATAATGATAATAAAAAAATAAAATAGAATTTTTAAAAATATCTTTTAAAAAAACCATCTGCATCATTTTGTATACTGATTTGGCATCAGCAAAATTTTGAAAAAAAAAATTGTGTGTGTGTGTGTGTGTGTGTGTGTGACTTTGCTTTGAAAACATAACTGAAATTTAATAATAATTCCATTATTAAGAAAACATACCAATCTGAGCATGAATATAAAAATGAAAAAAGTTCACATTTTACACATTTAATATATATCACAACACATGTATCACACAATCTGTCACAACAACATTACCTATACACTGACAAAACAAAACCACAATGAGGACATCAATGTACCAAGTAAGATCTATAAAGCTGATACAAAATCTCTGTTCTGATAGGGCACCTGTTTATAAAGACCTGGATCATAATCATAACCTTTAAATAAACTTTATAAAAAGGGCACATCCTGATAACTTCCAGCTAACGCTAAAGTTTTTGAATTGCCTAAATGAAATTATGACTACATCAAAATATGTGTATAATAATTTTGGACATTTTATTTTTTAAAATCTATGGTTTTTGCAAAAAATTTTGTTTGTTTTCTGATATCTATTGGCAAACCTATATTAAATAGCTGTCTAAATTATGCCTAAATTTGGTAATTAGAGAAAGAACTGTAACTGAAAGCAAATAATAATCAGTTATCAAATTAACTTAAAAATGAAAAAAAAAATGTAAATGGAAAATAGAAATTTAACAGCCAATAAATATATACAGACATAGAAAGTATACTCTGAATCAGCTTTATGAAATAACAAGAGTACAAAATAATATTCAGATCATAGTTACCGTCATATCACTGTTATGTCCTCATATAACAGCATCGGACAGGGATAAACATACAAATAAAATAAATAACAGCACTTCCTTGACAGATGATTACCATTATCAAGATTTGTTACTAATAACTCAAATCTCCCTGTTACATTATTATGGAATGTTTCAAATCTCTTCCTTCAGACTATACCATTTAAAAAACAAGGATGGTACAGATAAATCACAATTCATAATTATATTAACAACTGATAAATTCCAGGAATGTTTGAAAAAATATTCTGAATAAAAGTTTATCTTATCAAACTAAGAAATGTCTTTTCTAAATCAAAGATAAGGCAGAGTGTCAATTTGCTGAAAGCTAAAAGTGAATTTCAAAGTATATTTGGTCAATTTTAACACTAAACATAATATCAAACCTGTTGCATATACAGCACATTATATTTTTATACCCTGTCTTACAAAAAATTCCTTAAAAACGGCATTAATTGTGGGTAGTTTTTCCAATTCCAGTGGCATAAAACCTTGCAAATAAAATAGATTTAACAACCTTAGTAAGAGTAAAAACTTGAAAACCAAAGTAAAGGAGTGCAGAAAGCATGCCAATCACAAATAACAAGCAAATTAAATCCTTTTACAAAAACACATTAAATAACTCCTTTTAACTGAATTTACATTTAATAAAAACCATTTTAATAGCCCTTTTAAATCTGGAATAATAAGAACCAAATAAAATACAAAGCATTATCAAAACCAGTTTTTTAAATGTTAAGTAAAAATTTCCAAAAGTTGTGATCAATTCACTTGACTGTTCTCTGTATGTACAAACGCTCTTCTTTACTTACTGTATGTTGAATAAAAAGGTTGTGTTCTGTATTTTAGCCCTAGTGGCTCAAACCATGCAAACTTAATCTTTCATCTTTGAAGCAGATGAAACTGCTCTGATATAAACTGATACCACATGCTTCATCATGGCATCATCTGGAGTATCACTTTAACAACCTGAAGATAATTCAGATGACTGATGCACTATGAATCTGGAATGCCCATTTTAGAAATATTTTTGTCAATAACTGTTTCCCAATCTTTATACTTCTTCAATAATTCCTCCCCAATGAGCTTTGTAACTTTTGTGTCTCCATTTGATATATGGAGTCCGATGACTTTGAAGAGTCAAATAAAATGCTAATACTTCTCTTAATAACCAAGCAACTAAAAACTCAAATTTTGAAAATGGTAATGGTCCATTCTGAAACATAAAAAATATTAGAAATTAATAAAAGAAAAAAAAAGATTTGAATAAAGTGTAGGAATACATTTAATCATTAAAGTTGAAACCTATAAGAGTTATCAGAAAAAATGTACATGGTTTGCACATCTAATCCAAAAAATAAAAAACAATGATGCTGTCACCAAAGTTTGGATAATGATGCTGACACCAAAGCTTGACATAAACAGATAACAATGATGTTGACACAAAAGTTTGGATAAAAACAAATAACAATGATGCTGACACCACAGTTTGGACATAAATGAATAACAATGATGCTGACACAAAAGTTTGGATAAAAACAAATAACAATGATGCTGACACCACAGTTTGGATATAAATGAATAACAATGATGCTGTCACCAAAGTTTGGACATAAACGAATAACAATGATGCTGACACCAAAGTTTGGATAAAAACAAATAACAATGATGCCGACACCACAGTTTGGATATAAATAAATAACAATGAAGCTGACACCTAAGTTTGGATATAAACAGATAACAATGATGCTGACACCAAAGTTTGTATAAAGATGCTGACACCAAAGTTTGGATATAAACAAATCCTTCACTATAGAGACAAGGTAAAACTTATCAATTTCTGCCAAGATCTAAAACATTCAGTCCCTTTACTATGTTTAATCTATAGGCAGATTTTTATTTTTTAGTAAAAAGCAAGGATTTAGTCTGCCATCTAAAGGAAATAAGTAATAATTGTTTTAGAGTGTGGAAAGACTATTTGAATTATTGCATTATATCATCCTACTAATGGTATAATTTTGTATACAGTTTAGATAAAATCAAAATGACAAGCTGGAAAGTTCTCACAAAAGTGATCACAGATAGTCAAATTATGGAGCAATACTAAAACAAGCAAGGATATTCTTACCTCTACTATTCTCAATAGTGTATAATCACACAGGAACCACAGTAGAACATGAAGTAAAAAGAATCCCATAGGACTAATACCAAACATGTACTCCATAGCCCAAGATACAATGACGCCCAACAACATACACTCTGATAATGGTTCAAAAAACATCAGATGTGGCAAGAGTGATGCTCTTAACATGGACCATCTAAAATAAACACACAATATAAATACATACATACATACTTCATACATACATACATACATACATACATACATATATATATATATATATATATATATATATATGTAACTAAACAAAGAAGAGCTGAGTTAAGTAATGGTGTTTAACATCCCAGTCAAGAATATTTTATTATGTAGATGTTGCCACCTATAGGCGAAAGTACAGAATTTTGCTTGTGTACTGCAATGATGGCATTATACAGTAGGGTTTTTATCATGCCATGCCTACCATGACAGGAACTTGATTATTTTAAGTTCCCATCTGAAAGAACCATCACTTTCATTTCATAATGCCAGTTTGGCGAAAGAACTGTCACTACCCAGTTTTAAGTCTTGGGTCAGGCCGAGTTTGGTTTTGAAGCCACAACTTCCCACTTGTAAAGTGAGCCCCTTTGGATTAAAATTAGATAATCTATATGAACTCTTTTCTGGTGTGACATTCAAATTATAAGGCCAACAAAGATCCAAACACAACAAGTCATAAAAATGGGGTTATATAAAGCTTCTTCTTAAAGATTGAGGCCAATTTTGTTAATTATAAATAACAATAAATAATATACAGCTAATTTTATAGACTAAGTGTGACCTTAGAATCCAAGGTTTTTCTATCTGATAATTACAAAAGATTATAGAAGACTTAGGTTATGAATTGTCCATTTTATATCTGTATCTGAATCTGGCATCAATCCAAAAAATGTTGATGATCAGTGTATATTTTGTTCATGTTCAATATGTTCAGCACATGAGAAACAAATAGGAAATTTAGGTCTAGGACATCACAATCAGTAGCTTGCATGAGATTGAAAATAATACATAAAGTTATAGCTAGTTACCTTATTAAACGTTTGTGGAAGTCACCTATTGAACAATAACCACTATTTTGCATGGCTGGTTGACTACACAAGACGGTTCTGTAACCCCTGAGAGATTAAAAACAGAAACATTATTACTATAATACAACAAAAAATATTTTAACTAACTAATGCAAAAAAAAATATTGTATATAAAAATTCACTGAACTTCTAACTAGGTAACAAAAGTATGACAGATAGCAAGATCAACACAATGACAAGAGATGAACCCATTATACTCCAACCATGTGTTGCAGAGTTTGAAACATTATGGACTAACAAATGCTGCCAGATATTGCCTATATGGCTTCATTGTCATTCAGTGGTTGTACAATGGACTTAATATTTAATGCTTACAATGATGAATCACAAAAAGGCTGAAAGTAGGAAAATAGCTCTTCCCCCCTTTGCACATGTAAGCAAACATACTAAATGAACATTATATAATTATGTACAATAAAGAGTGCTGTGTCCCACCTACCTTTCACTTATGACTTTACTGATGAAGTAATCCTCAGCCAAGTACTTGCCAAACTGTGCCAGACCACCAGCATCCTCTATAAGATCTTTACGAAACAAACAAGACATACCAGTGGAACAATTTATACCAACTGAATTAGCACTTAGGGCATTTCTAGCCTGCCAGGTTCCAAAAAACACCTGAAAATAACAAAATATTATAACTAAATAATAGTCTATAAATTGTGTGCAATATATTAGTGTTCAAACAGTGTTTCAACTTGAAGGGTTTAATTGTACTATTATCAAAGTTGTTTGGTTGGTAAATTACCAATCAAGTTATAATTTATCATATATATACTACCAATATTACCTTTTCATATGTTGCAGCAAATCCTTTTCGGTTATATGTATATGGCATTTGAAGCACTAATCCAACATCTTCCTTCAGGAAAGATGCCATATCTGTTAACCCATCTTCTATCACTACAAAATAACAACAAAATAAAATAACTACACAACTTACCTGCTGATACAGATTTTTATCAAACCATTACCTATATTTCATTCATATATATATATATATATATATATATATATATATATATATATATATATATATATATAAATATATATATATATAATATATATACAGTGAAACTTGTGAAAACCGGACCGGCTCCGTTCCTTGAAAAAAATCCGGTTTTCACAGGATCCGGTTTATTAAGGTTATTCGCTTGAGTTTACTGCCCTTGATAATAAGTAGCAGATCCATTTGTTATCTCCCTTTGGGATGTGTAGCCATGGGTAACACATGTACATGTGGCTTATTGAAAACAATAAACTTAAAATACAATGTGAAGTGATAATCTAAAACTTTTTGGGTAGGTTGCATGTATTTTAATGTTTTATTTATCTCAAATAAACTATCATGAAATGACAGACGGGTGGGATCAGACATCATCATTATGATGTATAATTGTCTCATTGAGATGATAAACTTGAAATACGACGTATATCATAAAGTTATTATGGTAACTAACATGTATTTTAAGTCGTTTTTATTTCGATGCAAACATATCGGCAAAAATGCAGGTGCGCTTTCCTCTGCAGGAGGATGTAGGTATATATATAAAACCAATGACTAACTCCTGGCATTATCCTTAAATAAATATTATATTTCTGTATATAGTTATATTATTTACAGAAAAACATAATCAGTATTTAAAAAAAAAAAAAAAAATATATTACATGTACCTTCATCACATTTATATATAAACATGATTTACTTCTGCTACATAATGACCTGGAAAAATAAACTTGTGCCCTTGGTGTTTCTGTTTTAGGTAGAAGTGTGAAATTTGGACACTTTATTTAAAATTACCTATTTATTATTGCTTTAAAATATTTTGATAATCTGAAAAAATAATTTCAATTTGATCCATTATCATGTTGCATGTCTTTACGGGTACACTGCACATAGATTACTCTGTTTCAGATGAGTTGTTTCTCTCTTTCTTTCTTTCTTTTTTTTTTTTTTGATATTTTATGTATTACATTGTATTTTGCATTAAAAAATTAATCTAAAACTTGTATTCCATGAGATATAACTAAGTTGAATACATTTACTATGAATTCAGTCATGCCAAAATGGCTGCCATTACTGTTTGTAAGTTAAAATGTAATTAACCAATACTCCAATAATTTTCGATAGATCAACAAAATATTTGATGTATTCTATGTTATACTTCCAAATTTCACACATCTACATAAAACATAAACACCTTGGGCCTAACTTTTTCCATGGGCTTGATTTCTTCTGTGGGCTTGTTTTAGTATTAAAATTGTTTAATAAGCAGGCTTAAAATTTAGGAGGACAGAAATGGATTAATGGTGTTTAATGCCCTAGTTAAGATTTTTCCTTATATCAAGAAAGTCAAACATTCTCACACTAGGAGCTGCCTGTGTAGGATTCAAACCTAGGCAGTGAGGCACTGTGATCCATGAGTAACTGCTTTTGACTACTCAGTCATTGATGCCCCTATCTTGAAAATTAGAAATTATAATAAATACATTATATATATTTACTTGACATGAAATTTCTACCAAAGTAAGTTATGACATATAATAATGACAATTATGACATGTCCTGGATCCTACATAACTGTGTATACACTATTATATACTTACTTCTTATACTACTGTCTGATATGACTAGTAAATCATATTTGGCAGCCTCATAAGCTTTAACCATATTATTTATTTTTCCATTTGCTCCAACTTTAGTGATACCTACATGAAAGACAGAAAATATTACATCCATAAAACAAAAACAAAAACGAAAAAATTATCTGTTAAGCAATAATTAGGTAACACCAATTGTAAATCTATTGATTAAGTTGTCTGATCTTTTTAAAAGATTTGAAATGTCACAAATTTGCATAGAGAAAATACACATGTACTACAATCTTAACACAACCATACCTGCATGTAGAGTTTAGAGGATAAAGAAGTTTACTAACAAGTTAATTAAATATATGTGCTAGGATTTTAGAGCAGGGCTCAAAATAAGGGCGAAGTTGGGCTATAACTTCGCCCCTTTTCAAAAAACTTCGCCCTATATTTCCAAAAAAGCCAAGTTGAAGTCGACCTCATTTTTGAAACCCATTATCAGGATCTCTGTTGTGTTAAGTTATCTAATGATAAAACCAGAGATGTTTGGGCTGCTGGCAACAACAAGTGATTTACAGGTGTCAAGTTGCATGTTAATTATCCTGATTGGTTGAGTAATTAGCAGATTAACACTTCATGAAAGGACTTCTTCCATGCGCCTAAGATAATAGGCAGTTAATCAAAGATGTTTTACAACCTGAGTAAACATTGATTTTCTGATACAGTATTCCTTGTGTTAAGGATTTTCGGCAATATTTGTATGGTATCACGCCTGTAATTTTTCATAGAATTAAAAATGATTAAAACCACTGTGATATCAAAGACAGATAACTGAAATAAAATCATTGTATAAACTTTAACACAGGTATCAACATATAAAAATGAGACATCACTGGTGGATTTGTTTAAAATGTTGCCATTTGACCAACATATGAATTCAACATATTTCATTGGTCAGGGCAAAGTTGAACAAAGTGATGCTTTTGGAATGTAAGGTGGTTCTTCTCTTTTCAAAGATAAGACAACCAGTTTAAACACCTCCAAATTACGTTCACTGAGGAAAATTATTTTGTGAAAATATAAGTTTATTTTTAATAAAAATGAACTATAATCAAAATTCTTTTAACAATATTTTTATAATTTACTTTCACATATAATTTATACTGCAATCTGTATAATGTAAATGTTACATATGAAAAAAAAAATATAACAATCCAATTATAAACTGCTCACCTCTAGTATCATTATTTATTAAAAGAGTTCAAATACTTAAAACATACAAATAAATATTTAAAATATTTATAATAAATAAATAAATAACATTTTGAAATAAAATCAGGGTGAGATCTTGTTCCTGAAAAGTATGAGCCAAAAATTAGCCAACTTTAACATTAAGGAGCCAGTTGATGACAAACTTACGCAAATTATTAAAGATAGCACTTTTGCTTCCAATTTCAAGTGTGCCTTGTATAAGGAGTTTTTCCATCAAAAATAGGATTTTATCAAAGTTTTGGACACCTTTTTCAAACACAACATTAAATTATCTCATGCATATTTCTGAAGATGGACCAGCATGTTACAATGTCTATCTTGTAATCCAAGATATGAAATGTATGACCGCGACAGAAATTCCAACGTCATGAATTGTGTTGCGCAAAAACATCTCCCTGTTTTGAAAAAACTTCTCCCTAACTTTGGCTAAGAGAGAAGTTACTTCTCCCTGTTTTAAAATCTAATTTGAGCCCTGTTAGATTAATTATTACTTTTGTTCAAAGTGCAGGCATTCTTGGTAAAGGTGTAGATGGCAACTTAAGACAAAGTGGATATGGTGACATGTAGGTTCTATGTGGTTTTATGACTTGGGGCTTTCATCAAATGTTTGAAATAAATTTAATAAATGATAACCGACTGAAAAACTTATGAAAAAGTAAAAAATAAAGTGTAATTTTGATATTTATTATATTGGTATGTTTTGCTATCCATGCCGATTTTTACAAATTACAAACAAATGAAACATGTAAAAAACAGACCTACTTGAAATTTGTTTATCATATAATAATAATAATAATAATAAATTGTAACTAAACTATCATGCTTTTTTTGTTATGTTTTTTTCATTGTTGAAAATCTGCTTATTCTTAGATTAGAACTTTTAAATAGGTGAAATGACGATAAAACCTTTGCATCAACTGGTTCAAAAATATTTATTTCTCAAGAAAATTTTTTATTATCTGAATTGTTTCTTTACATTAATTTACCTAATAATCTCACACATCATTAATTAAAAAGACTATCAATCTAAGATGGCTAACATCCTGTTTATTAGACACATTATATCACCTGTAATCTTTAGGATCTTACTTTGCAATTTGCGAAAATAATGGGCCGATAACACTATCGAGTTGTCGCCCCCTGATCTGCTAGAGGGCTACTATTTCTGGAGAGTTCACAGTTGTAAACAACTTGGTTGCTACTATTATGTATCTATTAAATGCTCGGTGTATTAGTTTTAATGCATCAATTCTTTTATTTAAAAAGTTATGCATAGATTGGACTGTTGTTTTAAATACATCTTTTACTTAAAATTAATTATCTTTACTTGTCATTGAAATTTTACAGTGTTAAAAATCGATTTTATACGATTTGACGATGTGTATGTTGACCTTATCTGGACACGTGCTCAGTTAAAATCTGTTAATGGGGAGGGTTAGCCCATAGAATTTATCCGTAATAAAATGGGAAAAAATAATCATATGTTGCATTTTTTATTGTAAATAGTGAAATGATACTTAGTTATCGGTCTCATACATGCATAACCTGGATATAAGTAATATATGGTTGACTTGTTACAGAATTAAACGTCGAAAATCTTTTGTATTTTTTTTATTATTCACTTACTGATGCCAGAGACATACAATATGTAATATTAAACATGAAAACAGTTAAAAATTATTATCGTGTTAATAAATAGGACACAAGTGTTTTTATTTAAAAAAAAAACAAAAAAACTTTTGTCCTATTTATTAACACGATCCACAGTATTTATTTACCAATAAAGAAAATATTACTTAATTCAATAAAATTAAAAAGTAACGACTACATACAATTAATTTTTGTATTATGATTTGATTTATTTTGATTTATTTATGTTTCGTTTTATTATTATTTTAAGTTTATGTAAACCCTTGTTAGCACAACTGATGTGTCTAAAACGACATGCAATAATTATTATAATCACAGTTTTGGAAAACATAACGATTGGTATTCAATGCAAAATGAAAACTTTTCAACTAAAACAGAAGCCAATTTATTACCATCGGTAAATGTTTTTGCTGTCTTGACTCTTGAGAGAGAGAGAGAGTGAGAGACAGACAGAGAGAGAGAGAGAGAGAGAGAGAGAGAGAGAGAGAGAGAGATTTAAAATGAATCTTATTTTCTGAAAATATTCGAATATAGTGAATATAAGTGATTATAGAAAAAAAAGAAGTTCGAAGTAATTATGAGTGATACAGAGAAAATGCTCGTAGTGATTATGAGTGATAAAGAGAATAGGGCACGTAGTGATTTTAAGTGGTAGAGAGAAAAGACTGGTAGTGATTATGACTGATAGAGGGAAAACATTGTCATTATAAGTGATAGAGAGAAAAGTCATAGTAATTATGAGTGATAGAGAGAAAATGACTCGTATTGATTATGGCTGATAGAGAGAAAAGGTCTCGTAGTGATTATGACTGATACAAAGATAAATAATTAGTGTTTTTAATTATTTTTGTATTTTTATATTATCAATAATTTAACATGGCTTGCGTAATTATCACATTTGTTTTAACGGACTCTTAGTAACTGTGAAATGTGTTCAGATTATCTCAAATTGAATACCAATTATGGTTGTTTACTGTAAACAATTTCCTTCCATCAAATATACGTGTCAAAAATTTTCAAGGTATTTTGGGAAATAAAAACCTTTGATGTATAGGAAGTCAGGATAAATGTGGATATTAGACCATGTCAAGGTGTGGATATACACAGGTATACCTGTGTATATTCACCCGTGGATATACATGTTAATTAAAGATCAATGATTGTATCCTTGTACCTGAGACGATCTTGTATACATGAAAAGTTTTAAGCATGCATTATATGTTCAATTCTATAGGTCAAGACCTCCCCTATTACCTTACCAAGTGTCAAAATTAAGTCAACTCTGATTTTAAAAAAATCGGTTTCTTACACTGTTTGAATTAAATGACAAGTAAAGAAAATAAAAATGAAATACTTTTAATAACAAAAAATATTCAAAGTTCATATATATGACCATTTTACATAAAACAATCAATGTATTTTAACTGAAAAACCAGACATTTAATAGATAAAAGATAGTAGCAACCAAGTTGTTTACAACCGTAAATTCCACAGAAGTAGTATCCCTCTAGCGGATCAGGGGCCGTAACTTGATAGTGTTATCGGCCCATTGACAGGCATATCCATACAGCGATAAACTAGCAAATGTTATTTTAATGTATTTGGGATATTGACAAAATGTGTGGGAAAAAGAGTTATAAACTATATCATGTAATAATATTAAATTAATATAAGATTGATTTGAATTACTTGAAAAACAGACTGGCTGGCAGATAAAATTAATCTTGCTTAAATTTAAAATGATTTAAATAGGTAGATTTTCCTATTTGACAAAATGAAATTATACCATTTAAATTTTTTAAATCTTTTTTCCCCAACATTTCTCAATTTATTCATAAGCAAAAAATTTGACAAATTTTAGGAAATTTTCAAAGCTAACAGGCAGCTTTAATCATTTAAACAGCGACGATAATTTTTTTATTCATTTCAGTTTTAATATCAAGTTTTTAATTGGATATTTCTATAAATTTTATATAATGCCTTAAGTTTACAATATATCACCAAATTTTTAATAAATGGTATTGCATTCATTCTACTTACTATGCTAAAAAAGCAGTTTGTAATCACTATATCTAAGGAGGCTGACAACCTGAAATGCCCAGATGTCAGGAACCAAGAATAACAGATTTCTGTGTCATATTTACACTGCCTTGGGACCATTTATATCAATATACTGTTACCAACACATCTTCAAAGTTTTCAATGTGTGCAGGGGTCTCTCACCCTTCTTTGGGAATGGGCCTAGGGCCCTTGAAATTATGAAAATGAAGGCATTTCGCCCAATATTGGAAAAATTGCTTAAAAAATGATTAAAATTCATTGAAGCAAAGTTTTCAATGTGGTAAGGATTTGGCAAGGTTCGCTCGTGATGAAACTGCTACAGCCTGCAGTTGCAATTAATCTGTTTGACTAAGGATTTGTTGCTAACAAAATATATCAATTTGCCACATTTTCCCAAAGTTTTTCATCTGTCTTTTTCTGATGATATTTAATGCTGTATATCCCAAAATGCCCCAGCAAGACCCTTGGTGTGGTTTATCAGACATTAATTCTCTACACAAGATAAATGAGACAATATTACATTTATTTATTGAGTGTGACATAGTGGAAAAATTGTTTCAAAATCTTGAAAGATGGATTTTTGATAAAACTTCAGTTCTGATGAACTATAAAATTATGAATATCTTTTTCTAAAAAAAGGTAAAATTTATAACATTCAAAATTTAATCATACTTATTACAAAATATTATATATATAAGCAAAGATGTAAAGACTAGTGCTGCATGAAGTATACATGAAATAAAACCGGTTTATACATTGGAAAAATATTCTGCAAAAATTCATAATATTGAAAACAAATTTAAAAACAGTTGGCAGAGGTTTCATAACCTCTTTAATTAGTACCACAGTAAGTTTGAAAAACAAAATATGGTATGTTACTACAAAATATTAAGATATATTATCTTTCCATATGATATAATTAGCAAATTTATAATATGTTGTATTTGTTGTCTATGTACAATGTATTGTGCCATGTAAATGTTTATTATATCTAAAATTTATTTAACATAGTGTTTGTGTAATTATGTAGCAAATGTATTTGTCTTGTGTACATGTTTGTGATTTATATAACTTGTAAAATGTGTTAAAATGTAAATAATAAAAAAAAATTCTCTACACAATATGTTTACCTTTTTAGGTATATCTTCCTCAAGTTTAAAGCTGTTTCTATGGTTACCAGGGTAACTTACCTATGAATAGTTTGGCATTAATTTTAGGATATGTTTCTATAAGTTTCTGAACCACCATTATAGCAGGGTCATTTTCATCTTGAACACAAAATAAAAGCTCATACTGAAAGAAAATAAAAATTAACATTACTTGCAGATGAACAATTGATATATAAATGTATAATAATGTAACATGCACTGTAAATGTATCATAATATAATATTTTGATAATTAAAACGCTGCCTCTTGATTACCTTGGATTGCAAATAGACTAAATAACCATACTTATCTATAATGCTGATGTTAACTCCAATTTTTCAGTCACATTTGACATTCATCTTCCACTTCAAAATTCCACCTATTTCCATCCTTTTTTATTTTATAGTTATACACTATTTGTACTTTACTTTTCTATTAAAGATTACAATGATGTCATTCACGTAAACATTACATCACAAAATTACATGTATTACAATAACATTAAATATATTATTCCTATTTGCATTTAAGATCCACACATACTTTTCAAATTTTCATTTTTCAAACTTTTGTTTACATTGGATCCATCTGAAATAAGTGATGATTTGTCATTTTTATGTGAAATTGTAATAGCACTGTTTTTTTTATGATTCCTAAAACAATCTTGTTTGACTGGACAAAATTCTGTCAAAAGTAATTTCATTTATATTGAGATATCATGGTTTCAGACATTTGTAACTTTACAATAAACTAATAACAATGTGAAGTGGGTTAGCTGTTTTGTGATGCTGCTATTCTGATGCTGGGCATGAATGCTTAAAGCCTCATCTATAGAACAATGATTGTGATTGTGTTAACTGACAATATCATCAATTTTACACAATACTGATAGTACTAGGATGCCTAAAATATCATGTGTTAAATCTTATTATGATTGTTGTTTTTTTTAAGAATAATATATTATGTGTGATAACCTATCATGATATTCAATGTATCAATGTAAATCCCAATAGACCACTACTGTTAAGTGTGCCCTTGATAACTTACCGGTATTTATAACTAATTATCAACACCATTGTTAATTACAACATGTCGGTACATTTTAAATGGATTGATAGATAGATGACAGGGATGTAACAATAGAGCAAAAACTATCGTACAGTAAACATAACCATATTCCAAAACAGTATTGCAAAATGATGTAATAAAATAGACAGTTACATGTATTTCCAGAAATCACTACATGTACAACTTTACATTCCAAATGGAAACACAGTAGTCTAGTATTGTTTTAACTTTAAAGAAAAACCACTGTTCTGCTTTAATTTATGAAGCTAAAATACTTAGAAAAACAAACAGCTGCTGCTCTGGTCATCCATGAAGCAGTAACATGTTTCCCCAAAAAAATTAGATATATAAATCATAAAAGAAGTCAATTTTTCAATTTTCTATCTTAATTTAAGATGTATCGTTTACATAAAAGATATCAATGATAACACTGTATAATTGTTTTGGGGTTGTTTACACAAAGTCATCTTGACATCAATGATATCAATTTGCTATTAACACTTAATTCTTGTAAGGTTAGAAACCATAGTCAACTGGTATATCACTTAACCTTTTCACCCCTCCCCCCCCCCCCCCCCCCAATAGATGACCTATTGATAATCAATCAACATCCATGATAATAACAACATGTTGCTCTTTTTATATGGCTTAGTGAATAGATCTATTATTCATAACTTTTGAATTAATTAACACTGCTATTTATCATTATTATATATCAAGGACTTCCAAACATTAGAATTGATTTGCCAAGTAGAAAGCAATTTCACAGATCTATCTGTATAATATAACCCCTTTAGTCCTAATTGAAATCCTTTACATTTCAAAGAGCATGCTTAAATTTACAGTTTTTGAATATTGGCATGCAAAAAGAATTCACACATTTTTTGACAGAGAAGAAAAAAATTAATCAAATTTGTCATTTTTCTAATAATTTCATTTATACTTGTGAAAATATGAAAAATCATTTAAGTTATTTCTCATACCCAAATATAAATTTGCTATGTCAACTTACAATGTATTCTACATTGTTTAAATTGCATAAATTGTTTGTGACATAATCAATGTAATGTGTTAAATGACAATGTAAACACAAGACACTATTACAATATGATGGTAAGTTAGATTACAATGTGAACACCAAGACACTAAAACAATGTGATGGTAAGTTAGATGACAATGTGAACACAAAGACACTATAACAATGTGATGGTAAGTTAGATGACAATGTGAACACAAAGACACTATAACAATGTGATGGTCAGTTAGATGACTGTGAACTCAAAGACACTATAACAATGTGATGGTAAGTTAGATGACAATGTGAACAAAAAAACACTATAACAATGTGATGGTAAGTTGTATGACAATGTGAACTCAAAGACACAATAACAATGTGATGGTAAGTTACATGACAATGTGAACACAAAGATACTATAACAATGTGATGGTAAGTTAGATGACAATGTGAACACAAAGACACTATAACAATGTGATGGTAAGTTAGATGACTGTGACTCAAAACCACTATGTCAATGTGATGGTAAGTTACATGACAATGGGAACACAAAGATACCATAACAATGTGATGGTAAGTTAGATGACTGTGAACACAAAGAAACTATGTCAATGTGATGGTAAGTTAGATGACTGTGAACACAAAGACACTATAACAATGTGATGGTCAGTTAGATGACAATGTGACCACAAAGACACTATAACAATGTGATGGTAAATTAGATGACAATGTGAACACAAAGATACTATATCAATGTGATGGTAAGTTAGATGACAATGTGAACACAAAGACACTATAACAATGTGATGGTAAGTAAGATGACTGTGAACTCAAAGACACTAAAACAATGTGATGGTAAGTTAGATGACAATGTGAACACAAAGACACTATAACAATGTGATGGTAAGTTAGATGACTGTGAACTCAAAGACACTATAACAATGTGATGGTAAGTTAGATGACAATGTGAACACAAAGACACTATAACAATGTGATGGTAAGTTAGATGACTGTGAACTCAAAGGACACTATAACAATGTGATGGTAAGTTAGATGACAATGTGAACACAAAAAACACTATAACAATGTGATGGTAAGTTAGATGACTGTGAACTCAAAACCACTATGTCAATGTGATGGTAAGTTAGATGACAATGTGAACACAAGACACTATAACAATGTGATGGTAAGTGAGATGACTGTGAACACAAAGATACTATGTCAATGTGATGGTAAGTTAGATGACTGTGAACCAAAACCACTATAACAATGTGAGGATAAGATTGCTATCTCATAATTTTGATATAGCTAAATATGTCATAGCCTTCAGACACGTCAATCAAAGCCACTCATTAAAACCAAGTTAAAACAGACAAGTGACAAGACAATTTCATTCCCATTTGACCAAGTGACAAGTATTTGTAAGACTTGTTCCATAATTTAATAAAATTGCAAAAATGAAATGATGCAATAATGGTATTACATAAAATGATATCTTTTCTTGTGCTTAGTTACAACAACTTGGTGATGAGTAAACAACATCTGATTACTGGCAGAACTAGTGACTATTTTGAAAATTTTATCCAAGTCTTCTACTTCATGTCAACTGATGCCCTTCTCCCATTTAATATTAATGCCACTGTTGGTGTAATAAACAGAGTAAAAAAAAAACACAAACAGTTTATGTTCGGTTTACTCAACTTTATTCTTTCCTTAAAAACGTCACAATTTTTTACCTGACAGTGTTTAAAATCATATTCAAGTTATAATCTTAATCTTACGTCCTGATTATAAAGTTCAACACTTTAAAAATTTATTAGCACTAGCAGGTAAACAAAAAGAGAAACAGTGCATTATAATAAATTAAGTATCTTATAAAGAAAGAGGATTAACCATTATTATCTGTGAACAAGTATATTCCTATTTACCAGTATTAATACACATAAATTTCAATTCTAATTAATTGACTTAATCCCAAACTTTGGATTAACTCATTTTATTGAGGTGAAGAGATTGTTCAGCATGTTTAAATGCCTAACATAATTTAGATTATACATCTACAACTTGTTTATAATACATGCTGTTACATGATATGTAATGAGGTTCTGTGTTATCTGTGTAATCAAGTGTTTCCTACAGTACACACGTAGCATATCTTAATGTGATCAGAGTCACACTTGAATGATCAACAATTATCCCTATTAATTAGAATATTAAAATTTACAATAGTTACTATGAACATGGTTATACAAAATAATGTTCATATCTCTATATTCATCATCAAACCATATGTTAAAGTTAAAATATCAATCATTTACCAGAAAATACATCTGACTACCATAATATCATCAACCAATGACCATTTGTTTTCAAAACTTTGTCAAAACTTTTGTGTTTACAGGCAAGTTTTGAGATCTGGTACCACTTCCTCAAAACTTCTCGGAGATATAATCAACAATCTGAATTCCGTGTATGAGAAAATTTCTCACTAGTTTTTACAATTAGATAAGTACTGGAATTAATAATCCAGATGTGTAGCTATACAAATGTTAATTAATTAATTATCAAAGCACCATTAAGCAAAATCAAATTTTTTACTTCAAACTTATTTTTACAAGCAGATTAAACAAATGTGCACATCTAAAACCTACATCTTATTTTAATGAATTTAGAATGATATACTGTAAAGAAGTACTCATATGAAAGTGACTAATCATCTAGTTTTTGTACACGATTATTTCTCTATTTAATTATTTATCTATTGTACCTGTATATGAATCACCAAACTGATATACTTTGTTGACATAGTGTTAAACATAGCACATCGTCATCAATGTGAATGTTGTCACAAGATAAAGCCGACAGACATAACAGGTACAAAATAAGGTTATCTATAGTATATTGAAGTAAAAATCATCTTTCAGTACTTTAATCATTTTAACTGGACCTGGGACTATGTACAGTAACAATAATGGTGGCGTGATTTGTCATATGATAGATATGACTTTTAATAATTATATAATTATTGTATATTGATTTCAAAGTAAAATATTGTGACCCTTACGATCAACCATTTGATTTGTCTTTGAATTGTCTGAGCATTTTCTTGGTTGTTTTAGCTTTTTTAAATAATAAAAGACAGAATATTGTTATTTAAAAAACCATGTACTTAGCAACACTTCCAAAACCAAAAAATGATATAGTACAAGTAAATGAAAGATCAGCAAAACAAAATAGGAAATTTTATACAAACACATATTGGAATCACTGACACAATTATGAATATACAACCATGAACATTCATCATGGTCATCAAAAATCACACTTATATTACTAGTGGTTGATAAATATGCACATTTAAAATGAAAAAATATGTCTAATTTCATCAAACAATGAAGCAACAATCCCTAGATGTATATATGATATGATATACATGTACTACCATGGTTGTTTTATGCTCATTAAAGATGACAGAGCAGACCTAAGATAGAATTTTAAATGCCACTCGGTACAGTGCCTAGTTGAAGAAGAAAACCACTCGTCACTTGGAAATTTAACTCGGCACAGTCATTACATGAAAAACGAGACTTTCTTCCTTAAGTACCGCCAGAGCTTGTACCAATAAATAATGTTTTCTGACTTTATTCTTAGGCTTTTCACAAACTTCGGATTTTCCACTTTCAGTAACCAGTAACTTTCATTTTGAAGTGTCTTATTTAGAAATGCTTCCAATTGCAACTGGTTTGTCGTCAGGATCAGCGGTAGTCTAATCAGTGTCTTTAAAAACTTCTTTATCAGCTGTTTCTTCCATGTTTGTCTTTAGAAAGTCATAAAAACAGTTTGTTTACTTTTATTTGACATACTTAACAGACTGACAAGTATATAAACACTCGGAGATTGGTTGGATTTTACGTTACACTACATGTAAGTAAATTCCAAATGCGAAACAATAGATTTGCGCATGTGATGCAAACGTTTAAATGATTTTGTTGATTGATGCTTGTAACAGATAGGCCGATGTCTAGAAAGGGGCTTGTTACAATTGACATCCTTATACAAGATTTTCCAGACAAACACTATATTATCTGTTGTTAATTGATTGCAACAAGCCCCTTGATGTATATGTCTGATAAATTTAACTCGGCACCGTGACAGGTGGTAGTAACAATATCACTCGTCCTAGTACACATTTCATTCGTCAGGACGAGTGGAGGAGTGAATAATCAAAGCCCGGCAGGTCACTATGTCACACATTTTCACCCCCAAAACCACTAGATGACACCAGCTCTCAAGTGCCTTTTGTCATAGTTTGTCATTCCAAAACCTCAGACATACAAGAAATTGGAAAGTATCAAGTTCCATAACACAACTTATTGCTATGTTTCCATTCTTGGTAGCCAAAATCGCCGTTGGCTACTTATTTCTGAGAAATTCTTTCAAAAAGTAACATATTTTAGCAAATTTGTTAGAAACACTTTAAAAAACACTATATTTTCACAAATTTTTGAAATTTGTCTACTAGTAATTTTAAATTTATGGAAACATAGTTATTGTATGCTTTTATCAAGTTCAAACATCCCAACTTTTACTGAAACATCTAAATAAAAAATTTCATATTCAACTCAACTGATCAACAAATGACAGTCAAAACTAAGTTCTATTATTACTCTAGCCAATATGTTATTCAAAGCTCTACATTAAAACCAATTACTGGTAATACCAGGCTGCAGACAAAAGATTGAATACAGTAGCTGCATCTGAATTAAATATTAACTGTGAACTTAAAGTAACATGATTACAATTATTGGAGTACACAGTCATTTGAAATTTAAGGTTTGCATATACACAAAGGTTCGATCATCAATGATTGACCTATGACTTAAATACCCATCACCAAGGACTATGAGAAAACTGTCTAGCCCTGAGAGAATTGATGGAAAAGCTAATCATTTACAGTTATTATATACTTACTGCAGGATATTTTAGATGGAAAAAAGTTTCTAAGTTACTAAAAAGATTGGGATCAACTCCTACTAATGGTTTAATGATGGAGATTCCCTGGAGGTCTTCCGGGGAAGGCGGAGGCAGCATCCGATGTAATCGATATTTGCTGTAACATAAAAACATAAAGAGATATATAATAATATTTATTATTAATATAATTATGTCTGAGATTTACAACATTTTCAAATGAAACAATTATATTATATACTCATAAACAAATACAATGACATCACCAACTTACAAGCACATTATTTTTATACAACTTACAGGGACTGAGATTTACAGGTGCCCAGTTGCCGATGATGACAATTTATCCCTCTAGGTGATCAATGTACCATATACAGATTGCCAAGGCTTGCGATTAGAATTTTCACTACAATGTATTATTTACCAGTGACACATATTTAAAATCGATTGTCATTATGATCTGTTTCTATTATATTATTATGCTTGAAAATTTTCTTTTTTTTTCTCACTGATGACAATAATAGCAAAATTGAAAAATGGGTATCACATAGTCAACACAAGAAGGTGAATTTTCAGTGATTTAGGCTTATCAATAGAACTGTAGACAGCGATCTGAGGGAAAACTTTTTCCCCCATCCCCCTAAGTTTGAGATAATAATTTCCAATGGAAGAAACGGTGGTAGAAATTTCTATCTTCACCTCCTCATGCTGTTTATCTTCACCTCCTTGTGCGGCCGAAACTACTTTTTTAACTTCTTTTAACTTCCTCCACTGACAGGAGCAAGTTTAATCACAATTTATTTCAATAATATTATTAAAATGTTTTTCTGTTATAATTTTTCCTGTTTTCATGTTGCAGCCAAGCTAATTTTCACGCTATTTATGCACTACATACTACTTGTGGAATAAGATGTACTTTTAAGTATAGCCATATCTTATATAGGTCAAGCTGCGGAGTAATATATTTTCTACAAAATACTACCTGACAGCTAATCATTACATGTAGATTTCATGATTGTTTTTCCCTTTTTAAAGTGTTATGTAAGAATTCCGATTTCGAAGCCGGTCTTTTTAATGGTGGTATTCTTTTTCTGATTTAGACAGTCATTTAAGAGAATAGGAATTTCTGTCAGCCATTTGTGTTTTGGGTTAAATTTGCCCAAAATTGTTAATGGGATGGGAGAAATAGAATCAATCATATGTGTCAGTGGTAGATAGAGGTATCCCACCCTTGTGGGCAGATTTTTTGAGTCTGGAATTCGGCAAAGTCTCGTTCCAGACACAAAAACTACCCACTCGGGTGGGATACCTCTATCTACCACTGAAGCATATGATAGATTCTATTAATCTACAACCAATTGATGACTCTAGAAAAACAAGAGGCCCAAGATGGCCCTAATTTGCTCATCTGAGTTTAAATGTAACTGGTATGTCTTGATAATACATGTACCTGGTTAAGTCATAACATGTTGCAGATGTCTTTACCCCTTTTTGAAACTTTCAGTAATCATGATGATTTTTTTCAGTAATTTTGGCCATTTGTCAGTAATCTCAAATTTTGAACATAAATTTCGACACAGACCTAATATCATACATAAAACATTCAGAAGTGTGTGTCAAGTCAGCTTCTAACATTAACAAGACAGCTTAAAAAAACAAATTTTATTGAACAAATAAAAAACATTTGTTAATTGTAATGCCTTCCCAAATTAACAGTAAAAAAAATCACAAGCAAAGAACCAAAAACTCATTTAAAAGGATATTGTTACCCTGAAAAACTTACAACATATATATGCATGACTGTTCATTTGTCACAGCGAAAAAAATCAGATGTAAAAAAAAAAAAAAATAGAATAGGATAAAACAAATGAAAAAGTATAATTAAACATCAATTCACAGGTTAAAACTTCTGCTCTGGTCACAGCCCTCGTGTGAGACATTTCTGGTGTATTGTTTTTCAAAAAACTGACATCGACCTGTTAGAATTCTGCAAATGTACATGTGAAAGGTCCTTGTGGGTTTTCAATTCAATGTGCCTGGAACAGTCATTTTTCCCAGCATATCCACATGAAAAGTCTGATGAAACAAATTGTGTACCGTACGTAGTTGTCCCCACGTTGAGATCTTGTGAGGAAAGGCCAAAGTTAGTGATAGCTACTTTTGAATCTTTGTAAGATCTTTTTTCTTTTGGGTGGCGTCTCGACCTGATCACGCTCAACATCAGAAGAGTCATCTTCTGCTTTTCTTTTAGCAGACATCTTTCAGACTCGGGTAAACGTAAGTCCAGAGAGAAGACTTGACCAGAAGTGTCTGAGAATAAGTCTTTTGATGGATGGATGGATGGCAGAGTTTCTATCCATAACAAAAGCTCATGTTAGCAATTTTCAGATCCGGATTTAACACTTTACAGATTTGACACATAAATTTAAATATTTTTTAAAAAAACGTAAAATTCAACTGCAAATTATTTTTAAAAAACTGTTCAATTAAGTTAAATAATGTCACATAACAATGATTTTGTAAAACAAAAAAAAAAAAAAAAAAAAAAAAAAAAAACAAAAAAAAAAAAGGTGACCTCACTGGGATTTGAACCCTCGACCCTTGGGTTGCTAGAATTGAAAATGAAAAAGGCCGAAAAAAGTGACTTGTATTTTACAGAATTTCATGAAAATTGTCAAACATATGTTACTTCACATAAGAAATGATGTTTTGAAAAAGAGTTCACCTAAATAGTAATTTTTGTAAACAAGAGGCCCATGGGCCTTAACGCTCACCTGAGGACATGGCCAACCTGAGGATATATCCAAAATCATTTGCAAAAATACATAAAATATTCTAATATACATTCCTACAAAAATGTTTATAGTTTTCAAGATAATTAACAATTTGAATCTTTTTATGCATCTATAACCTTGACCTTTAAACGTAAGACCTTGAATCTTATATCAGAATAATCCACATATCAATTCCTACAATATTCTAATATACATGCCTATACAAAAAGTTAATAGTTTCCAAGATAATAAACAATTTCAGTCTTTTTATGCACCTATGACTTTGACCTTTGAATTTGTGACCTTGAGCCACATATCAAAATGATTGTCATAACAATACCTACAAAATTCTAATATATAAACCTTTGCAAAAAGTTAGTAGTTTTCAAGATAATTAAAAATCTGAGTCTTCTTATGCCTTAATGACCTTGAAATTCAAACCTAAAACCTTGAATCTTATATCAGAATGATCACCATATCAATTCCTACAATAATCTTATATACATGCCAATACAAAAAGTTAAAAGTTTCCAAGATAATTAACAATTTCAGTCTTTTTATGCACCTATGACCTTGACCTTTGAATGTATGACCTTGAGCCATATATCAAAATGTTTGTCATGTCAATACCTACAATATTCTAAAATACATGACTATACAAAAAGTTTATAGTTTTCAAGCTAATGCACAATTTTAGTTTTTTTTAGCAAGAAATTAACATTTTAGGGGCAACAACTCCTACATGCATTATCATACAGTTACGAAACTTTGTACCTTTTTACATTTTGTCCTGCTTAACATTTTAACAATGTTTTAATATTATATATCTCTTATAATTTGGAAGAAAAAAGGCCTAAAACTGCACAAATTACAAACTGGGTCATGGCCTTGAACTTTGACCTTGACCCCATTTTGAAGGTTATTTCAAGAAAAAGTCAAAACTGAAAACCCATGTCAATATCTATTCATATAGTCAAGTTATAATAATTTGAAGCCATTTAACGAAATTTTTAAAATTAAACGCAAAAACGCGTAACGTAATTTTTAACCAATGTTCACAAAATGAACAATTTACAAGCTTAAGACCCTAGAGAAGCCAAATATCACATCAGATTTTTTCTCCCATCATCGCTTTCGGAGAAGAAGATTTTTTAAGTTTTTTGGAACCATGGGTCACCTTGACCTAGTTTTGGGAGCCATGACAACGTCACGAACAAATCTGAATTGCACTGGCCCATATATGCATCTGACCAAGTTTCATTGAAATCTACCTAACAGTTTCAGAAAAGAAGTCAAAAATGTAAAAGTTTACCCCGCGGACGCTGACGAAAACGACAGACAAAAGCTCACTTGAGCCTTTGGCTCAGGTGAGCTAAAAAGTACTATTTACAATATACAAAAAATAAATGCAAAAACACGTAACCTTATTTTTCACAAAAATTTTTGAAATTCACAAACTTGGTATATAAGATGCTGTAGATGCCAAATATCACATCAGATTTTATCTCAGTGAAGTGGTTTTGGAGAAGAAATTTTTTTTAGGTTTGTAACTATGTAGGTCATTGTGACCCACATTTGGTAGCTATGGCAACCAAAAACACAAATCTGAAAGGCAATGTTCTATAGATGCTTTTGACCAAGTTTAAACAAAGTGTGACCAGAAGTTTCTGAGAAGAAATCGTTTGAAGCAATTGTTGACAGACAGATGGATGGCAGAGGGCCGGGTCTGCCCCTATTGATACCAATAGCTCCCATGAGCACTTTGTGCTCAGGTGAGCTAATAAAGTTTTGTGATTTTCCAAATAATATGTTTAATTTTTTGGACTACAATATATTTTTGGTATATGAAGTGTCTTCGATCAGACTGGGCCACTAGATTTAAAATCTAAAATTAATGCCCCACTCTAGATCCACTGCTGATCTAGGACATCTTGGCAAAGTAAGTGACTCCTACCAGAAAATTTACAAGTTAGGTACAAGTAAGCTTTAAACCAAAGAAAAAAACATAATCTTCAAAAATATAGTTTTGGTGAGGTTATTTAAAACACTGCAACATTCTACAGATTCAAAAGATTAAGAAACACTGCAAATTTATCACAGCTGTTTTCAAATATGAAGATAACAATACATGTAATTAGAAATCTGCATATATCTTGAAAAGGATAAAATAATAATAATAATATACAGTCAAAACTTGTTATGTCAAAATCGGATAAGTCGAAACTTCGGATATCTCAAAGCTTTTTATTCAGTCCGAAATAATTCACTATATATTTCAGTTTAACAACCTCCGCTTAAGTCGAAATCGGATATCTCGAAATATCGGTTATGTCGAAGTAAATTCTAAGTCCGTCGGTATATTTTAAATAGAATATCACTCTCGTTAAGTCGAAGTCTTCAATTTTCAATTAGACAATGTTTGTACTCAGACCTGTGTCCAAAGTGATGACTTCACAGTCGGTAATTAAACAGTCCCATAAAGGGGATTTTTGAAGCCATCTTTGAGTAGTATTCAGTAGCTTGGTGATTAAAAGATGTGTTATTTAAAGCTGATTGCCATAGGAAGGTCAATGAATGAATGTTATTCACCTGGAGTCAGATATCTTTTGATGTGCACATGGATTCTTTTTTTTTTTACTATAGTGCAGGTGTACTAGGAAGGCTTGGGTTATTAAAATTACAGAGGGGTATCTCTCGGAATAAACGAGAGTATATTAAGGAGTGCATCGTTTAATTGTTGTAATTAAAAACTATTATTTTCTACTCATGATTTGCTCATTTCAAACATTTCTTCTCCATATAAACCAGATTTTTCTAAATATGTCATTACCCAACAAGTTTAGTATAACGATTGATTTACCTGCTACAAATGGATTGAGTGAAGGACCCGGTCCTGGTACTCAGGGGATAGCTCAATTCAATACCTCAGCTGAGAAATCCAGTGAAGGGCCTGGTCCTAGTACCGGGAGGATAGCTGGATCAACAGTAGTTGGTAAAGACTGAAAACGTGTGCTGGACTTTATAAAATGTGCTCATTCTTTTGTTTTTTTTAATATGTAATTTATACTTATGTTGTGTATTCATTGTCATGTTGATGTTTTATTTTAGATATAAATGTACGTAAACTTTGTTTTGTGTTTCGTCTTGTTTTTCTTTTGACACCATCATGAACCTGACAGTATTGGTTATCTCAATGGAACCTAGTAAGTTACGGTGAGATTCTGTCATGCACAGATACTCTATACTGACTGCCATCTCAATGGAACCTTGTAAGTTACGGTGAGATTTGTCGTGATTGTTCTTTATGTTGACGGATGATGGAGAATATTCCAGAGTATTATTCCATAAATTAAAACGATTGCAAATTAATATTTATTTGTTTATTTTTGTCAAATATAAAATAATGGAATAAAATACTGGAAAATTGCCGATTAAATGTTGCATGACCCTAATGGTAAACATTTTGTAGCAACAAAAAATCCCCTTGTTCCGAATTTGCACAACCCCAACTTAGTTAAGTTGAACTTCAGATAAGTCGAAGTATTTCTCTTCCTCCCGTGAATTTCAAGATAACAAGTTTCGATGTATATCAAAACAAAAAAACATTTTTTACTTCCTTAAATCTATAAAAATATACTTGTAATAAAAGTTTTTATCTCATGATTTGAACAAATAACACACTTCCTGGTGTTGTTTACCTTATGAAAATTTAAAGGTTATTATCACCATGACATTTTCTTCCTTGTTACAAGATCTACATATATAAAATGACTTTGATTTTTAAAAGATACATGTATTTTAGAAAGTAAGGACCTCATTTCTCAAAATTACATTTCGATATAACAAAACATACCCCATGGTAAATTCGCCCCCATGTCAAAATCGCCCCCGTTCAAAATTGCCCCACTTCGGGCAAATTCGCCCCCACTTTCAACAAATTTGCCCCCACGTACAAAATCGCCCCCATTTTTTTCTAAACTTCATTTTGTATTAATGACATGAGTTGATTTATGACGACGTGCTAAAGTAAATTCTACTGGTACCTGTGCTCTCCATCAACGACAGAGGTAGTAGGTCTAAATGCGTGATTTCGAACTCTATGGTCCAAGACTGCGAAGCATCGGCATTATGATAGCTGGTGACGTCTCATTATAAGTGAAATACTTTTGACTTGGGATTTACACACCATTACTCAACTCAACTTTAAAGACTGGAGGCTACTAGACGGTAGTGGACAATAGCAATATTTCACTTAAGAAATCTTTTTCTGATTAATTAATCCATACAAACACAGCTATCGTCTAGTACCGTCTAATAGTTCCATATATTTGTCCAAGTTGAAACTGTGGACCGTTAGTGGTTAGAGGTAAATAACAATTCTACACCTACATATAAACAGAAGTCTCATCGCATGCATTTGATGTTACCAGACACAGAGAAATGGTTTCGTAACATGCGTTTGGTGTGTTAAAAAGGATGTTTTTTTTAATGATTTCCCTCAACGATGTAATCTATCAATACTCTGCTCTGATGTGATCTTTTACAAACACTAAATATTTTCTTTTTTCTGTACCCACTGTTGTGATTATATCATAATCGTACAAAGGACTTTTGATAATCACCATTTCAACATAAATTATTACAGTAATCACAACACACCTGGGCTGTCTTATGTGTGAATTCAGTAAAGGCATTATGAATACTCGACATAAATTGCAATACACACAAATAATATGTTAACAGTGTGAATTTGTCATATTCGAGGTAAAATAAAATTAATAATAATCAAAAAAAGTTAAAAAAAAAAAAAAAAAAGTAAAATCTCAATAAAAGTCTGGGGCGAATTTTCAAGAAGTGGGGGCAAATTTTCAAGAAGTGGGGACGAATTTAAAGGGGGCGATTTTGACATGAGTGCTGAATTTGCAAGAATTGGGGGCGAATTAGACGGGGGTGAATGTACCGTGGGGCGAATTGGTATCGGGTCGATTCGCCCTTATGCCCGTTCGCCCTGGGTCGATTCGCCCCGGGTTGTTTCGCCCCCGGAAGCGAGTCGGAAGTTTCGCCCTACAAATATACTTCCGTCTGGAGCCGCACTGATGTTGCCGTTTCGGAGCCATGATGGCATCCTATATAACAACAGGGGAAATTACACTGACCTACATTCAGGTTATAAATTTCTCATAATCACAGGATTTACGGATGTCTGAACGATCTCATTATATATTGCCTTACCAGAATCATTAATGAATCGATCCGCGATGTTTATTCAATCAAGTTAGTAAAAATATCCAAGTTTTAAATACATTTGTAGAAGCTACCGGCGCAAATATTTTTTGCGGGTCGCCATGTTTGAAATATGCATTACTAGGCTTCGGGCATGCGCGAAAATGAGGGATTTTCAATCAAATGGCTTAAATTGCAATAATTGTGAGCATATTTTATTTTTATTGGAAGCTGGTGTCAAATCAAGGTTAAAAAGTCATCGATGAGATTGCTTTAACAAATAAGTACCCGATGTCCCGTTGAAAAATATAATTACAAGCATGCGCGGCGCAAGGCCTAGTAATGCATATTACATACTAGAAATAACATTCTCATTAACAACGATTTGTTTGTGCACAGTTCTTTGTTTTAAAAGTACAATGACCGGGTATTTGTTTGATGTACCGCGGATGGCTGCTATTTCTGCTTTGATGTACCGCTGTCCATATACATAAAAGTATCTTGACCCATGAAGACACAAGCTGTGTTGTTCAGTGTTATTATTTTATGCAACTTATTAAACACTTATGTTGAGAAGTTATGTTATTTTAATGCAAAACAGATAAAAAAATATTTTTGTAAGCAACTTCAATTAAATATGTCAACATTTTAGATTGTTTTTTTTTATTAGTTAATTTAAGTAAACAATGGGGCGATTCGACCCAGGGCGAACGGGAATAAGGGCGAATCGACCCAGGGCGATTGGGAATTGGGGCGAATTGACCCATGGGGCGAACAGGAATCAGGGCGAAAAGACCCGGATTCGGGCGAATTGACCTGATACCTAATACATACCCAAGCACATCTGGTGTTAATCTAGGCCACTTTGGAATGGACATGACAGTAACATCAATCACAGACATTATTAAAGCCATTGTCAGTTCTGACTAGGATCAAGCAAGAGAACAATCTCAAAAGAATTACAAATTATTTGAATTTCTATAAAGAAAATAAAGCATAATTCACTGTCACTGACTAAATCTCTTGGGGTATGGGGTATGTACAAAGACATTAAGATTTAGGCTGTTCGTAAAAAGGACACAAGTTTTGAGCAAGGAGTGGTAAAATAACAATGTACTCCTTTCATCCTAAAAAGTCGACAATCACTTAGTTACACAGAAAACAATAGAATAAATTACATAAAATTGATGAAGCATTTGGGTACCCCGCCCATCCCATTTTATCTCTTGGAATGATCGGAATCTTGGAATGGGATCTTGGTCAACAAAAAGGAAACGAAACAACATAGAATCCTTATAACATAGTTTAAATAAAATATCTTAAAGAATTATAGCCAATTTATAAAAGCAACGCAGCAAGTAATGCCGCTTTTGGAAGAAAAAAAACGAAGATGTAAACAAGTCTTGAGTTGACATGAGATTTACCGGTAACTAGGTCGGTAGAATTTTTAAAAGAAATTCTTGACTTACCCATACAGAATAGCTACTATGTGCATTAACCATACAAAAAACCATCCTCCTATTGCAAATAAAGCAACGGCAAATGCACAGAAATGGGCTATACTCATATTAACATGATGTTATTTGATGGTAAACGTCGCCTCTATCGAGGAGGAAGGGGCTAGCTAGTTTGTTCAACGCATGCGCACGACCTTTGTAAATATGAGAAATCATTATTGCAAAATCCATAAAATTAACTTTTTATGTCAATTTATTGAGTGGCCTTTTTTAAAGCACAATATGAAAATTTTCAATTAAATTATTGAATTCACACGAACTTTTTGTGTAAAATACCTTATTTATGTACACTAAATTATAATTTTATATAACCAACAGACCAATAACACCTCCCTTGATTCAATGACAATCGTGTTTGTTGATTTGGTGTGTGTTCCTGTAGCTAGGGACACTACGAATTCGACTTACGTTCAATGCCGTGACATATGTATTTTAATTTTAAAATATCGATTTATGACGTATACGATATTATATCTGACAAAACATGACTGTGATATAAAAATTGTTTACATCTTTGACCGATTTTGTCTAAATAATAAGTTTTAAAGCACCCATGTCAGACTAAGACGATGATTTTTATACTTAAATCAACTATCAATTACACTAGATATGTTACTTATATAGAAAAACTACTTATCTGTCAACCAATTTCTTTCTTCTTGGTTGTAAAGAAAGAACAAGAGTTGATTGTTTTATGGAATTAAACTTTTGTAAACAAGTGTGAGGTTAAATCAGCGATGATCGGAAATTTATGGATAAGGTCTATAAATCGGCCTTCTAAAATGCGTTAAGCAAGCGTTACAGACTTAAGGTCACAAAACGCAAAACAACGTTCAGTATCAAAAACATGGATATACGCCAATACTATTACATCGCAACATTACTTAAGACGAATATCGTTTAGTCATGGGTTGATTTATTTTGATTTTATGGGATTTTTACGTTCCAGTCAAGAATATTTCACTTAAGTCGAGACGTAACCAGCTATAGGTGCAGTGCCAGAATTTTTGACCTTTGCAGTGCGCTTAGGGCAATACGCAGGGAGGGTTTTTTAACGCGCTAAGCCTGCTGTGACACGGGACATCGGTTTTTAAGGTCTCATCCGAAGGACCCTGTGATTTTCATTTTTAAATGCTGAGTGCTTGGCGAATAAATAGTGACTACAAATTTTCAAGTCATGGTAAGACCCGACCGGTGTTCGAACCCTCAACCTCCCACATACGAAGCGAGCATTCTACCCGTTGAACTGCTTAGCATGGGTTAACTATGTTAGTTCAAGGATATATATATATATATATATATATATATATATATATATATATATATATATATATATAGACTTTCCATTTTTACCCTTCCTTTTTATTTTTCTTTTCGTATTATGTATTTTTCCTTTTTGTCATTTTTTCAAGTTTGTTACAAAATACTTTAAAGGAATTTAATTTTTTCACATGTCTATAGTTGTAATTCTAGAAGTTGGAGACTGATTAATATAAGAATCATATTCTTGTTTCAGAATCCCAGTTGAATTTAAATATTGTAAATGTCAATTTATTGTAATGATATCAGTTAAATAAAATATTGTTTAAAACTAAGGAGTCAAACTTAGCGACAACATCAAACCTAACCTCCATATTGAAATATTGTGTAAGAAACCATCATTTGAACTAGAATTACTTAAAGACAAACCCAAACAATTTCCATCAGATGTAAAAGAAAAAGTCCAACAGAGTTAAGGAAGGCCAAAACCAAAACATGCTACGCCTATTAAAAAAAACCCGTCAAATAGAACAATTACAATATCACAATGAAACCTGGTTTGCATCAACAAACAATGTCAACAATCAGAGCTGTGGATAGACCACAAAAAAATCTCTTCTAATTGGCTTGGTACCAGTAAATTGGACAGAGTAGTATGCGACATTCACCTGCGATTAGAGGTGCGCGGTATTTCCGGTATACCGGTAACCGTGGTTTTTTATATCGCGGTACCATACCGCGGTATCGTCTGAAATACCGGTATTTAATGACAATCTTTACTTCCATGCTTAAATGATGTATTTTTACTTTAATGATGGTAAACACTTTAAACGACAAAACTATAACACAAATATACTTCTGGGATTTTCAATCTTAAAAATAATTACCAGTGACGTCATGGGTGTGTTTGTTTGAATCTTAACCGCAAACTGTATAAGAAGCGCTCTTAAAGTTTTTAGCAAATGAATAAAAGTTAATTTTCAATGATTTTGATTTCTTTAGTAATAACAACTCGAGTAACTTGTTAACGTAGTTAAATTATTTTGAATTGAGCGCATTCAAAGCGTCTCTGAAAACAATATGGCGTCGCCAGGCGAGAACACGCTGGTTTAAAAAAGAAAAACCAAATCATCAATTTGGTATAACTTTATGTTTAATAAAACGAATAACAGATGGTGTTATTGAAGAAAATGTTGCTGTGTGGTGTGGGGTGTGGGGTGGCACATCCAATGTGACAGCTCATATATGTCAACATCGCCCAATCTATAAATTTCCTGAAAATTTTATCATTAATTCAACGACTATCGGTACAGGACATGGTAAAAAGTAAAATTGAGGTATACCGTGGTATATACCGCAGTAAGTAATAACAAGAGGCCCATGGGCCTTAACGCTCACCTGAAGATCTGTCCAATATTGTTTGCAAAGTGCAATAGACAATATATTAAGTGCAGAAACTTTAAAAGTTTTTTCAAGTAAAGAACTCCAACAAAACTTAATCAGAAATATAACCATTCACATTTCATTTAAAAGTAGCTTATATAATATGCATGAAGTAACTGTAGTGCAATGAATAATTTCCAAATCATTAATCAATTTCAGTATACTTATGCAGCTATGTCCTTGACCTTTGAACATATATGACTTCGAACCATATATGATTGTCATGTCAATACCTACAATATTTTAATATATATGCCTATGCATGAAATTAATAGCTTTCAATATAATTAATAATTTTATTACATGTATTTTTTTGTTGATATGACCTTGACCTTTGAAAAACATATAACCTTGAACCATATATCAAAATGATCATCATGTCAATACCTACAATATTCTAATATACATGCCTATACAAAAAGTTAATAGTTTTCAAGATAATTAGCAATTAAAGTCTTCTTCTGCAGCTGTGACCTTGACATTTCCACATATGCCCTTGATCCATATATGAAAATGAGTGATATGTCAAAACCTACAATATTCTATTATACATGCTTTTACAAAACATTAATAGTTTTCAAGATTATTAGCAATTTAAGTCTTTTTTTTTTGCAGCTTGGGCCTTGACTTTTCAACATATGACCTTGATCCATATATCAAAACGATCGTCATGGGAATTCCTACAATATTCTATTATACATGCCTATACAAAAAGTTAATAGTTTTCAAGATAATTAGCAATTTAAGACTTCTTTTGCAGGTGTGACCTTGACCTTTCAACATATGACCTTGTACCATATATCAAAATGATCATCATGTCAATACCTACAATATTCTAATATACATGCCTATACAAAAAGTTAATAGTTTTCAAGATAATTAGCAATTTAAGTTTTCTTTTGCAGCTGTGACCTTGACCTTTCAACATACGACCTTGTACCATATATCAAAATGATCGACATGTCAATACCTACAATATTCTATTTTTTATGCCTTTATAAAAAGTTAATAGTTTTCAAGATAATTAGCAATTTAAGACTTTTTTTTGCAGCTGTGACCTTGACCTTTCAACATATGACCTTGAACCATATATCGAAATGATCGTCATGTCAATACCTACAATATTCTAATATACATGCCTATACAAAAAGTTAATAGTTTTCAAGATAATTAGCAATTTAAGTTTTCTTTTGCAGCTGTGACCTTGACCTTTCAACATACGACCTTGTACCATATATCAAAATGATCGACATGTCAATACCTACAATATTCTATTATTTATGCCTTTATAAAAAGTTAATAGTTTTCAAGATAAGTAGCAATTTAAGACTTTTTTTGCAGCTGTGACCTTGACCTTTTAACATATGACCTTGAACCATATATCGAAATGATCGTCATGTCAATACCTACAATATTCTAATATGCATGCCTATATAAAAAGTTAATAGTTTTCAAGATAAGTAGCAATTTAAGTTTTCTTTTGCAGCTGTGATCTTGACCTTTGAACATATGACCTTGAGCCATATATCAAAATGATCGTTGTCACAATACCTACAATATTCTGATAAACATGCCTATACAAAAAGATTAAAGTTTTCAAGCTAATGCACAATTTTAGTATTTATAAGCCAAAAATAACATTTCAGGGGCAACAACTCCTACATGGATTATCATATAGTTACGAAACTTGGTACCTTTTTAAATTTTGTCATGCTGATCATTTTAACAATGTTTTGATTTCATATATTTCTTAATATTTGCAAGAAAATTGCCTTATACTGCATAAATCACAAATTAGGCCATGACTTTGATTTGTGACCTTGACCCTAATTTAAAGGTCATTTCAAGAAAAGGTCAAAACTGAAAACCTCATGTCATTATCTGTTCAAATAGTCAAGGTATAACAATTTGAAGCCATTTTACTTAATTTTTAAAATGAAACGAAAAAACGCGAACCCATTTTTCGACCAAATTTCACGAAATGAACAAACTATATAGGCTTAAGACCCTAGAGAGGCCAAATATCACATCAGATTTTTTCTCCCATCATCTGTTTCGGAAAAGAAGATTTTTTAAGATTTTTGGACCCCTAGGTCACCTTGACCTAGTTTTGGTAGCCATGGCAACGCCATGAACAAATCTGAATTGCACCGGCCCATATATACTTCTGACTAAGTATCATTGAAATCTGTCCAGCAGTTTTGGAGGAGAAGTCGAAAATAGGTGTAAACGACGCACACCCACACACACGCACGCACGCACGCACATACACACGCCGCGCCATGCCATAAGTTCACTTGACCTTCGGTCAGGTGAGTTAAAAACGGTAGTATAATGTCCTGGAGGTACCCAGCCCTACTTGCGATATTGCTGGCAATTGTACTAGCACTTTTAAGATCCCCTAAAGTAGTACTAAACCATCTTTATTTTTACTAAAAAATCTGCTTTTCAAGGATTGTAGCCACATTGTACGTAATTTTACGATTTATTCAAGTGACACTGTTTTATTTTGAGGTAGTCTAATGCACAATGTCAGTGTAAGCTCAAAATCTCATTTTAAAGAGTCTTCACACTGTAAAATGTTTAATTTCACTTCAAAATGAAAATTTTCTATGTCCAACAATTCCACCTTTTAATCCTTATAGGTTTGATTAATGACAGGTGATGCGAATGGCATCACAAATGACATAACTAAATTATATAATAATAACAATTATCAAATATAGTGAACACTTATGAACTTCGAGCATTTGTCCATTCCAAGTTTACCCGAAGGATATCTAAAACATATAAAGACTAAAATAAGAAATAATATATACATACATTCTTCAAATTTTTATTGCTTGCTTGAAAATTCACTTAATCTTAAAAAAAACAACATCCTTATTTTATTTGTTAAAACTGGGTAAAGAAAAAATTTAAACAAATTATTTTTTTTAATTCCTCTGACAAAACATAGATTAAGGCAAATCCCATAAAACAGAAAATGTAACAGGAATAGCATGCATTTGAAACACACTAACTACACCCTTTTTTGGAAAAATGTAACCAAAGCATCACTTTCACTGATCAAGAATAAATTAAGCCATATAATGATAAAAGGCGGAGTTGTTGGACATAGAAAAGTGAAAATTTTACAGTTTGCAGACTTTTAAGATAGATTTTGAGCAGCGACTAAAATTGTACATTTGATAACAATGTCACTAGAATAATTGGAGAATTACTTACAATGTGGCTACAATCCTTGTAAAATGGGTATGAGTAAAATGGATATGGTTTAAGCACAAAGCTGATGATAAATACTTGTACCACATGAGATTTTTCTTTGAGATTAATAAAAGAAATCGTCTTGTCGACCATAGCTGAAAAATTGGTGATGCGAGCAGCAAATCAATAGTGTTCAAGTTTAACTCTCAATAGTGGTTCTGGTGTTTCTATACAGAAACTGGAATTATCGACTGTATATACATCACCCTCATCCAATATCTTTTCTTAACTTTGTCAAGATTATTGAATACCTTTCGTGACCCAGCTTTTCGCTTGTTAGCGATGAACAGTTTAGTGGAGTGAGGGTAATGTTGTTTTTCACCCATGTGAAAAATCCGTCATCTCTCTCTCTCTCTCTCTCTCTCTCTCTCTCTCTCTCTCTCTCTCTCTCTCTCTTAGGCAAGCAAACCGACAAACCTCTAACACTGTGATTTGCCCGAGTTGGATTCGAACCTAGACGGTAAGAGAGCCTTGATTCCTATGTCGGTCGGAGCTTTAGATCCTGAACACCACGTCACCCGCTTTGATAATAGAATTTCGTTATCTAATTTGAATCTAAATATATAATACAAACACCAGTTTAATTTTGATGTGCCAGATGTGCACATTTATTTAGAAATGGTGTATAGAGATTTTGCCATTTTAAAATTGTTTAGTGTCTTTAAATTTCTCTCACTACATATTAAGATTATAAAGTCGCGGGTTCGAACCCTGTGGAATAAAAGTATATAAATAAGATGGTGTGATTGGTTATATTTTTCACTTTATACAATAATCCATATAGCAAAACAAGCTTTTTTCAATAACGGAAGTAAGATGATGTGCTACGGAAAGGTTATTTTGTCTCTTGTACTTCTTCTAACAACATCGTCGTCGGTTTATTTTTCTATCTACCCTGACAACAGACCTCCAGTAGTTAAAATAAATCCGGGCTGATAATAACAAACAGATTATTGTTATATACTTATGTCACTTTTTTATTATTGTTATAGCTTAAAACAAAACAATTGTTACAAAATTATAAGATAAAAGTAAAACGTGATATAAGCCATGTACAGAATTTATATTGTATTTATTTATTTTTGTAAAACCTCTCCCCCAAATGTACAAATTGTTCTTGTATACAGTTACTTGTACGTTGACATTTAGGAAAATGTTATCGAATAAGATTTCATCATAATTTTAAACAAATTCTCCATGGCATTCATACATGAACAGGTCAGATGAAATAAAGCATCGATTTTTGTCAGATGTAAAAAAATAGTTGAATCAATTGCAACGCAAAATCACGTTGAATTGACTACAATTGACTTCACTGTGATTACAAAGCAAGTTAATTTGTTATTACCAACTTGTAACCATCTTCAATCGATCATGTTAAATTGCATTTTGTAAAGAAAAGACAATGGAAGCTAAATTGTATCCAACGCCTCTGTGATTTTTACATGTAGCTATGACAAGCAAACTTTTTACGATCTTTTCTGTGATTAAGAGCATGTTGACAAGTATGTTACTATAGCTTTACTTCACCTATCTTCAAGTACAGGCATTAAAAGCCATCCTGTAGCCATCCTTTCTGTGATAAGTTGTCAAGTTAAGCCAAAATAAATTTAAGTCGAAACAAGCCAACTTGTAACTATTTGTCATGTAATGTGTCACGTGTGTAGTAAAATTATGTCATTTTTCTTCTGATTTAAGTGCGTCCCGTTAAGTAACGTTTTCACAAGCCATATTGTAACCAAATTGTAATCATATTCCTTGTAATTACAGTTCATGTAAAGTAGTATACAAACCCACTTTTTATTATCTCTTTTGCAAATATAGAGCATAAACAAGCCAAATGTAAACACAGTTCTTGTAATCAGAGTGCTTGTAGTCAGGGAAAGTCATTACAAGCCAAATTTTAATCATCTTTCCTTTTATTGCAATGCGTGTTGTCAAATTTATTACAAACCAACTTGAAACCATTTTTTTCTGGGATATTATTGCATGATTTTAAAGTTGTACGGTTATTACAAGCAAATTAGCATGTCGTACATTATATTCGTGAAGTGACAAATACAATTGTTCTTGATGGCTATTTGATTTTCGAAAAGACTTAAATGTGGAAAATACTCAAAATATGATATCAAAAATTCATCTAAATACATAAGTAAAGCCGTAAAAATGTCAAACATATTGTGTACACTGATTAAGAAATACGATTTTGATTGGACAAGAAATCATGGGTGGTGTTGGTATTTGAAGATACAATTTGAAGCAATACTTTTAAAGCATTTAAGACAATTACTTATATCTGGATAATTTTATACGCATACCGTATTCTAGCAACGGTGTCCCTATTTGAGATAAATAGACTGACCAGAATACGATGGCGGAAATATCCGTTGTAAAACAAAACTTCGGCCGCCGTCCTTTAAAGTCTAAAAGTTATTAATTAATCTAGTTTAACAATGACAAATATACATTATTGAATATATATTAAAATTTTTAAACAATGTAACAATCAAATACAAAGGTAACACGTATTAATTGCATATATAATTACTTAAAAAGTTGGTTAGATGCAAACACATCAATGTTCCAAACCAAAAGATTTCTGTTTTTTCTTTAAGAACACATTTATTTTGTGTAGTCACTGCTAAATGTTATGTCTAGGTATGTTCATAAGATGGAAACTCGAAAATTGACTATGAATTTTAATGCATGTTATAAGAGACATTATCATCAAAACAAAACCCTTATATTTTAAAAGTTGCCTGTAAATCTGCATACGCACAGTAATGTCCTATATACTTTATCCTGTAAACTCGGAACTTTCTCTATCATTAATTCATTATATGCTTTGCAGTTAACTGATATTATTTTTTGTATTATTAATACATGTTGTAGTATACTAGAAGTTTCATAACATGTGATATATAACAATAAAACTTATTAAAACTGAGGATATTAGGCGATGGCTGTATATCTTTTGCGTCAGAAAGAATAAAATTCGGGAAATGTAACTAGCTTACTCTACAAGATTCCGGGTCTTTGTCATCTACCGATGACGCACTTTTGTCGTCTAGTGACCCGACGGTCCTACTGTCTGGTGACCCCATTGCCTTATCGTCTGTTGAACTTTTGTCAGTGTTATCACCCTGTATTGTACTATGTTGACTACAATCTCTATCGTCATCTAACCTCTTATCACTTTTTTCACCTTGTCTATTTACAAGGTCTGTTTCTGAAGTGTCTATTGATTTTTCAGTAAGGTCACAAATGCCGTTACCCTCATCCTTCGTTAACTCAGGATAATTATTAAACGAATCTAAATAGTGACCAGACAATTCATCTTCTTCTTCTCCGCGCACACCCTTTCTGATCGCTGCATTTAAGTCATCATTATCTGCACTAGTATCAACGTAACTCTCATTTTCAGATAGATACTCACTATCTGATGTTGATGATCGGCTTTGATCCATAGATTTTTTTTCCATCTCGGTAATCTGATTGTGTTTGGCACTAGAAAACAGTTCAATTGGATTGTTTTTGCTACTATAGCCGTCCGCTTTAGGCCAATCACCAACCAAATCAAGATCAAACATATCCTCAATTTTCACACCCGTATCTGCCGATTCCTCTATTTTCTTTTTGTAATAGGTATGTTCTTGCATCTCTAATTCTTCTGATAGCCGTTTTAAAACACAACTTATTTGTTCTTCATGTCGATAACCCGTAAGCGCATGATGTTCTTTGTCAGTACGGCCTATATCATCTACCTGCTGATCAGTTCCCGTGTCAACAGGTTGGTTATCCTCTACTTCATAAAAAGCGTTTTGATCAGCAAATATTGATTCATTCTCTACTATAGCACCTGATTTATCATAATTAACCGTGATTTGCCCACCATCACAAGCCGTGACATTTAACATCTCTGTCTGAAAATTAAAAATCTCGCCTTCTCTACAGAATGTATTTTTATTGTCTCCTGCCTGACCGCCATAAACGGGTATCTCATACCTTGCATCGATTAACGCCGTTGATTCTGGCATGGATACATCACCACTACCATCAAATTCCGTTTTAGTATAATTCTCGTCTTCTTTAAACGATCCTTCATCGTTTCCCTCCTTATTATTTTCATCATCTTCCGTGTCACTGCTATAATAACGGTGCTCATTGCACTGCCAATTGTTACAACTACTTTCTTTGGATTCGGTTACATCTGGACTAGATATGGTCTCTTCAAAATCACTAAAGCTCTTTTCGTGTTCTTTTTTCACTACGTTACATTGGCGCAGATCGGTATTTTGACTTTGATTTGATGTAACGTGTTCACTTTTCTCAATAGTATTTATCAATTCAATTTCACTCTCAGCCATATTAAACTTTGTGCCTGAAATATATGGGTCTTCCATTTCTACAGTTCCTCTTGTGTTTGCTTCCATAAATTTACTACATTGTTTCCATTCTTCAGATGCTTGTTCAGAATTGATCTGATTGACGCCAGAAAGTGCCTCTAAATTATGATCTTCAAGGTTTGTTTTACACGCAAGCTCGTTCTCTCTGAAAAATGTTTTATATTCATCTAATTCAGCGTCTTGTAAAACAGGATATTTATCTAAGTCAGTCTCGTTTTCTTCAAAACTGTCATTATGGTTTGTTTTTAGACGACTTTCATCTTGAAGGTTATAAACATTAACGTCATCATTTCCATAAGGATCCTCCTCCACAATGATAACAGGTGTGTCTCTTAAATCATGTTCATACAGAAGTTCTTGTTGGTTTTTTAGTTTGTTAGATACCGAGTGAGCACTTTCAGTTTCGCCAAGATTAGGTTGATCAGATACAGATTTATCAAAAGTCCCTGGATATTTACCGGGATAGTCGTGGGGTATATCTGTATATTCGATCGCAGGATTTTTATCGTGATACCTATCATTTAGGTTGTATTCGTTTTTATCCTTTTTTAATCGATCATTTTCATCGTCATTAAACCTCTGGTTTACATTTTCTCTGTATGTACATGCATCTATAATGGCGACGTCTGCAGACTTGTTGTACGTAACAAGTGGGACGCATTCTTGAACATCCGATTTTGATATTCCTTTGATTTCACTACCAAAAAGTACACTCAAAGGATTTATTTGTCCGAAGCCAAAAGTTGGAGATGTGGAGTAGTCACCCTGTAATGGTGATAAGGATAACGGCGATGGGCTGTCGTTGGTTGTAACTGAATCTTTACACTGCTCGTGAAACTCTGTAAAGATATGTAATATTAGTAAATAAGTGTTCTGGTAATAAAAATGTACTAGGTAAATGATATACTAGTATTAACGCACGCGAAACACATATTAAAGGAATAACACTGGGAATGGAAGTAACTTATATGTATTTCTGCTTCAATATTTAGTTAATTGGCAAATGACACGATTGTAAGTCGAAACACTGAACTAACCAAAGCCAGCAATAATAATAATAATAATAACATACACGCAGAGAGAGAGAGAGAGAGAGAGAGAGAGAGAGAGAGAGAGAGAGAGAGAGAGACGAGGAGAGACTGTTGTTGCTTCGACTATACTTCTAGCCCGTAAACAGCTGCCAGTTACTGCGACCTAAGTAAAAGTCATGTTAAAAATTTCTTAAATTTTCTTTAAGAAATTTTTCACTCAGAAAATTTAGAAATTTATAATACGACATATATATCAGGCCCCAGTTTTACAATCATTCACTTAATTGAGTGTACACTCAGCTCAAATTCAGGTATATTTTAAAGTCAATTTTTAAGACATTACACAGTTAAAATTGAATATCTAATGTTATATCTAAATTGTTTAGTGTTGTTTTGTTGAACAAAACCCAATATTATCTCATAAAACTTAAAACTTTTAAAATATTGGTGGGAGAAAAATGGGAATATTTGAGTTAAGTGTACACTAAGTTGAGTAAATGATTGTGAAACTGGGGCCAGATATATATTAAAGCCAAGAAAAATGCATTTGTGTGGTTCTACTCAAATGCTTTTGGTGCAACGAATTAACCAGAAAAGCCAGCATCGATTAGCAAAAAGTGCGTACCGTAACCGATCTGATATTATTATTAGAAGTCGAGAAAAATGTCAACAGTAAGCATATAGACGCCACCTACCGTCACTTATAGACAAGAACAGACATAAAAATTGACGACCTGATGACAAAACAGATGGAATTTCGAATACTGTCCGACTGAGTGTCGTCATTTTGAAATAAAAATAGATGTCTTTTTTCCAAGTGAATTAGGTGGTCTGAGCGATTGCAAGTTACCAAAAAAGGTAACAGTTTGGTATCAATATGAAATGAAATGTTAATGGTAAAACTGAAATATATGACGTTGTTATATTCACTTTTCGTGCTAAGTAGAATACAGTTTGGGCGATTATTGCACGTAAGCTTTTTAATCGAGTTGTTTGTTTGGTTCTTTGAAATGAATAAAGTAGATATGTTCACTTTATTATTAAGTTTTAAACTTAAGGTAGTTCCCAACACCAGGGGCAAAAAATTTCCCCGAATTGGGATTTTCTGAAAATTGGCACACGCATTCCTTAGAATGTGCTTTGTTAAAAAGAATAATAAAATACATATGTTTGGGTTTTCGTTTTTTCAGTAGAGTGCATTCAACCTACCCCACTTTTCAACAAGCATTTCTCGTTTCTAAATATCCCAGCGGGTTAATTTCATGTTTGTTATTAATTCAATAATGATTAGATGTAATTAAAACAAATTTAATTTTCATGATTTTAATCAATATTTCAATAAAAGATGTGCAATGAAGTGATATGCATAGCATTTAAATATTAAAGCATAAGTTTTTATAACAGATTGTGCAAAAAGTGTCTTCATTTTCATCTAGATCTACAGTTTATCACAAAAATCCATATTTCATAAAATCTGTAAATTACGTTTCCTTCAAAAACTACACAAATCAAGCTTAAAACCTATTCTTCAAAATGAAATGCAAAAAAAAAAAAAAAAAAAAAAAAAAAAAAAAAAAAACACATATCCTTGGGTTCTTGTTTTCGAGATATGGGAAGGAATATCTCCCCTACCCCTTATTTTTTAAATTGCTAAAAAACTCAAACCAACAAAATGACATGTTTAGTACTCAAGTTTGTAAAAAAAAAACAAATACTTTATTAAAATGTTTGAAAATTAACTTTTTAATGTGTTTTTACTCCTTTAAGAACAAATTACGATTTCCGGATTTTGTCTCAACCGTTTTCCGTTTTTGAAATCTTATTTTCTAACACACAACAATCTTCCTGAAAGACGATCATCGATATTTGTCGATATCCTAAGTCCGTTAAACCGGTGAACCGTGTGTGCATCACAGGCACTTGTTTCTTTCTATTACTGGGGCAAAAGGTGTGCATCCAATATCTGCTCTGTGGGATCAGAGGTAAACCATATGCCTATTTTTCTTTATTTTTGCACAAAATCGATATATCATATTAAAGATTATGTCTAAAATGCATGCAGGTATTTTGTGGAAGACCCATACACTCATGTAATAATCTATTCCGGTGTAGCATTATCAGTTTTTTGCCAAACTAAACGATGAATTTAGGATATTTTCTTAAATGATTGAAATAAATAAACAAAATAACACTCAATAATAACTGTGCAGATCTTCAAGAGGACCTAGACAGACTAGCAGCATGGGAAGAGAGATGGGGGATGGCATTTCACCCAGACAAATGCAGTTCACTGTCAGTTTCCAGATCAAGACGACCAGTGATTGCCTCCTACACATTGAAAGGCCACACTCTCGCTTCCGAACATTCATCCAAATATCTAGGAGTTGAAATCCAATCTGACATGTCCTGGAGGGGACATATTGATAAAACAGTCAAAAAGGCCAACAGTACCCTTGGATTCTTGAGGAGAAATCTAAAGATCAGTAACTCCCAGACCAAATCATTAGCATACTACTCTCTAGTAAGACCGACGCTGGAATACTGCTCAACAGTATGGAGTCCATATACTCAAGACCTAAAGATCAAGATTGAGATGGTCCAACGTCGAGCGGCCAGATTTGCCACAAACCGCTATCATAACAGAAGTAGCGTTTCATCCATACTAACAGAATTGTAATGGGAATCCCTCGAATCCAGGCGGAATAAATCTAGAGTAACTATGCTGTACAAGATCATGAACAACCTAGTGGACATTGCGTCATCGTCCTATGTATCACCATCAACCAGACTTACCAGATCCAACCATAGCTACAAACTCCTCTAGTACCTTACAAACACAGACTATTGCAAATACAGTTTCTTTCCACAGTCCATATGTCTGTGGAACTCTTTACCGGCCACAATAGCTGAGGCTCCCGATTTGGTATCTTTCAAACGGGAGCTACTATCCTACTCCTTCTAAACTGCTACACTCCAGTCAGTTGTAAGTAGTGTCTAGTGATTCATTTGTGATATGCTGGTTAGGTGTATGCCCAGGGGCCGCTACGGTAACCAGACAGGATTTATGATGAAGGTGCGAAAATACAACTGACTACACACCTACTTTTATTATATTATTATTATTATTATTATTTCTTTAAGTGGTTTTTACTCATGTGCAACCCCCGTGTTACAATCATCAAGTGTGATGGACAGCACGTATCCTGTAGATGTAGATGTAGAACTCAAAACAGAAAAATATTTAAATAATGGTATATCGACAGTAGATTTGACGGGAAAGTTTTGAAATATTTTTTTGATGTACATTTATTACTACAGATCGTATTGAATAGAGTTACTTCCCTTGGTGTCGGCACTTGTCTTAATAAGTTGTAACGAAATGTAAATTAAGTTATTCAACTGCAGACTTATTATACATATTACTGTTCGGATATCAATGTGTAAACACGACCAAAGTATTTATATACTGCGCAAAATCTATTGCATTTTCACGTAGGTATGGTGAAAGTATATAGTTTACACATAACTGAAAGATATAGGGCTGAATAACAAGTACTTGACATGTAAGTTTTCATTATTTTTGTAACCTCGAGGTGATCAGTTATGAAATGGTGAAAAAAAAGATTCAGGGAAAACGCCGAACTTCGTTAAGCTGCAAGACAAAAAAACGTTCTCGGACTGGATCTGTCAGAATGAAACCGGTCTCTGGTGATATGCTTTTATGGATATTACCTAACCATTCCATTTTTATTTGTTACAAATGTTTTTTTACCATAATAAACTTTGACATAACAATGCAGAAAAGTTTGCAAACAACTTAAAATCACATGGCTGTAAATCTACGGTGGCGAACAAGCATTAAAAAAATGTGGAAACAAGCCCAGGCACATATTGCATAACACTGTATTGATCTCCAGTTCCAGCATTTGTTGCTGCAAAGATTTTTCTGCATTTTTTAAAAATATTTTGTTTTTCATCTGTCATGTGCAGGATTTTTCTGTCGAAAAAAAAATTGCACATGACACATCCTATAGAATTCAACATTTATCTATACCAGCGTGATTTTCCAAAAATTACGGCCTCCGATCGGGTTATTCACTTTCACGGTCTCCGACTGAAAAACTGGAAACCAGTACAATATAACAGCCTTCTCCAGTCTGGATCGTAAAAAATCTAGGTAAGAACTGTGATTTAAGTCTTTCATTATCTACTTAATAACATGTTGGACAATAATTAAACAACCCTCAAATTTTACTAGTAACTTATCAATACTCCATAATATATGGTATATCAATAGGCTAAAAGATAAATAATGTTTTACTGATCATTTTTACCCACGTATATTAATATAATAAAAAGTCCCAAAATAAAATGCTAGCTAAATCAAAGTACTGAAAATCCGCTGGAACTGACCATGCTTTAAACTGTGCACCATAAAAGTCAGTGAGCCATTTTATTGCATTTGAAGAAAAACATAAAAACTGAAAACCCCACATCAAAATCTTTTGATACAGTGAGCACATAGTGAAAATGCAGCCACAAATATAATAAAAATTGCACAAGAAACAAGAGGTCCATGGGCCTTAAAGCTGCATTAAGTTTTCCAACGAAAAAAATTAAAACGGTGCTAATCTAATAAGAGATGTTCCTAATGAACAATGTTACATTTGGTTGAACGATAAAAGCTCGAATAAATACAGAAATTACAGTATTTACCCAGTGAGATACAGCATTCGGGATCTAATATTAGAACATGGTTACGTCATCAAAACCCGGGTCATTTAAACACAACTTTCAAAATGTTGAAATACGATAAACTAAACACAGAACTTCGTTGAATTTGTCATTTGTGACTTAGTAAGGGATAAATAACACCATTTCAAATACAATGGATATTAATGAAGGACAATTAATGCAATCTGTCATGTTTCACTTTCGATGTACATCCGTGCGCATGCTCCAAGCTCATAATTACCATCGTAGAACACTGACCAACCGGTCAGAGGATTCCATTTATTTACAGCTAAAAGGAATGAAATTTTAGAAAACGAATGTCACGGATCGTGGTTAGAAGATATTTACTTTTAAAAAAATATATTTGTAGAAAATCAAAAAAAAATTCAGAAAATTGGTAAACTTAATGCAGCTTTAATGCCCATTTGAGGAAATGTCCTAAATAGTTTGCAAAGTGCAATAGATAATACATGTATATGAATTACAGAAACTTTCCACACAAGTTTTCTCAAGTTTTGAACTACCACAATACTTAATCAAAAATATCTAGTCACATTTCATTTATAAGTAACCAATATGCATGTAGTAACTAAATTACAATTAATAATTTTTAAACCATTAACCATTTCAGTATACTTATTCGGTTATGTCTTTGACCTTTAAACCTAAAACCTTGAACCATATATAAAACTGAAAGTCATATCAATACCTATTCTTTTATACATGCCTATATAAAAAGCTAATAGTTTTCAAGATAGTTGATAATTTCAGTCTGTTCATACAGATATGAACTTGACCTTTGAACATAATTTTTAAACCAATAACCATTTCAGTATACGTATGAAGCTATATTCTTGACCTTAAAACCTATGACCTTGAATCTTTTATTAAAATGATCATCATAATTTGAACCATACATCAAAATCATTGTCATATCAATACCTACAGTATTCTTATACACATGCCTAAACAATCAAGAGGCACATGGGCCTTAACACTCACCTGAAGATATGTCCAATATTGTTTGCAAAATGCAATAGACAATATATATTTAGTACAAAAACTTTAAAGTTTTCTCAAGTTAAGAACTCCCACAAAACTTAATCAGAAATATATCCACTCACATTTCATTTATAAGTAGCTTATATAATATGCATTAAGTAACTAAATAATTTCCAAATAATTAATCAATTTCAGTATACTTATGCAGCTATGTCCTTGACCTTTATACATATATGACCTCGAACCATATATGATTGTCATGTATGTCAATACTTACAATATTCTAATATACATCACTATGCATGAAATTAATAGCTTTAAAGATAATTAATAAGTTTTGTATTCCTATGTTGATATGACCTTGGCCTTTGAACATATAACCTTGAACCATATATCAAAATGATCGTCATGTCAATACCTAAATATTCTAATATACATGCCTATACAAAAAGTTAATAGTTTTCAAGATAAAAAGCAAGATTATCAGCAATTTAAGTCTTCTTTTGCAGCCGTATCCTTGACCTTTCAACATATGATCTTGTACCATATATCAAAATGATCGTTGTCGCAATACCTACAATATGCCTATACAAAAAGTTAATAGTTTTCAAGATATAGTGACAAATATATAATTTTTAGCAATTTCCCCACTCAGTGCCTTACAATATCCCCATTTTGAGCCCCATGACTACCATTTGTGCAAATCAGAAATAGATGACCTAAGCATGTTAAAAATGAAATAACTAAGGTAAATCTCTTGTAGATTCAGAGGAGAAGATTTTTAAAGTTTTTCACTATTTCCCCCTTATGGGGCCCCAAAAGAGACATAACTCCTTCATTTGTGCAAATCTGAAAGGATGTCACCCAGGCATGATGGTTACCAAGTTTCATTAAGTTTGGCCCAGTGGTTTTGGAGGAGAAGATTAAAATGTAAAAAGTTTATGCACGACGGACGAAGATGGATGGCAATAGCTCATCTGAGCTTTCAGATGTGCCATGTGTTCACATTTCGGAAAATCATTCCTCAGTTTACAAAGGCCACTCAGTGAGGAACTGTCTAAAAGTGGTCTTTGTTGACAGGTGACCTTTGTAGACGGGGTCGATATTTTGAGGACCAGTTATGTCCCTTGATTTGTATTTGACTTCTCCAATTTGACAGTTATAAAATGAATACACAAACCATTTATTGTGGATAATTAATGGACAACCTTTCAGAGGATTTTATGATAAGCTTCTAATTAATGGATTAATCTTTGTCAAGTGTTAATTTTATAAAATTGAATAGAAATCGACAAGAATGACTACTGTCCTCACTTCTATGTAAAGCATCTTTTTTTCCGATTTACAAGTTTTCCATAGAACACACGGATTGATAAAATTATTTTTATTAGTTTTGATCATTAGGTTTTGAGTTTTACCGTTTCATTATATAGTAAAAACTTTAGGGACTGTTTCAGACTGACCGTTACTGACAGATGGCCGCTCTACACAGGTGATCGCTACCTTATGGTTTAATGTACTCTTTTTAAGTTTTAAAAAGAAACTGTTTTACCGATATACATGTACATGTCCAGATGACCTAGTCCCGTTGTGAACCCTTCTTAAAGATGAAGAGGCGACGGAATTGACAGAGTTATAAGTCTTCATGTGGCCTTACGCCAATGTGCAGACTTGCTTTTTATATTGTGAAGATGTCGTGGCAAAGTAGGAGGAGGCAGAGGAGAAGAGGCCTACCGAGTGAACAGGCAAGCACCAGGTGACAGCCAGTCAGCGGATAACAAAATCAGCGTGCTGTGGAGCCAGCAAAGAGAAAGAGTTTGGAAATTTTTGATTAAAAATGTAAAATTGGGTGGGTTTTTTTTAAGCCTGTAATCGAATGAGGTGCTTTAATAAAGGGGGCCCAAAATGGATGAAGATTTTCTATGAAAAAAGGGGGCCTATGCCGGCGTAAATGCCTTCTCAGTATTCGAAAACAAAGGGGATCATTTGCGTGCCCCGTCAGGCTGCCGGATTCACAGAACCAACGGCTTAACGTCTCTTTCAAAAGACGCAAAGATGAAGAGAGCCAGACACAACTATTTATATACCTTTTTGACAGCAAATGTTAATCTCTACCTGTAACAAGTATTAAGGGCTTGATTTTTGATAGCTGATGAACACAATTTTCAAAAGATTTTGTAATGGTATATTTTCTGACAGCACAAAGTACTGCCTACTGGGTTATGGATACCCTAGGGAGATTTACTCCACCAGCAGCGGTACCCGCTAAGGGGTAGTAAATATGTAAGAAATACCTGCTAAATTTTGATGTGCCAGATGTGCACATTTCAGAAAATCATTCCTCATTAGTGACACTAGGGGCCGAAAAGTTTTGATAGATTAAAAAATATACGCCAAACGGTTAAAAAATAATGAATCTAAAGTTCCAAAAATATGTTAATCCAAATCCAGCTAAGGAAAGTTTTGCATGAGGAAACAAACCTTAGTTTTAAATAAATTTCAAAAATTAAGACGACTGAAAATTTTGCTAAAAGGTATATTTTCTGACAGCACAAAGTACTGCCTACTGAGTTATGGATACCCTCGGGGAGATTTATTCCACCACCAGCGGTACCTGCTCAGGGGTAGTAAATATGTAACAAATACCTGCTAAATTTTGATGTGCCAGATGTGCACATTTCGGAAAATCCTATTAATGTTTTAATGGCTATCTCTCTACTGTCTATATAACAAATTTGAACTAAATTAGTTTATAAATATACTAGTAATATATATATATCATGATTGTAATGTATCTACTCGTTTTATATCAAATTTGATATAAATCAGTAGAAAGATAAACCCGAAATGACAATTTGCACTTTTTACTATTTACAACAAAGCGGCGTCTTGGAATTTGCAAGAAGTTGATCTGTACGAACTTGTACATCTAGGGACCTTCCACATGAAATATAGTTCCGTTTGGCTAAGTAATTTCAGAGGAGACGATTTTCAAGAAAAAAAGCTATTTATATCAGTTTATTTGCATACTCCGCTAATAACAAGCTAATTATGAATGAGGCGAAACCTATCAAAAATGTTAAATGGCTACCTATCTATATTCTATATATCAGATTTGAACTAAATATGTTGAAAATTAATCATGTAATGGCCATTTAGCACTTTTCGCTATTTATAGCAATGGCGGCCATCTTGGATGCCGCAAGAAGTTGATTTGTTCAAATTTTGAACTAATCCACCTAGGGACTTTCCACACCAAATATGGTTTCGTTTCGCTTAGTAGTTTTAGCAGAGAAGATTTGAAGATTTACAAAGAAAAAGATTTTTATAGCAGCTTATTTGCATATTCTGCTAATTATAAACGTGAGGGCATATCCCGTTACATATTTTAAAAGGCTATCTATCCAGTTTCTTTATATCAAATTTGACTTAAATCGGTTGATAAATAAACCTGTTATGGTCATTTTGCACTCTTGCTGTGTATAGCAATGGCAGCCCTATTGGATGTCACAAGACGCTGATTTGTACAAACTTCAAACTTTTTCAACTAGGAACCTTTCGGCCTAAATATGGTTCCGTTTGACCCAGTAGTTTCAGAAGAAAAGAAGTTTACGCACAAACGGACAATAGCACGGACGCACGCTTCGCCAGGCCATAAGCTCAGCTGGCTAAAGCCAGTTGAACTAAAAAGTGAGATGGTTGGGAGTCCTCAGGTAGTCACTATAACAACAGCATAAGACTAAATCCATTGCCCATATCAAATTAAGTTTTATATTCTAACGATTGGTATGTGTCTGTCTGGTCTAGTCTCGGTTTGACTGTGTATTGTGTATTGTGTTCTGTTGAGGTTGCGTTGTCTGCGCTTGTCACAGTTTGACCGTGTCTGTCTTAAGTATTGCGTCGTGTTTAGGTTGCATTGTTTGCGCTTGTCTCGGTTTGACCGTGCCGGTCAAAAGTATTGTGTCGTGTATAGGTTACGTTGTTTGCGCTTGTCTCGGTTTGACCGAGCCTGTCTTAAGTATTGCGTCGTGTTTAGGTTGCGTTGTTTGCGCTTGTCTCGGTTTGACTGTGCCTGTCGTAATTTTGTGTCGTGTTTAGGCTGCGTTTGCGCTTGTCTCGGTTTGACTGTGCCTGTCGTAATTTTGTGCCGTGTTTAGGTTGCGTTCTTTGCGCTTGTCTCGGTTTGACTGTGCCTGTCGTAATTTTGTGCCGTGTTTAGGTTGCGTTGTTTGCGCTTGTTTCTGTTTGACTGTGCCTGTTGTAATTTTGTGCCGTGTTTAGGTTTCGTTGTTTGCGCTTGTCTCGGTTTGACTGTGCCTGTCGTAATTTTGTTTCGTGTTTAGGTTGCGTTGTTTGCGCTTGTCTCGGTTTGACTGTGCCTGTCGTAATTTTGTTTCGTGTTTAGGTAGCGTTGTTTGCGCTTGTTTCGGTTTGACTGTGCCTGTTGTAATTTTGTGCCGTGTTTAGGTTGAGTTGTTTGCGCTTGTCTCGGTTTGACTGCGCCTGTCGTAATTTTGTGTCGTGTTTAGGTTGCGTTGTTTGCGCTTGTCTCGGTTTGACTGTGCCTGTCGTAATTTTGTGTCGCGTTTAGGTTTCGTTGTTTGCGCTTGTCTCGGTTTGACTGTGCCTGTCGTAATTTTGTTTCGTGTTTAGGTTTCGTTGTTTGCGCTTGTCTCGGTTTGACTGTGCCTGTCGTAATTTTGTGTCGTGTTTAGGTTAGTTGTTTGCGCTTGTCTCGGTTCGACCGTATCTGTCAAAAGTATTGTGTCGTGTTTAAGTTAAGTTGTTTGCGGTTGTCTTCGGTTTGTCTGTGTCTGTCTTAGTTTTGTGTCGTGTTTATGTTGCGTTGTTTGTCGAAGTACATGTATATAATTTATCACGTTATTTATTTATTTATTTATTTATTTATTTATTTATTTTTTTTTTTTTTTTTGGGTATTTTGTTATGTTTTTGCTAGTTTCATTTACCATATTTGGACTTCATTCCTTAAAAGAATATACATGTAAACTTCTTACAAAAACACTACACATATATCTAAATTGTAAGTTTTATAAGATATTAAAGTACTGACATATTATCTATAACACTCAAATGGTTAAAGATAATTTTTAAAAATGGATAATAAGCTATGTGATTCTTGAAAAACACAGGTCAAGTTTAGTCCTAAATAAGTTAAGTTTTAAAATGTATTGACAATATTGGATCTAAAGTTCATTAAAATCAATATCTATATCGATACATACACCTTCTTAATCACGGTCTATATAAAAACACTATACACTTCTTTGATTGAAGACATTTAAATGTTTTAGTTCTTGAGTTTAAATTTTATACATAAGTATTTACACCCGTGTGTAAACTCGATCTTTATTTTTCACCATACACAAGTTATTTAATGACATGATGAATATAAATACAAGTACTTAAAAAATCAAAAGTTCATTTCAGTTTACATTTTACAATCAATCCTTAGCTTACCTTATACACATATTCCACGCAAAGAAAAAAGAACATCATTACAAACAATCTCTTACCTTATACCCCGTTATATTTTGTCCAGCACTTGAAATAAGTAGCTAACAGGGCATGTATCGCTCAGCTGACATTTTTTGCATTTAAATTTTAGACAGCAAGACCAGGCACAATTCTATACTTGCACCAACCAAGTATTTTTCAAAATTATACCATTTTGCCCTATTTTTCTAAAAAAGGATTTTGCATAATTAAAAATATTCGTTACCATATTTGATTTTATTTAGCTAGGAGATGTTAGGAAAATTCAATTAAAATAACACATTTCTATAATCAACGAATATAAAGCCAATAAAAAACTTCTCTGAAAACAAAATTAAATATGTTAATTTCCATACATTTTACTTTTTTAACTAAATCAGCTCCTTAATAAATCCGCATAACAATAATATTAATAAAAAACAGCACTAAAGCTTTCTAACAGCCATGCTGGACAAAGAATCTTAAAAAGCTGAAGTTACATCAAGATTCGCACTTTCCGAGATTTTCAAAGAATTAGCTTCAAACAACACACCATTTGAATTACCCGTAAAAAGGTCAATCAAAAACTTGACAAAAAAGAATGTTACATATGTTAAATGTCCTTAAAATACTTTTTCTATGAACAACTTTAAACATAACCAGTTCAAATTAATAAGCCGGAGCGACCCACCTATAGGAAAAAAAGGCCAAGAAACAAGGCTTAACCTTTGTTAGAAGTCTATACACACCGTCGACTTAGAGCCATATACAAATAAATCTTTGACTAATGTGCATATATGTTTGAGTTGGAAATTAATGATATACGTTTAAGACGTAATAAGTGTTATATAATTCCATTTTCTACTTCGATTTGAAAGGATTTTGAGAAGTGTAACTGTTGAATCATGACGGAATAAAGGCATCTCAAAATATTAGAAGGCTCAAAATAATTAATGATCATCAGTCTTTTTTTCTAAATTACTATCGGTAGTTGTGAAAAGTACATTTTACAATACACAAGTTTCGTCTTTGAACTAATGCAACAACTCTTACAATTACAGTGGTAACATTTTCGTGTTTTGCATGCTTTGCAATGTTGTTTTGTATACTAACAAATTTATATGAAACTAAAGTTTCAGATGTTCAGATGAGCAATGCTAAATTTAATTGGGTTATTTGTTGAAGAAATATACACACTGCGTCTAATGACAAAAATGTCGTAAAAAAGAATAAACGCTATAAAATATTAAAACAAATTAAGGGGACGACATGTAGGATTCGAACCCGAGCCTTTGAGGCCTTTTCCCCATGCCTTACCACACAGCTACCTAAGCACCAAAAGCGAGCAATGTTCAGCAAGCGATCTGGTAAACTCTTTGACACTAGGACCTGCCCAAGCAAAATTCGAACCTGGGTGGTGAAAGACACCACCGAGACCAATGAAAAAGAAGAAAGGAAGAGCAAAATCAATTTCAATCAGGCATATATATATATATATATATATATATATATATATATATATATATATATAGAGAGAGAGAGAGAGAGAGAGAGAGAGAGAGCTTTGATCACTTGAATTATCCCCCAAATCATCTGTCAAGCCAGACAAAATTCCTATTACATATATTCTATGTAAAAAAAATAGAAAGAAAAAAAAGAAATCCAACGAAACAATAATAGTCTAGTCAATCTACAGTTTGACCTCAAACTAATTGCAACAGAACAAATTTTGTTACTAATATGCTCCCAAATACATGAAATGTTATAGTAAAAAGTCTACCAAAATCTGACAAGGGGAAACCAGTTTTTGAGAAGTTTTAATTTCTATAGACAAGGGAGATAACTCCTGTAAAAACAGGTGGAGTTTTAGTCCAATTATCACATTTTTTTTTTGCTATTCTAACAAAAAGTTAAGCAAAGACCCTGGAATTAATCAATCATAATTGATTCCGTATGTATATTTAACATTTCTGATTTCATTTAAAGTGAAATCATTGGCCCATTTTCATTCAGTTGCATTTTATTTTTAAGTCTTTCACAATCTAATGTTTCTATAGTGATGAGGAATTTATAATAGAATATCAAAGTAATGAAGTAGAAGTATAGAAAAGTTATGTTTTTAACCTGAGATATACTTATTTTATCATTTCTGTGTATTACAAAATATATTTGAGATGAATAAATCTTTTTTGCATAAATTCTTTCAACAAATTTTTTTTTTTTTTTACATTCCATTTACATATTACATTCTAAATTGTCTTTAATTATCTATTTTAAGTCTATGCAAAAATTTCCATCTAATTTCTAGGTTGTTTTTCATATAGTATCAGACAAAACTTGAAGTTTTTGAAAATTTTTGTGTAAAATTTAGGATCACAATACAGAGTTATCTCCCTTGTCTATAGTAACTTCAATTGGCAAAAAAACCCAAATTCCACTGGATTGAAACTGGTAGATTTTTTATGGTGAATAAAAACACAATTCCTAAAAACAATCACATAAAAATATTTTCTGTTGCAATTACTTTGAGGTTTGACCCTATTTTTTCATAGATTGACTAGACTATAAGCCCAGATACCAGAAATTTTGAGTGCAACTGGGTTTTAGTAATTTACCTGATAAAACTTCTTGACATACCCAGTTTAATTTATTTGATCCCATACCCTAAAAACACACACACTTGATGATTGTGCAAGATTCTGTAATTTACTTTCATTGGTCATATAGTAATGTGTAATTTGCTTATTTGCTGTGATTAACTGAATAACCAGTTATAAATATTCAATGTACTGTTGATATTTATACTTGGTTTGTTTAATTTTACATGTGCAATAAAAATAAGTAAATTTTGTTTTTGTGTCATTGCCTTGTCAATCAGGATTTAAAAGCACATGTACTGTATTACCTAGCCCAGTAGATATAAAAAACTTTATATAACACATTGGTAATCATCGTTTTATTATTAAAATGAAGTTTGAAACCTTCTTGCGATATCTTTTTAAATAATTTTTTTAAATTTGAATAATTTCATTCTTTTTGACTTTTTAATATAACAAATTGAAATTTTTCATGATTCTTTTGACTTTTGATGAGTATGGAAACTTGAACCTCAGATCACATCTCGATGTTTGATCACTTGAATCCATTTTGCAGAAGGCCATTGGACTTCAAACCATCAAATTTATATTACATATATTATTATTATTATTATTATATATATATATATATATATATATATATATATATATATATATATATATATATATATATATATATATATCCACAAATTTCCATACTTCTACAACATGTGAGTTGCATAAAGTAATGGTGATTTACCACCTAGTAAAGATTCTTTTACTTATATTATGCTTAATTATGGGATTTTGGTGGAAACAGAAATACCCAGAGAATAACCATAAAAATTTCCTAACCTCAAACTTAGGAAATAAAAGACACTGAGATCAGTAAGCTAAAGGTTAAGGCCAGTCTACAACACTTAAATTCCTATTTGCTAATGAAAAATAATAAACAGACACAAACTCCAATTTGTATCTTTCTCTTAGCTTTATATAAAAAGATAAATAACATTAAGCATGTTTATGCTCAAAAAATAATATTATTGCAAATTTACAAGCATAATGATTTTTATGTACAGAATAATGTATTTACATAAAGAGATAATGATGCATCATATACATGTGAATAGCTAAATACTTCCCCTTATATGTTATACGAGACTATAGTATATAATTCGGAAATTCCCATTTAAATCACATTCTCTATAATATATACATGTATGTTTTATAACCAATTACAAACTCCTCATATTTAAATAGATACCAAACTAAACTCTGTGTCAGTTTGATAATCTCTCTCTCTCTCACGATACCCACTCTGTCTCTCTCAAGATACTACGTTATCCCCCTTTTCAGGGCAATTAATTCTATTTATTTTTAAAGTACTGACAAGTGACAAAATTTCGCATTTTATTAACAAAGTTCTTTTTTAAAAATCAGATTCAATTATTTAGAACAAGTTTCACTGCAGTTTTCTATTAAAAACACTGCCATCAATTTATATCAAATATCATAACACTGCACTCATCTTTCTTGCACAAGATTATGCTGAACATTTTTATTAACAGAATTCCTGCACAACTGTTTGGCAATGCAAAACAAAGGCACTTAAAAAGCTTTAGAGAAAAAAACACACACTCAAACAGAAACCCTTAACAAAAACACAATGCCAACATATTAACTGATACAGATAATGATACATTTATAGCTAATAATTGATATATCACAGTAACAAACAATGCATTATCAAACATGTAGGCTAGAAGTGGAACAAGTCCCAATGGCAACAACATTCCAAAAACACAACACATACCTTAAATCTTATAAAATATCACTCACTGAATAATAATAATCAAAAAAAAAAAAAACCAATATGACAGACCATATTGGCATAAACTAAGAGTAATTAATTAAAAAAAAGCCAGTTTATATCTCCAAAGTACAAGTATATAAAATTTAATTTTAGCAGTAACAAATCAACTGTAAACATTTATTACTTTATAAATCTTGATTTGAAAAAATTGAATTTTATTTCACAATATTGCACCAATTATCTTCTACTAAGCACTTAACTGCCAGCACATTAAACTTTAAAACTAACCGAGAAAATGATACAATGGTTATACAGATTAAAAACTCTGAAGCACTGATTGTTTCAAACATTTATACATTTGGTGCCTACCTCCACGCACTCAAATATAGAATAAGAAGCCCTAAGTTGAAATGCTTACTTGATAAAACAGAATTCCTTTATCGTTACATGATAACATGTAAGGACGATATATTGTTAGCCTTTCAGGTAATGTAACAGAATGTATTGTCAATGTGACCTTGTTACATTGATTGGTATAAAAGGCTAATTTAAAAAAGCTTTTAACAAAAAATCCTTTTAATCTTGAAGTTTTTAAGTCTGTTAATTTAACGGGAGCCCTTTTTAAAGAAATCACATCACAGCAAGTTTTGTTTAACTGAAACAAACAAATATACTGTACCATGCCAAATGACCTTATCATAATATCTTATTCAAAAAAAAAAAAAAGATGCAAATGCTTCCAATTCATAAAATATTAATTCCAACTCCAATATCAGACATTATCACCACTTCTGTACACATATAATTTATTTCACATTATCATAATGATGATACAGACATGATATAAAATGATCTTTGACCTATATCTGGCATAATAAATAGGAATGTATATTAAATACAAAAGTGATTTACAAGGATGAAATCTTTCATACAAAGTAACACATGAAATAATACCCATTTAATATTTTTGCTAGACATAAGTAGAGTCTATAACAAATAGACAAATCACTGTGTTTCAATGCGTTGTAATGTTAACATACATGTACATATAATTACTCTAGTATAGTAAATCAATCTAAATATCATTGACTAGTATGATTTCAATCTTGTAAACTTTGGCAATATGAAGTAATCGAAAAGAAATTCAAGAATACTAACTCTTACTAAATTATAACTACATATTACATGTATAACTAACAATCTTATAAATAGGCTGTCAGAAGGTAAAATGTCATAATGATTTATAATTTGTACTGTTCAAATTCTTGTGAAACAAGCAAAAGTAAACTTCACATTGAATTATGTTGGCTAACAGTAACAAGACATATATTATCGCAAATAAAATATACACAAATAGTTTGCAGGTGAAAATCAGGTGTTTAATTTCACTCTTTAAGAAGATCAATAAATAAATTTCACAATCACTATTCCTCACATTTCCACAATGTAGAGCTACCTGTCTGCCTTGATATAAAAAGTCTCATTGCTTAGTTAAGGTTTTACAGCATTTCATAACTTTTTTTTAAATTTGCAATTAAAAAAAATTGCAGCCTCATTTTGAATGATTTATGTAATATATAACAGACACAGACATTTTTATACCTGATGTTTTGATCAGTTTATAAAGTCATCCTTTACTGTTGGTTATAAGTCTTAACTTCCTTAAATAATTATGTCATGGGTATCAACCATATGCCTAAAGTTAACCCTTTTTCATATAAAAATGAGTGATAATTCAAAGATCAAAATTAAATTGATCTACTATACTAAAAGTAATTTCTATGCTATCAGGGTTATATCACATTTAACTTACACATTTCCTTTAGTATATATCATATATTACACACTTACATTATAAGTACCTTGATTCATTATACATTATACATATATACTGTTACCAATAACCAAGTAGAGAATGTGAAACGAAAACTTGAAAACCTATCTATTTATATCTGTTTAGTTATTTCTGTTTTTGGATTTAACCAGATGTGTAATGCATTTTATATCAACATACATAACTTATTTACAAATGATATAAAATACCCTTTTACTGGATTATATAACATCTATCCCTCTACCCCTAAATTTTTATATAATTTTTAATCTAGGAACAGTCCACTAACTTAAGTTCTGATAATCTCACAAATATTATCCTTTGATTATATAATAAACTTATACTGCTAATGGACTGACACAGACAAGGTTGATATCCCATTATGTCAGCCCTATACTGCTGACAAGGACTAACACAGACAGAATGATATCTCATTGTGTCCACCCTATACCACTGACAAGGACTAACACAGACAGGGTCTATATCCCATTACGTCAGCCCTATACTGCTGACAAGGACTAACACAGACAGAATGATATCTCATTGTGTCCGCCCTATACCACTGACAAGGACTAACACAGACAGGGTCTATATCTCATTGTGTCCGCCCTATACCACTGACAAGGACTAACACAGACAGGGTCTATATCTCATTGTGTCAGCCCTATACCACTCACAAGGACTAACACAGACAGAATGATATCTCATTGTGTCCGCCCTATACCACTGACAAGGACTAACACAGTCAGGGTCTATATCCCATTACGTCAGCCCTATACTGCTGATAAGGACTAACACAGACAGAATGATATCTCATTGTGTCCGCCCTATACCACTGACAAGGACTAACACAGACAGGGTCTATATCTCATTGTGTCCGCCCTATACCACTGACAAGGACTAACACAGACAGGGTCTATATCTCATTGTGTCCGCCCTATACCACTAACAAGGACTAACACAGACAGAATGATATCTCATTGTGTCCGCCCTATACCACTGACAAGGGCTAACACAGACAGAATGATATCTCATTGTGTCTGCCCTATACCACTGACAAGGGCTAACACAGACAGAATGGTGTCTCATTGTGTCTGCCCTATACCACCAACAAGGACTATCACAAACAGAATGTTATCTCATTGTGTCCGCCCTATACCACTGACAAGGGCTAACACAGACAGAATGATATCTCATTGTGTCCGCCCTATACCACTGACAAGGGCTAACACAGACAGATTGTATCTCATTGTGTCTGCGCTATACCACTGACAAGGACTAACACATTGTGTCAGCCCAATACCACTGACAAGGGCTAACACAGACAGAATGATATCTCATTGTGTCTGCCCTATATCACTGACAAGGGCTAACACAGACAGAATTGTATCTCATTGTGTCTGCGCTATACCACTGACAAGGACTAACACACTGTGTCAGCCCTATACCACTGACAAGGGCTAACACAGACAGAATGATATCTCATTGTGTCTGCCCTATATCACTGACAAGGGCTAACACAGACAGAATTGTATCTCATTGTGTCTGCCCTATACCACCAACAAGGGCTAACACAGACAGAATGGTATCTCATTGTGTCTGTCCTATACCACCAACAAGGACTATCACAGACAGAATGATATCTCATTGTGTCTGCCCTAAACCACTGACAAGGACTAACACAGACAGAATTATATCTCATTGTGTCTGCCCTATATCTCTGACAAGGAATTTCACAGACAGAATGGTATCTCATTGTGTCTGTCCTATACCACCAACAAGGACTATCACAGACAGAATGATATCTCATTGTGTCCGCCCTATACCACTGACAAGGACTAACACAGACAGGGTCTATATCTCATTGTGTCCGCCCTATACCACTGACAAGGACTAACACAGACAGAATCATATCTCATTGTGTCCGCCCTATACCACTGACAAGGACTAACACAGACAGGGTCTATATCTCATTGTGTCAGCCCTATACCACTCACAAGGACTAACACAGACAGAATGATATCTCATTGTGTCCGCCCTATACCACTGACAAGGACTAACACAGACAGAATCATATCTCATTGTGTCCGCCCTATACCACTGACAAGGACTAACACAGACAGAATCATATCTCATTGTGTCCGCCCTATACCACACCCTATACCACTGACAAGGACTTACACATTGTGTCAGCCCTATACCACTGACAAGACTAACAAAGACAGAATGATATCTCATTGTGTCCGCCCTTTACCACTGACAAGGACTAACACAGACAGAATAATATCTCATTGTGTCCGCCCTATACCACTGACAAGGACTAACAAAGAGAGAATGGTATCTCATTGTGTCCGCCCTATACCACTGACAAGGGCTAACGCAGACAGAATGATATCTCATTGTGTCTGCCCTATACCACTGACAAGGGCTAACGCAGACAGAATGATATCTCATTGTGTCTGCCCTATACCACTGACAAGGGCTAACACAGACAAATTGTATCTCATTGTGTCTGCCCTATACCACTGACAAGGACTAACACAGACAGGGCCTATATCCCATTACGTCAGCCCTATACTGCTGACAAGGACTATCACAGAAAAAATGATATCTCATTGTGTCTGCCCTATACCACTGACAAGGACTAACACAGACAGGGTCTATATCCCATTACGTCAGCCCTATACCACTGACAAGGACTAACACAGACAGGGTCTATATCCCATTACGTCAGCCCTATACTGCTGACAAGGACTATCACAGACACAATGATATCTCATTGTGTCAGCCCTTCACACTGACAAGGACTAACACAGACAGAATGATATCTCATTGTGTCCGCCCTATACCACTGACAAGGACTAACACAGACAGGGTCTACATCCCATTATGTCAGCCCTATACTGCTGACAAGGACTAACACCGACAGAGTCTATATCCCATTATGTCAGCCTTATACCACTGACAAGGACTCTCACAGACAGGGTGGATATCCCACTGAGTCAGCCCTATACCTTTGAGAAGGACTATCAAAGACAAGGTTGATATCCCACTGAGTCAGCCTTATACCACTGACAAGGACTCTCACAGACAGGGTGGATATCCCACTGAGTCAGCCCTATACCTTTGAGAAGGACTATCAAAGACAAGGTGGATATCCCAATATGCCAGCCCTATACCACTGACAAGAATCAACACAGACAGGGTGGATATCACATTGTTCTAGCCCTATAAGACTGACAAAGACTTTCAAAGACAGGGTTGATATCACATTGTGTCAGCCCTATATCACTGACAAGGACTAACACAGATTGTGTTGATATCCCACTGTCAGTCCCAAGTCAATGACAAGGACTAACACAGGTTGTGTTGATATTCCATTGTATCAGCCAATATCAGATACAAACTAACAGACTCCAACTATGTTTCTATATGTCTGACATAGACTAACACAGAATGGGTTGATATCAGTATTTGTCTATATAAAGATTACTTTACTATTCTCTACATCTAATAATTATTATTTATTTCATTATATACAGACTAAATAATTTGGTTTAACCCTGAGATCTGTTTAAAGAAACAACTCCTATACTTATAATTTATAACTTCTAACCTTTACATCTATTTATCCATGCACTACAGCAATATTAAAGTCACATTCACAGTTGATGTAGATATATCAAAACGGTAAGGTTAAACTTAGTCAAAACAGAACGTAAGGGTTATGCTTGATTTTGATGTCATAAAAAAGGTCAATGCAATAAATACAGAACAGCATTATAAAGTTAGCTGAGCAATAAATCAGTGATGATATGAAGACATTAAATATTTATCAACAAAGCATTTACAAGTATTATATAATCCCCAAGTTAAGACATTCCTGTGTTACTAAAGTTAAGGTCATTACTCTAAGGTTAAGGTAATAATGCCAACATTAGATTGTAAACATTTGATTTTTAACCTTGTATTTCCTTAATCAGAAAAAGGAGATAAAATACCTATGACATCAATAACATGTACTGCATGGATAGATAGAAACCATCACCATACCAACAGACTATATGATCATTCTGTATATATAATGAACTCATTTAAATGAATGAACCGCTGGTAAATTCTATCAGAATATATAACATGTTGACAGTTCTTGTGTAATTCTCTATGATCTTGTTAGTAACTTCCTGTTTACAATTCTTGATAATATTTCTCAGATAGTGTTAGATCTATATAAAGTACATTCTCAAATAACTCAATCTCTCTTCCTTTATGTCAATATTAACAATAAAACCTTATCTATTACAAAAAATTTGTATTTTTTTCCCAGTTTTTGGTCATATATTGACCCTATATGACCCTTATAGATTTTTTTATTGCACCATCACCATAACAACCAAATCTTGAATTATGCAATAAAATGAATGGGGAAAAACAATGTATCATTTTAGTGTCAAAATGTTTCTGAAGTTGAAAGAACGAACTGAAATTTGTTTTGCATATTGAAAAGAATTTCAAACATTTTTGCAACTTTCATGCAAACAGAAAGCATTTAAAACCTTTACAGCCTTAAAAAACATGGAATAAGTACAATGAGATTAGTTCAAGATTATGGAATGCATGATACAAAATTCAACAGAAAAAGGTGCTTTAACAAGTTTTAAAATTGTTCCAAAACATTCAATTAGTAACATAGCAAAGAAAAGTTTCAGTGCAAAACCAGAAACTGGCTTTGAACACACTGTAATTTAACAGATAAAGATGATGTTTCAAACACACTGTAATTTAACAGATAAAGATGACTTTTCAAACACACTGTAATTTAACAGATAAAGATGACTGTCTTTCTCTTTGAAGTTGTTGTGTCTAGTTCTCTTTTTTCCAAACTTTTCAGCATTACACATGATTAGTTAACTTTCTTTAATAAGCTGATGACTTAATAATGAATTGTCCCTCCCAGGTATTAAAATGTCTGCTCATCATCACAATCATCTGTCCAATGACCAAAAACTGCAAGGCAAAAATAAACCAAAAAACAATGCAAAACAAAAACAGAAATATGATAAAATGTTGTTACTAATAGTTTATAGGTACCAGTTATATTTAATTATAAATTTATATGTGTACTAATCTGGGTCATCACTACTGTAAACCACTTTTTACTAATGATGAATAATTGACAATAACTTATTGGCAATAACTATATATTTACAGAGGATGGTTGGTTGACCTTTTTATGTCACACTGGCAATTTTTTCAGCTTTTCATGACAAGACAATTAATTTCAAGCAATTATTTTTAATAATACTTTATGTGGTACTTGAGTGCAAGTGTTTTTGATCTGCATTATATAAGTGTGCACTTATGGTGACTTTAAAGTGCTACTCAACTTGCACACAATGTCACAGATAAACAACACAGACCACTCAATCCATTATAAAATTGCAGTTGACCTGGATCAGATCAAACCCACAGTAGAGAAGCCTAGAGTTTGAAGGCTAACACTTGGTTGCTGTAGCTCCATATTTAAAAAGAGATTTAGCTTTCAGATTTTTACAATCAAGTCAGTCTAAACCTATTGTTGAAAGTACTGGCTAAAATAATGTACACTGTTTACCTTGTGTAAATCCACAGTTCAAATTCCCAAAGACGGTTTTTGCATTTTTTGAGTTATCTTCTTTTATCAATTTTCAAACCGATACATATAATCTATCTTATCAAAACCAACATGCATTAAGTTGTATATCATTAAAATGGATTAAAACCAGGAACACAATGATGAATTTAAAAATACAACATTCTTTTATTTAACTTGTCTTGCAATAATTAAAAATAGGTTTTGTTGTGTAAAGTGATATATATTATATAGACACAAAGTTTTGGATGATTAAACTTACAATGGTACATTCAGATTATTAAATCAGGTTATACCTTTGTTTGCATAAATTCAACATTAATTTCTCCAATCTCATGCTTATGAAATAGACATGCATGCTGGTTAGAAAATGAACTAGTATTAAAACATAACCTAAAATACTTTATAAACTCTTGTGTAATTATTACATTTCATATATATATTTTCATTTTAAATTCAACGTATCTGAAATGTATATTGATGGTAAAGAAAAACTTCTCTTAAATCGTTAAACTGGTATAATATAGTACAAGTTAACAGTATTTTTCTGGTAATTAGGTCATTTGTTTGTTAATTAAATTTTATTAAACTGGACACCACTGCATACATGCATCAGGATAAATTAAGATCCTCTTTAAAATTAATCAGTATTTTTCACTCATAAAACTAGAACAGTTAAAAAAATCTGTTTATATTAAATTCATTTCATACGAGCACATTTTATCCAGACTTAAAACGTAATATCAAAATATGTAAAAATAATGTCAAATGGCAATAAATGTACATGTTATAATTACGAAGATCTCATCATCATAGTTCTGGCCCAATTCTCCACAAGGAGAGATGGACATACGTCAAGTAAGTCATCATCATAGTTACATACCTTCACAAATATCACAATATGGTCTCATTTGTTTACGATCACCATGATGTTGTGAAGGTGGTGGACTTTCATCGTAATCCATGGCCTGTAGGGGGCAGTCATCAGTGTCATGTTTATCAAATACATCACAAATATCACAGAATAACCGAGGTGGAGCTCTCTTACTTGAAGTTCTGCAAGTTAAAACATTACATATTAACATACAATTTTTATAACATTTTATATTTCTATGTAACTTTTTTCAGTTACACTGTATCAAAATAATAGTTAAAAGTTTTCAAATTTAAAAACAACTTATTTTCCTAATTGGAAAAGTAGGTTTGATTTGGATTGTACAGTAACGAAGTATACATTTTAAATATAGTAAATATTGCTGAAAGTTGTACAAAATAATAATAATAATGGAATTTCATTGTATTCTTACGACAAAAACTAATGGAGAGTGTCAAATTATTTACTTAATTGTTGATAATAATTGTAAATTAAAATTGTTCAAAAAGCTAATAATAAAATATTTACGTATTTTCCATGGAAGAGTCTGCATCACCGTTAGTTACAACCCCTGATTCCATGACCTCTAGCCTTGTCTGTAAATCCTGATTCTTCTTTTGTAGATCCACTATCACAGAGTTTAAAAAGTCAACCTGTAATCAGAAAAAAATGAGATATATTGAGGGACAGATGTACCAACTTGAATTCAAAATATACAGGTTGTGAAGTGGGACAGACTTAACCAACCTGAATTCAGAACATACAGGATGTAGGGAGGAACTTACTGTGGTGTCATGTGCTGATTTTGAATTTCTATTAAAATAATGCATTCAAAATTTTGAATTTTGAATGCATTATTTTAATAAAAATTCGAAATCAGCACATGACAGTGGCACCGGGTTAAAATCAATACATAAAAAACCAATCGCCTATGTTCTTTTGTGCAATGTTTATTGACAGTTGAAATTAAATGACCGTGATGTAGAAAACTTTTAAGTAGTCTAGCGGCATCACATTTCCTCGATAATTGGAAAATGTTCACACAATTAAAGTTTGTAACATAGTTCTTTTCAACTGTCTGATGGTTAATTAATGCTGGGATAATAAAAAAGAAAAAAAAGGTATTCCATCTCAAATTATTTTACGCGAAATATATTATAATTGTTTAAAATGAAATGACATGGATTTTAGAATGAGACCAATAATAATAATAATAATGAATTTGTATATATAGAACAAAGAATTTAAGAATATCACAGCTAAATGTTTGCCCAAGGAAAAGTGAAAACTAAAATCTAATGAAATCAAATGCTGTAAGGAGATCAATAAACATGTTTTAAATAGACTATTCTGGTCGTCAATTTTTAATTTTTGATTTTGCCTGAAAGTGGTATTTTATAATAATAATATTTATTATTATTATTATTATTATTATTATTTTTATTGACATGAAAACTAAAAAAGAATTCTTTTTCTTACTTTTTAAAATTTACAAATGAAATATCCATTTTTCCGGAGTGAAATCTTATACTGAATATGACAAATAACGTTTACCAAATAAAATTATTTTACTTTACTCGAACTGTAAATATATTATTGTATATTACCGGTCGTAAGATAGCTTAATCAACCTGCAAATCAATTTTTAAGTATGACGAATAAAATATGTCAAAACTGAAAATCGTTACAGGTACCCTTTAACCAGACTGAATTCCAAACATACAGGATGTAGGGAGGGACAGATTATACCAACCTGAATTCAGAATATACCAACCTGAATCAGGATGTAGGAAGGGACAAATTATACCAACCTGATTCAGGATGTAGGGAGGGACAGATTATACCAAACTGAATCAGGATGTAGGGAGGGACAGATTATACCAACCTGAATCAGGATGTAGGAAGGAACAAATTATACCAACCTGAATCAGGATGTAGGGAGGGACAGATTATACCAACCTGAATCAGGATGTAGGGAGGGACAGATTATACCAACCTGAATCAGGAAGTAGGGAGGGACAGATTATACCAACCTGAATCAGGATGTAGGAAGGGACAAATTATACCAACCTGAATCAGGATGTAGGGAGGGACAGATTATACCAACCTGAATCAGGATGTAGGGAGGGACAGATTATATCAACCTGAATTCAGAACATACAGGATGTAGGGAGGGACAGATTATACCAACCTGAATCAGGATGTAGGGACAAATTATACCAACCTGAATCAGGATGTAAGGAGGGACAGACTTAACCAACCTGAATTCAGAACATACAGGATGTAGGGAGGGACAGATTATACCAACCTGAATTCAGAACATACAGGATGTAGGGAGGGACAGATTATAACAACCTGTATTCAGAACATACTGGATGTAGGAAGGGACAGATTATACCAACCTGAATCAAGATGTAGGGAGGGACAGATTATACCAACCTGAATTCAGAACATACTGGATGTAGGAAGGAACAGATTATACCAACCTGAAAATGGAACATACAGGATGTAGGGAGGGACAGATTATACCAACCTGAAAATGGAACATACAGGATGTAGGGAGGGACAGATTATACCAACCTGAAAATGGAACATACAGGATGTAGGGAGGGACAGATTATACCAACCCTGTCAGGCAGTCTCTGTATCTCACATCTCTTACTCAATTTGGGCGTATGTCATTTGCGTCGATTTTTGAAAATTCCATTTTTTCATTTGCGCCTATTTCATTTGCGCCGATCATTTTTTTATTATTTGCACCGATTTACCTGTAGTTCTCACTACAATGAACAATTTTATTCACATCATCTGAACATGTTTATATTCATCGATGTAATGAAGAAAATCCAAGCTACCACTTATGTTAAGATGAGAGCACTTGGTATGCCTGCCGCCGTATGCAAACTAGAAAAGGAGAAGATGGACTTTGTTCTCGATCGCTACAACAAGAACCGAAATGGTGAAATTTCAAGATCGGACTATTTAAGAGGTGTTGCATACAAGTACTCGGCCAGAACAGATCTATAATTTGTATTCCGTTTTCGTAGTTGTGCTATTAGTGTGTAAATAGTTTTTATGAGTTTTATAGAGGTTATACTTTAATTAAGAGATGAACTTAACTTTTTAAATATCCTGCTCAATATCCTACTTCCACCTCCCCGTGGTGAGCAGGGGGCATCAGTTCTGAACATAACTGGCTAACGGAAGATGTTCACCTGAGAAGTAATAAAAAATTACCTATTTTATCTGAGATTTACCTGTAAAAAAATCGGCGCAAATGAAACAAGAGGCCCATGGGCCTTAACGCTCACCTGAAGATATGTCCAATATTGTTTGCAAAGTGCAATAGACAATATATTAAGTACAGAAACTTGAAAAGTTTTCTCAAATTAAGAACTCCATCAAAACTTAATCAGAAATATATCCACTCACATTTCATTTATAAGTTGCTTATATAATATGCATGAAGTAACTGAAGTGCAATGAATAATTTCCAAATCATTAATCAATTTCAGTTTACTAATGCAGCTATGTCCTTGACCTTTGAACATATAAGACCTTGAACCATATATGATTGTCATGTCAATACCTACAATATTGTAATATACATGGCTATACAAAAAGTTAATAGTTTTCAAGATAATTAGCAATTTAAGTCATCTTTTGCAGCTGTGACCTTGACCTTTGAACATATGACCATGACCCATGTATCAAAATGATCATCATATCAATACCTAAAATATTCTAATATACATGCCTATACAAAAAGTTAATAGTTTTCAAGATAATTAATAATTTTAGTATTCCTATGTTGATATGACCTTGACCTTTGAACATATAACCTTGAACCATATATCAAAATGATTTCCATGTCAATACCTACAATTTTTCTAATATACATGCCTATACAAAAAGTTAATAGTTTTCAAAATAATTAGCAATTTAAGTCTTCTTTTGCAGCTGTGACCTTGACCTTTGAACATATGACCTTGTACCATATATCAAAATGATCATTGTCACAGTACCTACAATATTCTAATATACATGCCTATACAAAAAGTTAATAGTTTTCAAGATAATTAGCAATTTAAGTCTTGTTTTACAACTGTGACCTTGACCTTTGAACATATGACATTGAACCATATATCAAAATGATCATCATGTCAATATCTACAATATTCTAATATACATGCCTATACAAAAAGTTAATAGTTTTCAAGATAATTAGCAATTTAAGTCATCTTCTGCTGCTGTAATCTTGACCTTTAAACATATGACTTTGACCCATGTATCAAAATGATTGTCATGTCAATACCTAAAATATTCTAATATACATGCCTATACAAAAACTTAATAGTTTTCAAGCTAATTAGCAATTTGTCTTCTTTTGCAGCTGTGACCTTGACCTTTGAACATATGACCTTGAACTGTATATCAAAATGATTGTCATGTCAATACCTTCAATATTCTAATATACATGCTTATACAAAAAGTTAATAGTTTTCAAGATAATTAGCAATTTAAGTCTTCTTTTGAAGCTGTGACCTTGACCTTTCAACATATGACCTTATACCATATATCAAAATGATCGTTGACTCAATACCTACAATATTCTAATATACATGCCTATACAAAAAGTTAATAGTTTTCAAGATAATTAGCAAATTAAGTCTTCTTTTGCAGCTGTGACCTTGACCTTTGAACATATGACCTTGAACTGTATATCAAAATGATTGTCATGTCAATACCTACAATATTCTAATATACATGTTTATACAAAAAGTTAATAGTTTTCAAGATAATTAGCAATTTAAGTTTTCTTTTGAAGCTGTGACCTTAACCTATTAACATATGACCTTATACCATATATCAAAATGATCGTTCTCGCAATACCTACAATATTCTCATATACATGCCTAAACAAAAACTTAAAAGTTTTCAAGCTAATTAGCAATTTGTATTCTTTTGCAGCTGTGACCTTGACCTTTGAAAATATGACCTTGAACTGTATATCAAAATGATTGTCATGTCAATACCTACAATATTCTAATATACATGCTTATACAAAAAGTTAATAATTTTCAAGATAATTAGCAATTTAAGTCTTCTTTTGAAGCTGTGACCTTGACCTTTCAACATATGACCTTATACCATATATCAAAATGATCGTTGTCGCAATACCTACAATATTCTAATATACATGCCTATACAAAAAGTTAATAGTTTTTAAGATAATTAGCAATTTATGTCTTTTTTTGCAGCTGTGACCTTGACCTTTGAACATATGACCTTATACCATATATCAAAATGATCGTTGTCACAATACCTACAATAATCTAATATACATGCCTATACAAAAAGTTAATAGTTTTCAAGATAATTAGCAAATTAAGTCTTCTTTTGCAGCTGTGACCTTGACCTTTGAACATATGACCTTGAACCATATATCAAAATGATGGTCATGTCAATACCTACAATATTCTGATATACATTCCTATACAAAAAGTTAATAGTTTTCAAGATATAGTGATAAATATATAATTTTTAGCAATTTCCCCCCTCAGTGCCTTACAATTTCCCCATTTTGAGCCCCATGGCTACCATTTGTGCAAATCTGAAAAAAGATGACCTAAGGATGTTATAAATGAAATTACTAAGGTATATCTCTTGTAGATTCAGAGGAGAAGATTTTTTAAAGTTTTTCACTATTTCCCCCCTTATGGGGCCCCAAGGGGACATAACTCCTTCATTTGTGCAAATATGAAAGGGCTTCACCTTTATATCAACCTGAATTCAGAACATACAGGATGTAGGGAGGGACAGATTATACCAACCTGAATCAGGATGTAGGGACAAATTATACCAACCTGAATCAGGATGTAAGGAGGGACAGACTTAACCAACCTGAATTCAGAACATACAGGATGTAGGGAGGGACAGATTATACCAACCTGAATTCAGAACATACAGGATGTAGGGAGGGACAGATTATAACAACCTGTATTCAGAACATACTGGATGTAGGAAGGGACAGATTATACCAACCTGAATCAAGATGTAGGGAGGGACAGATTATACCAACCTGAATTCAGAACATACTGGATGTAGGAAGGAACAGATTATACCAACCTGAAAATGGAACATACAGGATGTAGGGAGGGACAGATTATACCAACCTGAAAATGGAACATACAGGATGTAGGGAGGGACAGATTATACCAACCTGAAAATGGAACATACAGGATGTAGGGAGGGACAGATTATACCAACCCTGTCAGGCAGTCTCTGTATCTCACATCTCTTACTCAATTTGGGCGTATGTCATTTGCGTCGATTTTTGAAAATTCCATTTTTTCATTTGCGCCTATTTCATTTGCGCCGATCATTTTTTTATTATTTGCACCGATTTACCTGTAGTTCTCACTACAATGAACAATTTTATTCACATCATCTGAACATGTTTATATTCATCGATGTAATGAAGAAAATCCAAGCTACCACTTATGTTAAGATGAGAGCACTTGGTATGCCTGCCGCCGTATGCAAACTAGAAAAGGAGAAGATGGACTTTGTTCTCGATCGCTACAACAAGAACCGAAATGGTGAAATTTCAAGATCGGACTATTTAAGAGGTGTTGCATACAAGTACTCGGCCAGAACAGATCTATAATTTGTATTCCGTTTTCGTAGTTGTGCTATTAGTGTGTAAATAGTTTTTATGAGTTTTATAGAGGTTATACTTTAATTAAGAGATGAACTTAACTTTTTAAATATCCTGCTCAATATCCTACTTCCACCTCCCCGTGGTGAGCAGGGGGCATCAGTTCTGAACATAACTGGCTAACGGAAGATGTTCACCTGAGAAGTAATAAAAAATTACCTATTTTATCTGAGATTTACCTGTAAAAAAATCGGCGCAAATGAAACAAGAGGCCCATGGGCCTTAACGCTCACCTGAAGATATGTCCAATATTGTTTGCAAAGTGCAATAGACAATATATTAAGTACAGAAACTTGAAAAGTTTTCTCAAATTAAGAACTCCATCAAAACTTAATCAGAAATATATCCACTCACATTTCATTTATAAGTTGCTTATATAATATGCATGAAGTAACTGAAGTGCAATGAATAATTTCCAAATCATTAATCAATTTCAGTTTACTAATGCAGCTATGTCCTTGACCTTTGAACATATAAGACCTTGAACCATATATGATTGTCATGTCAATACCTACAATATTGTAATATACATGGCTATACAAAAAGTTAATAGTTTTCAAGATAATTAGCAATTTAAGTCATCTTTTGCAGCTGTGACCTTGACCTTTGAACATATGACCATGACCCATGTATCAAAATGATCATCATATCAATACCTAAAATATTCTAATATACATGCCTATACAAAAAGTTAATAGTTTTCAAGATAATTAATAATTTTAGTATTCCTATGTTGATATGACCTTGACCTTTGAACATATAACCTTGAACCATATATCAAAATGATTTCCATGTCAATACCTACAATTTTTCTAATATACATGCCTATACAAAAAGTTAATAGTTTTCAAAATAATTAGCAATTTAAGTCTTCTTTTGCAGCTGTGACCTTGACCTTTGAACATATGACCTTGTACCATATATCAAAATGATCATTGTCACAGTACCTACAATATTCTAATATACATGCCTATACAAAAAGTTAATAGTTTTCAAGATAATTAGCAATTTAAGTCTTGTTTTACAACTGTGACCTTGACCTTTGAACATATGACATTGAACCATATATCAAAATGATCATCATGTCAATATCTACAATATTCTAATATACATGCCTATACAAAAAGTTAATAGTTTTCAAGATAATTAGCAATTTAAGTCATCTTCTGCTGCTGTAATCTTGACCTTTAAACATATGACTTTGACCCATGTATCAAAATGATTGTCATGTCAATACCTAAAATATTCTAATATACATGCCTAAACAAAAACTTAATAGTTTTCAAGCTAATTAGCAATTTGTCTTCTTTTGCAGCTGTGACCTTGACCTTTGAACATATGACCTTGAACTGTATATCAAAATGATTGTCATGTCAATACCTTCAATATTCTAATATACATGCTTATACAAAAAGTTAATAGTTTTCAAGATAATTAGCAATTTAAGTCTTCTTTTGAAGCTGTGACCTTGACCTTTCAACATATGACCTTATACCATATATCAAAATGATCGTTGACTCAATACCTACAATATTCTAATATACATGCCTATACAAAAAGTTAATAGTTTTCAAGATAATTAGCAAATTAAGTCTTCTTTTGCAGCTGTGACCTTGACCTTTGAACATATGACCTTGAACTGTATATCAAAATGATTGTCATGTCAATACCTACAATATTCTAATATACATGTTTATACAAAAAGTTAATAGTTTTCAAGATAATTAGCAATTTAAGTTTTCTTTTGAAGCTGTGACCTTAACCTATTAACATATGACCTTATACCATATATCAAAATGATCGTTCTCGCAATACCTACAATATTCTCATATACATGCCTAAACAAAAACTTAAAAGTTTTCAAGCTAATTAGCAATTTGTATTCTTTTGCAGCTGTGACCTTGACCTTTGAAAATATGACCTTGAACTGTATATCAAAATGATTGTCATGTCAATACCTACAATATTCTAATATACATGCTTATACAAAAAGTTAATAATTTTCAAGATAATTAGCAATTTGTCTTCTTTTGAAGCTGTGACCTTGACCTTTCAACATATGACCTTATACCATATATCAAAATGATCGTTGTCGCAATACCTACAATATTCTAATATACATGCCTATACAAAAAGTTAATAGTTTTTAAGATAATTAGCAATTTATGTCTTTTTTTGCAGCTGTGACCTTGACCTTTGAACATATGACCTTATACCATATATCAAAATGATCGTTGTCACAATACCTACAATAATCTAATATACATGCCTATACAAAAAGTTAATAGTTTTCAAGATAATTAGCAAATTAAGTCTTCTTTTGCAGCTGTGACCTTGACCTTTGAACATATGACCTTGAACCATATATCAAAATGATGGTCATGTCAATACCTACAATATTCTGATATACATTCCTATACAAAAAGTTAATAGTTTTCAAGATATAGTGATAAATATATAATTTTTAGCAATTTCCCCCCTCAGTGCCTTACAATTTCCCCATTTTGAGCCCCATGGCTACCATTTGTGCAAATCTGAAAAAAGATGACCTAAGGATGTTATAAATGAAATTACTAAGGTATATCTCTTGTAGATTCAGAGGAGAAGATTTTTTAAAGTTTTTCACTATTTCCCCCCTTATGGGGCCCCAAGGGGACATAACTCCTTCATTTGTGCAAATATGAAAGGGCTTCACCCAGGCATGATGGTTACCAAGTTTCATTAAATTTGGCCCAGTGGTTTTGGAGGAGAAGATTAAAATGTAAAAAGTTTACGCACGACGCATGACGGACGACGCACGATGCACGACGGACGAAGATGGATAGCAATAGCTCATCTGAGCTTTCAGCTCAGGTGAGCTAAAAAAAAAACCGGCGCAAATGAAATGCAAAGATGCAAATGCAAAACGCCAATCAATTTTACCTGTCTTTCAGCTGCTTCTTTATCTTCTTTTAATTTTGCTGCTGGAGAATTACCTGCAATGTAAATCAAAGACATAGTATTTTTTGTTTGTATAATCAATGCAGACAATTAAGACAGCTCTGGTAAACTTGCTCACAATGTTGCAAATAAATAGTGCAAAACATTAATCAGTCCTTTGCACTATTATGACCTCACCAACCAGTAAAGGCCTATAACCATAAAAAAGAGGCCGAATGGGTCTTATAAACTCACCTGATAAATTATGTCTCACTTAAATGCTTTAATTTCAAAATGAAAATGACTGTTTGTATTATAAAGATTTTTTACACAAACAAATTCATAAAATTACAGAATTCTGTTACAAAAATTCAAAAACAGCCAATAACATCAAAGTTCTCAAAACATGAATAATTCTGTAGCAACAATTTATTATTTTAACTAAAATAGTATTCATGATAACCATCAAAGAATGTCAGATTCACAAAAAATTATATTTCAACTCTTACATGGAATATAATATAGTTTTAAAAAATTGTTAGATTTTATCATGTTGATCATTTTTACAATTTATTGTTATCAACTACCTATAATAGTTGACAAGAAAATAGTCAAAAACAGCAAATTCTGTGAAAAAATGAGTATTTTAAAGACAACAACTCTTACATGGATTAATATATAGATACAAAACTTGCTACAATGTTAGATGTGGTCATGCTGAACATTTTTGCAATTTATTTTTAATATTTATCTCTTAAGGTTTTCAAGAAAATGGTCAAAAACAGCAAAACTTGCAGAAAGAAAAGAGTATTGCATGACAACAACTCTTAAATGGATTATGATTTATCATCAAATTTACTCTCTTGTAAGATTTTGTCATGTTGATCATTTTTGCAATTAATTGTTATTATCCATCTAATAATAGTTTTCAAGAAAATGATCAAGAACAATGAAATTTTTAAAAAATTCAATATTTCAGGGGCAAAAACTCTTACATAGATTAACATAAAGATGACAAACTTGCTACATTGTAAAATCTGTTTGTGCTGAACACTTTTACAAGTTATTGTTATTATAAATCTTTAATATAAAGTTTTCAAGAAAATGGTCAAAAAAAAAACAAAAAAAAACAAAAACAAAAAAAAAAAAAAAAAAAAAAAAAAAACATTATTACAAGGGCAACAACTCTTACTTGGATTAACATTTAGGTACAAAACTTGCTACAATGTTAGATTCTGTTGTGTTGAACATTTTTGCAATTTATTGTTAATATCCATCTGTAATAGTTTTCAAGAAAATAAGTCAAAAAAAGCGAAATTTCTGAAAAAAAATCAATATTTCCGGGGCAACAACTCTTACATTGATTAACATATAGATACGAAACTTGCAACATTGTAAGATGCTGTTATGCTGAACATTTTCATAATTTATTTTTATTATCCATTTATAACAGTTTTTAAAAAAACAGCAAAATTTGAAAAAAAAAATTACCATATTGTGGGACATTAACTCCATAAGTTATTTTCTGATTTTTTAAAAATCTAAGATATCATTAGATCTTACCATGCTTATCAACTTTAAAACATAATACACATAAAATATCTGAAAAATAAACAGCTTTAGTACCAAAAACTCAAAGGTAAAAAAATAGGTTGAGACCTTGACCTCATTGTAAAGGACATTTCAAGTTGACATCAAAACTGAAGACCCCAAGTCATTATCTTTGCAAATAATTGAGATATAGCATTTTTAAGATAATTTCGAAATTCTAAAAATTTTAACGCAAAAACGCAAAACCAATTTTTTGACCGATTTTCACGAAATGAACAAACTATAGCCTTAAGACCCTAGAGAAGCCAAATATCACATCAGTTTTTATCTCCCATAGTTGGTTTGGGAGAAGAGGATTTTTAAAGATTTTTGAAACCCCAAGGTTTGGTAGCCATTGCAATGCCACAAACAAAACTGAATTGCACAGACCCAGACATACTTCTGACCAAGTCTCATTGAAATCTGTCAAGTACTTTTGGAGGAGAAGTCAAAAATGTGTTAACAACGCACACGAGCATGCACGCACACACGCTCATACAAATGCTGTCCTATGCCATAAGCTCACATGACCTGTGGTCAGGTGAGCTAAAAATGAACCCTATTTTATTCAATTTGGTTAATCTAACAACAGAAGGCATTTTTTTAAAGGTTAATGTCTTAACAACATGGTTACAGTTATGTACATTTTTTTGAGTTTGAAAAGAATGTGTTTATTGAAAACTTTTTACTGCAAGTTATTATCAATTAAGAAATGAACAAATTTTTTTTATGATTATCGAAGTATAACTTGAAAACCAGCTACATAGTAACTGCCAACAGACTGATACTGGATAGATGGAACATGGAATGGACACTGATTGTGGAAAACCATCGATGCACTAGCTCCAGCAAGGCTGTTGTGTCTGTGCAAAATGGGATATACTTAATGCATTGCTCTGAAGAAGGGATGGTTTACGAGTAGCTATCGTTGTACTAAGATGTCGCTTTTGAGTTGATGAGCAGTGTCTGTTATAACTGCGCACAGAACTTTCATTCATGTGACCACTTATGTACATAATATTTCGAAGTTCTATTCCAGAATCGTTCAATTTTTGTTTGTCAATATACCAAATAGCCTCTGTAGTTGGTAATTTAAAGCTGGTTTGTAGCAATGATTGAATAATGATTTGATTGGTGTTTGTTTTTGAAAGAAGAAGCCTAAGAGCCTCCAAAACTGAGGAATCTGTATAAGCATACATTCTGTATAATCTTCCCCACTTTTTAGACCACTTTGTCTATTTATTTTTCTGTTGTTTGTTAATGAGATGGTTACAATATAAACAAATCTGTGTATACATATGTATACATTGTTTACAAAAAGTAGTTCTGACAACTGCAGGAAAATCATGTGACAAAGTTACATGTATGTTTTGCAAAAATAACCAAACATATTATATTCGTATTATCCAATCAAATTGCTTGAATTTATTAAAATTAAATTATATTGGTAAAATCTGAATGAATGTATCCAGTTATGTACAACTTTATACACTTACCTGAAAGACTTATATCGATATTATTGTTGTTGTATTTAGGTGTAAAACTAGCTGTTTCTTTGACAGTTTTTTCTAATGTATTTATTTTATCTTGTAATTCTATTCTTTCCTTTTCTAATTTCTGCACAGAACTTCTATAAAGCTCTAATGATGAAGAATCATTCTTCAAATTTGATATCTACAAAAGAAAAACAAAGAGTTTTAACAAAAATTAAATGCTTTTTATCATTAACAATGCCATATTGTATAATAATTGCACAAAGTGCAGAAAACTGTACAGAAACAGATGTTACATGTTTTATCCCTTCACATTATTTTCTCTGTTTCAAATTTCAACATACATGTAGCTGATAAATAAATGAACCTGAACCTATATGTGCCATTTATAAGTTTTTGATATACATAGTAAAAGTAGCCATCTCGGATTCCTTATTTGCATAATGTGTAGTATTTGCCCAAACATAAAATTGTACAGAAAACCTGTTACATATGTTTTATACCATGACACTATTTTCTTTATTTCAAATTTCATAAAAATCAATATATAAATGAACCTGTAATGGCCATTTACAGATTTTGCTATATATAATAACAGCAGCCATTTATGATTTCAGACATGTCAGACATAATATTTTATCTAAATCACCCAAGGACCTTCAACACAATTTTCCTATTGGTTTTAAAGAATAAGACTTAAGTTTACAAAAACATGCACACATTGACACTTTACCATGCCATAAGCTCACCCTGGCTATAGGCTATAACAAGAGGCAAAAGGAAATAACATGCACAAAAACAAACATTATTCTTAGAAAGACATGAAAAATTGCACCAAACAAGAGGTCTAATAGTACAATAAACATTAAAACAGATATAATATGTGGGCTGGCATAAAGTTTCACATAAAAACAAATTTACTCTTTTTTTTGTTCCATTATCTACCTGTTTTTTCTTTTCTTCAAGTTCCTCAGATCGTTGCCGTAGTAACTCGGTATAGTTGTCTACTTCATTTTGCAGGGTGTCTCTAGATGCTGATAAGCCCTCCATTTCTTTTCTGTGTCTGATTAAAAAGATAAAGTTGTAAATAAACAAAAATTGTAAACTAATATGGTGTAAAATTCAAGATCCCCAATAAAATGACGACAATGCAAATAAAAAATCTTCTGTGTCAGTTAAAGATGTACATGTATTTACTTTCATTCTATCCCATACTAATCACAAAGACTAACATAAATCAATGTTTTACTTACAGCATTTAACCCTACATAAAATCCTGATATTTATAGTCTGTTCTGAAGCTATATGCTAATCAGATTAGTGCTTATATAGGTTTCAGTGACATGATGAGACACAGTATTATAATATTCTTTTAATATGGAAATATGGGAAAACACACAAACACTCATTCCAGAAATGCATCGCTGAAAAATCATGCAGGTTAAGAAAATAGAATTGCATGATTATTACAGTGATGTATTTCCCGAATGAGTGTTTGTGTGTTTTCCCATATTAAATCCCCGTAAGGATTTTAAAAAGCTCTGCATTTTATACTTCAGCAAAGATGGCATTTAGTTTGGTGTCAGTTAATTACGACAAAATGCATACGTCATAAGGGTATGTGGCATGCTACAAATTTTTTTGATATCTCTTCTAAAACCTTGAAAAACTAGTGCTACGGCAGACGTGAATCAGACAGTAATTGTATTTTGAAACAGCAGAAATGTCATCAGTCTTAATCACGGCTTCTGTGAAAAGGGATTTAAAATTCTAATTAATTTCATCAAATTATTTGTTTACCTCATCAACAGAAGCAAAATATGAATTATAATAAAATATTTATTTATTTATTATAGATATAAATGAATTATCCATAAAACTTAAAGATAAAATCAATTCCATGGAGTCATAATACTTTAACTATTTATAAAAATGCTTTAAAAACATGTATTACTAAAATATAATTGAATCAATGATGCAATCTGAGTTTCAAGACTATTTCTACATACGATGCAACATCAAATATGTCCAAGTATTAAATTCCTAACAATGAAGCATGTGAGACAATGCATAATATGAGGATCAATCATCTAAGCTTTATACACATTACTAATAAACAACTTTCCATTTATTTGAAATTCCTGTAACAGGCATTGACAGAACTTTTTCTATGTAACCATGATACAACAGTGTATCTGGTTGTAATAATTTCAAAGGAACTGAGTGATTTTTAAGGAGCTATTTAAGATTCCTACATCAGCAATGCTACCTATAACTGCCATATGCATTTTTGAATATTCATAAACATAGATATTATTAATATTTTTTTTATCACTGAATTCTATTTATTTTTTCTTTGACATGCAGTTTATTACAAAGAAGTGTAAAAAGATTCAGAAAATAAATTATTTTAATATTTTTAGCCAAAATACTGCAAAAACTGTATGGTTACCATTGGGAAACTCCTGTCACTTGGTTTAGAATGCACCTAATAGGAGTCTTAAAAATTCCATCAAGAAGTGACTAAGATGAATATCTCCAAACAAACAAGAGATTGTTACCATTTCCAATCATACAAAAAATCTTAGGATTTTTTATGTAGATTTTCTCACACATTTTCCAGAACTTTAACATTATCACTTAACTATGATATTTTTATCATTCAAACCTACTTACAGGTATGTACTGATCTATGGTAACCAATATGTTGGTACAACAACATCTTATGGACAAGCAGAGTAAAATCAATTCATAAAACTTATACTTTAATATCAAAGGTTTACACAACAATGACAATAAACATATAATCAAAGCAAATAAATGAAACTTGAAGATTTTAAAGCTAAAACTTATAAATCATAATTAAAACTGTAACAGCAAACTTCTCAACATAATAAAACAATGGTGTCTAAAACGTTTGTCTATGTTACTTTAGAAACATTATGTCTTGTTTCTCTCAAAGATTTCTTGTTTTATTTTTCTGACCTCTCGGGGATTTTTCTCAAATTCAATTGTATAACTTTCAATTTATTTAATAGACAGTACACTAAAGTCTGCAGCATTATTCATGTTTTTAGAGAATAAAACAGCAGTGAAATAGAGACAACCATGTCCTCTGCCAACATGTGGAAATGTACAAGAACATCCTGTTTTTACAAAATTTACAAAATTATCTTCCTCATTAATAAGAATCAAGAGGCCCATTGGCCTTAATGTTCACCTGAGGATATGACCAAAATTGTTTGCAAAGTACAACAGACAAAAGCAGTAATTACAGAAACTTTCCAAGTTTTTCCAGTTTGAATTCCACTGCCACAATACTTAATGAGAACAAGACCCATACAGGACCCAAACCTGTGTCGCCAGGGCATTATTACCACAGGTACTTATTTCTGATATTAAGAAACAGTATATCTTTAGTAGTTTATAATGTAAGAAATAAGTGTCTGCTATTATTTCAACCAGGAATAGCCAGAAATATTTATACTACAGATTTTTTAACAGCTGCGAAACACAAGTATCAAATTCTGCTGTTTTACAAAATGTTCTCCCAAGTGCAGGTTTGATATTTACTGACCATGTATAAAACCATACTAGGTCACCAACACACCATATAATAATTATATCCTACTAATTTGGTGTTGAAATGTAAGGTTTGAATCATAAAACTAAAATTTTACATCTGCATCAAGAGATTCTGGGTTGCCATTTTGTATGAAAATATATTGAAAGTAAGGAAGAACATAGTACAGTCAAACTCGATTAATCGCATAGCCTCCGTGATTCAAAATTATATGTGATTAACCGATATATGCGATTAAGCAGGTTTTACTATTTTAGACATATCGACAAAGTTCCTGCATGGATGGTGCTGATTAAATGATCATACATGAAAGAAAAGTAGTTTTATATCATTGTGTGAAATAAAGAAAAATCTGATAAAAATCCATTCCACAACTAGAGAATAATTTTGTACAAAAAATCATAAAATTATTTAACTGCAACCAAAAAAGTGTTTGTTAGTTTTAACAGCAAGGTAAATTCAAACCAATTCATCTATGGCCTTGCCGTTTAGAATATCAAGGAGATGTACTTATCTATTCTTAAAACATTTTCCCCTTCTTCTGCTATTGAGATTTCAGGGTGCCATTTTTAAAAAGCATTTTCTCTTTAAAAATGGCACCCTGAAAATTCAGAATTGCTAATGTGGCCCTTGAAAAAGTTTTCACCCTACATTTGAAATTATTATCAGCATTACTACACACAGAAAACATTGTTTAATGTATATTTTCAAATAAACTATATGTTTGTGTTGTTTATTACATAAAATATTTAATTTTTATGTGTTTGTTGATCAATAATTGCGACACAAATACAATACACATTGAGGGCACCATCTTGAAAAACATGCAGCCAGTACAGTAAATATAAGAGTAACTTCCCTTTAGGCCTTGTTATACATACATGTATTAAATGAAAATCACTAACAATGACCGAAAGGTCATATGCAAATGCGCTGAATATCAGAAAAGTTCAACACATTTTTTAACCAATGAAAATGACATTATTTTTGTGTACTGATGACTGTGTATTTCTGTTTTCCCAAAATAAAACAACTTATTCTGAGAGGTTCAAATGGGTCATTTTACTTGTACACGTAAACGTAATTCCTATTGATTTTGCCATAATTTTTAAACCTCACATTGGCACTTTTTGTTTTATTAAATATGCGATGTTTTTATGTCTTTCTTTATTAATTTATAAATAATTTTTTTCTGAAATGTTACAATGGTGAGCTAAAAAGGCAAGTCAAATTTTATTGTAAAATGACCAAATAAAATACTGTCCATTAAATAAATCATAACATGAACACAGTATAGCATTCAATAATATAAACAAAAGTCTCTTTCATGCAACAACAGTTCATATATAATTTCAATCTAAACTGATGAAGATCATCTTACCATGTAATATACACACAGAATCACGTGTCAAAAGTGTGTCCATGTTCATATGGTGAATTAATAGAATAAATGTCTAGTGTTAATGTCAAATTCAAAACACAAGCAAATGGCACACAAGAACATAGTTTCTCAACACAGACCATTTTAACCACTATTTCAAGTACTGGTACTCCAGATTTTATATATATATATATATATATATATATATATATATATATATATATATATATATATATATATATATATATATATATATATATATATCAGGGCTCAGGAAAACTTTGACTGAGGTGTCGGACATTTTTTTTTTCAAAGCAACTGTACAACCGATGCAGTGAAAAGCAGCAAAAAAAAAAAAAAAAAAAAAAAAAAAAAAAGAAAAAAAAAAAAAGAAAACGTTGTTATTGACTATGTATATTTAAAAGGTTTTTAATATCAATATAGAAGTTTTTTTTATGGGTTTAACTGCCACGAAGTTATTTAAATAAATATATATGGTCAGACCAGACTTATTTGTCCACGTTAGTGCTAATTTTGAACTGTTGGCGTTGACGACACATGGCTTGACGGCCATCTTTGTTTATTGACAATCGTGCATTTTCGTTTTCCCGAAGTTACACGAACTTTACTGAACCTCATTTTGAGACCACTTTGATTTTATTTGACCTTTTTAAAATTATTTATTTATAACTAAACAGTTTGCCAAGACCGTACTGTGCGCGTTGTATTATTATTTAACATCCCGCGTGGAACCTCTTTGAAATAGTCCGACGACCATGACCTTCAAGGACTCCGTTTATTTATTTACGTGTCCGATTTACTGAATTCTATTTTAAACTAAAAATGTCCGACAAGCTATATATTGATATATATATATATATATCAGGGGTCCGGAAACGGTCATATTTGCCGGACATGTCCGACAAAAAATATTTTGTCCGATGTGATATATATATATATCAGGGGTCCGGAAACGGTCATATTTGCCGGACATGTCCGACAAAAAATATTTTTGTCCGATGTGAAATATAGCTTGTCGGACATTTTTAGTTTAAAATAAAATCAGTAAATCGGACACGTAAATAAATATGATTATCTGTCATTATTTTACTCGAGTATTCTTTGCTATCACCTGTCAGTCATTTTCAATAAATAATACAGATCTAATAATTAGGCTTTTGTTTATTAACCAGTTAAAATCCATGGTCTCAATCTGTTCCTTTTGTTTCATCGTCCGAATCATCATTACTTTTGTTGATAAGTTGTTTATTAAGTAATCACATCGCTTAACAGGCGGAAGCCATAAACAGCTGATAACGAGTCCTTGAAGGTCATGGTCGTCGGACTATTTCAAAGAGGTTCCACGCGGGATGTTAAATAATAATACAACGCGCACAGTACGGTCTTGGCAAACTGTTTAGTTATAAATAAATAATTTTAAAAAGTCTAAATACAATCAAAGAGGTCTCGAAATGAGGTTCAGTAAAGTTTGTGTAACTTCGGAAAAATGAAAATGCACGATTGTCAATAAACAAAGATGGCCATTAAACCTTGTGTCGTCAACGCCGACAGTACAAAATCAACACTATGTGGACACATGAGCCTGACCACATGTACCTAAATAACCTCTATGTAGTAGTTAAATCCTTTTTAAAATCTATTTGATATTAAAAATTAAAATATTTTTAAAATACATCCTCAATAACAATTATTTTTTTAGTTGCTATTCACAACACCGGTGGTACAGTTTTTTTTTTTTTTGCTTTACACAGCATATCGGTGGTATGGTGGCTTTGAAATAATGTCCGACACCTTTACGCAGCATATCGGTGGTATGGTGGTTTTGAAATAATGTCCGACTCCCCAGTCAAAGTTTTCAGGAGCCCTGATATATATATATATATATATATATATATATATAGTTTAGGTTGCTATAGTGATTTTTAAAATGTAACTCAATAAATTTGCTGAAGACTGAATGTAGTCTTATTTTAAAGGTAAGAAAGTTTTTTTTAATGGAGTGTGATAATTATGTTTCATGCCCCAGTAAAAATATAAATCAATAAAGTTTACATTTCAAAGGGAAATGCTGGACCTGTATGATTTATCAAAAATATTTTCCATACATATACATTTGTATACACAACCTGACAATGATACAGATAATTATGACCTCATTTCAAATCTGTATACATGTAAATCAAATATGTGAATTATTAGGGGAAACTGTGCATAACTTCACTTTAAATGTTTACAATAATTATTATTTAAAATAATGAAATAAATATTGTGTTTGAAGTTCTCCTTAATATCATAGATGTTAACTTAATGATAACAAACCTTTCTCCTAATTCTTCTAACTCTTTACTTAATAAATGATTCTGGTCTTCAAGCTGAGGATTATAATACAGATAGACACTATTATTATAATGATTATTTTAACCTTCATAGCAAATTATCTCCTTCATAGTACAATACCAATATATCAATGGATGGACATCAATCTAGCATTCAGGGGCCTCAGTGGCAGCCTTGGTTGCCAGGTGTCTGAATTAAATGGCTTACAGATTGCAGTGGCTCTTACTGATTAGGTCTATATCTTATTTTGTGCAGATCCTAAAGTGAGAAAGTTTGTTAGTGATTAACTCAATTTTCTCTGATGTTCTTCACAATCCCTCAAATGTTCCTCTTGATATACATGTAAGTGAAATTATCTCAACTACTGTCTATTCTGGCAGTATATGAGTATGTCAAATGTCCATGCAATGCAAGTCGAGTCAAAATTTTCAAGATCAATAGTCCCCACAGTTGGAAAACTATATCTCTTATGCTTTGTTTATTTATTTTTGACTTTATTAAGTCTTTTTCTTAGTTGCTTTGGTATGCTTTTAAGCTAAAAGTATTTCAAATTAACTCAGATTTCGAAAGAGACATTGAGAAACATGACACAGTAGAAATAATGGTCTCTGCTACTGTTTAATAAAGCTAAAATGTTATGTACCTTGATTTACCTTTGGCAATGCCTTGATATGAGTTAAAACTTTTAACTACATAGATCACCTTTCCAATGACAGAAAATCTTATTTCTTCCCTCCAAGGTATGTAGTACATGTAGTATCAATAATATTCCTTTCTTTTTCTCAAAGTAATGAAAGAAAAGCTCTTTTAAGCTTATCAGATAAGAGTTTATTCTGGTTTTAACATGTTAAGTGATAGCTTATAAGTATTTTTATGCATTTATCAGCTGATCAAAGTACACAGAATAAATGTTGAATTATATGTAAGTTCTCAAGGACCTTCCAAACAGCCTTGCTGGATGTCAGACCTGATTGAGTTTAAGTCTTAACCACTTAGCTACTTGTCTTGTATCTTTATTTTATTACACTGATCTCAGAGATTGACTATTGAGTTTAGTGATGATTATATTTAATACCCGTTTGCGTTCCTCTGTGATAAGATTAGTGAATTCTAACTGTGCTTTCATTGAATCTCTTTCAGCTTCTATAGAATTAAATCTGGATTGTAGATCTGCTAATGCCTTCTTACAGGTTTCTCTAAAAAATAAAGTTACATGATAATGTATGGTTGTAATCTTGTTAAAAGCTATAAACAGACACAGGAAAGTTCTCTAAAATCAATGTATATAAATAAAGCAGATAGGTTTATATAAACCTGAAGCATTTTTAAATCTGATATTTTAAACATTTTTGTTAAAATCTTTCAGTAAAATCTAGATTTTAGTAACTAATTTTTAGTAACTTGATTACTTTAGTTCATTTTTTTCTGTATAATGGGTGCAGCTAACAATATACAGACGATGTAAACAAACAGTGAATCCCTGCAATTGATATTTTTGTGATTGGCATTTGTTTGTAATAAAATTTAAAAAAAATACATTTTTAACCTTGATAGAACAAGTACAATGCAAGAATAAAAAAGACCAAGTCTTTTTAAATCTTCATTCTTATACATCATTTATATGAACAAGAGGCTCATGGGCCTTAACACTCACCTGAAGATGTGTCCAATATTGTTTGCAAAGTGCAGTAGACAATATATTGAGTACAGAAACTTGAAAAGTTTTCTCAAGTTAAGAACTCCCACAAAACTTAATCAAAAATATATCCAGTCACATTTCATTTATAAATAGCTTATATAATATACATGAAGGAAATGTAGTGCAATGAATAATTTCCAAATCATTAATAAATTTCAGTAGACTTATGCAGCTATGTCCTTGACCTTTGAACATATATGATCTTGAACAAGAAATGAATTGTCATGTCAATACCTACAGTATTCTAATGAAAATGCCTATGCATGAAATTAATAGCTTTCAAGATAATTATTAATTTTAGTATTCCTATGTTGATATAACCTTGACCTTTGAACATATAGCCTTGAACCATATATCAAAATGATCGCCATCTTAATACCTACAATATTCTAATATACATGCCTAGACAAAAAGTTAATAGTTTTCAAGATAATTAGCAATTTAAGTCATCTTCTGCAGCTATGACCTTGACCTTTCAACATGTGGCCTTGACCAATGTATCAAAATGATCGCCATGTCAATATCCAAAATATTCCAATATACATGCCTATACAAAAAGTTTTTAGTTTTCAACATAATTAGCAATTTAAGGATTCTTCTGCAGCTGTGACCTTGACCTTTCAACATATGACCTTGAACCATATATCAAAATGATCATTGTTGCAATATCTACAATATTCTAATATACAGGCTATTAAAAAAAGTTAATAGTTTTTAAGATTATCAGCAAATTTATGTTTCTTTTGCAGCTGTGACCTTGACCTTTCAACATATGACCTTGAACCATATATCAAAATGATTGTCATGTCAATACCTACAATATTCTAATATACATGCCTATACAAAAAGTTGATAGTTTTCAAGATAAAGTGACAAATATACAATTTTTAGCAATTTCCCCACTCAGTGCCCTACAATTTCCCTATTTTGAGCCCCATGGCTACTGTTTGTGCAAATCTAAAAATAGATGACCTAAGGATGTTATAAATGAAATAACTAAGGTATATCTCTTGTAGATTCAGAGGAGAAGATTTTTAAAGTTTTTCACTATTTCCCCCTTTATGGGGCCCCAAGGGGACATAACTCCTTCATTTGTGCAAATCTGAAAGGGCTTCACCAAAGCATGATGGTTACCAAGTTTCATTAATTTTGGCCCAGTGGTTTTGGAGGAGAAGATTAAAATGTAAATTTTACGCACGATGCACGACAGACGAAGATGGATAGCAATAGCTCATCTGAGCTTTCAGCTCAGGTGAGCTAACAATATGGAATGGAGAAAAAAAAAAAGAAAAATTTTAACTTGATACTTTCCACCAGGTTTTGTTAATTTCTGATAAACAGCTTTAGAGAATTACAGTACTTCTAACACAAATTTTCATATCATTAAAAGTTCAAAGGGCAATAACTCTTTGAAAACAAACTTGTGTCTCTCTTGTCAATGGTGATACCTCCCATCAGGTTTTGTAAACTTCTGATAGAGAGTTTTAAAGATTTACCATCAAATTCAAGAGCTATAGCTCCCAAGAAAACTGTGAAAATATTTAGGTTACTTCTGTCACTGCTGAGTTTCATGGCAAGTTTTTCAAAGTGTATTCATAGGTTTGTAGAATTTCTCAAGACAAGATTTGGGACATATGGAAGGGTAGAATAAACAGAACAATTTTAAGTCATAATCCCCATTTCTTTGAGATAATTACTTGGTGTTTAACTTACAGTTGCTGGTTAAGTACTTCATTTGAAGATTCTTGCTGTGATATAAGTGCAAGTGATTGGTTCAGATGGACATTTTCTTGTCGTAATTTCTCCACCTACAAGTAACAATATGATGTCATTACCTATTAATTATTTCTCCAAAATGTTTATATATACTACATTCCAAATCACCTTTTTGTCACTGTTTGTATTGTTATATAATATAAGTTTTCCTATCCAGTCTGTTGACACTAATTTTTAATAACATTTCCACCTTGAAAATTTTCTGATAACTGTAATTTCTATATGCTAAAATGAATACATATTCAAAAATGCATATTATAATGGAATCTGTCTGATGTGGCTTTCTAGCAAACTAGTAAAGAGTCAAGTACAGTAATGGTGAGTTATGCTCAAGACAAAATTATGTCCCTTTCATGTAGCTGTTTCGTTATAAGATAGTGGAGTGAAGCTAGGTATATTATTTTCAAGTCAAGATTATTTCACTTTTTTCTAGGTGGTGTGATCTATGATGCCATCACCATGCATTTTATCAATTACAATTATAGGCTTGTGTTCGGAATTCCACCTAAGGTACAATTTCTACTTATTGGTAGCATCAGAAGAAATTATCTTATTATGCTTTTCAATGGAATACTGTAAATCAGGAAATTAATGTGACATGAAATTAATGTGAATTGCCAATTTTGAAGTAAAATGCGTATTGAAATTAATGCGATTTTTTAAATTCCAATTTTTAAAAAATTTACAATATTTTATCTTACAATTATAAACATTAAATTATGGACTCAGATATTATTATCATATTTTTTACTTAATTTATAAACACATTATAAACAGACTTTCGGTAGACATTATTAAAATAAACATTTATCAAAGGGTGTCGAGGGTACATTTTTTTCTGCAGATGACACGTTGTTTTAAATTAACCAGGGTGGTAAAGGATTGTCAGAACAAAGAAACATGTAGTCTTTTTTTTTGAGGTATACCAGTGGTATATACCGCAGTAAGTAATAACAAGAGGTCCATGTGCCTTAACGCTCACCTGAAGATATGTCCAATATTGTTTGCAAAGTGCAATAGACAATTATTAAGTACAGAAACTTTAAAAAGTTTTCTCAAGTTAAGAACTCTCACAAAACTTAATAAAAAAATATCCACTCACATTTCATTTAAAGGTAGCTTATATAATATGCATGAAGTAACTGAAGTGCAATGAATAATTTCCAAATCATTAATCAATTTCAATATACTTATGCAGCTATGTCCTTGACCTTTGAACATATATGACCTCAAACCATATATGATTGTCATGTTAATACCTAATATTATATATTCTAATATACATGCATATGCATGAAATTAATAGCTTTCAAGATAATTAGCAAGTTAAGTCATCTTCTGCAGCTGTGATCTTGACCTTTCAACATATGACCTTGACCAATATATCAAAATGATCGTTGTTGCAATATCTACAATATTCTAATATACATGACTATACAAATAGTTTTCAAAGAGAATTAGCAATTTAAGTCTTCTTAAAGCAGCTGTGACCTTGACCTTTCAACATATGACCTTGATCCATATATCAAAATAATCATCATGTCAATACCTACAATATTCTAATTACAAGCCTATACAAATAGTTAATAGTTTTCAAGAAAATTAGCAATTTATGTCTTCTTTTGCAGCTGTGACCTTGACCTTTCAACATACGACCTTGAACCATATATCAAAATGATCGTTGTCACAATAACTACAATATTCTAATTACATGCCTATACAAAAAGTTAATAGTTTTCAAGATAATTAGCAATTTATATCTTCTTTTGTAGCTGAGACCTTGACCTTTGAATATATGACCTTGAACCATATATCAAAATGACTGCTGTCACAATACCTACAATATTCTAATATACATGCCTATACAAAAAGATTAAAGTTTTCAAGCTAATGCACAATTTTAGTATTTATAAGCCAAAAATAACATTTCAGGGGCAACAACTCCTACATGGATTATCATATAGTTACAAAACCTTGGTACCTTTTTAAATTTTGTCATGCTGAACATTTTAACAATGTTTTGATTACATATATTTCTTAATATTTGCAAGAAAATTGCCTAAAACTGCATAAATCACAAATTAAATCATGACCTTGATTTGTGACCTTGACCCTAATTTAAAGGTCATTTCAAGAAAAAGTCAAAACTGAAAACCTCATGTCATTATCTGTTCAAATTAGTCAAGTAATAACACTTTGAAGCCATTTTACGAAATTTGTTAAATTAAACGCAAAAACGTGTAACCCATTTTTCTACCAAATTTCACGAAATGAACAAACTAATAGGCTTAAGACCTAGAGAAGCCAAATATCACATCAGATTTTTTCTCCAATCATCAATTGGAGAAGAAGATTTTTAAAGATTTTTGGACCCCTAGGTCACCTTGACCTAGTTTTGGTAGCCATGGCAACGCCATGAACAAATCTGAATTGCACCGGCACGTATATGCTTTTGACTAAGTATCATTGAAATCTGTCCAGCAGTTTTGGAGGAGATGTCGAAAATAGGTGTTAATGACGCACATACACACAGTCAGGTGAGCTAAAAACTACCAAAGTTACCTATGTGTTGAATTCCAAATGCAAGCATGATTTATCAGTATAATGCTGATATTTGGAACACATTTGATGTTACTGATTTGGTAAATGTGTTGGAACATAATCTCATTACCAATTTATGGAGTTATTTATGATGATCTATGAAAACAAAAGGTAATTTTTTGTATAAATTACACTTGTCTGACACCAAAACTGATTGGTACTGTATAATCGAAAAAACATTATTGTCAAGCTCTGTTATCTAATTTATTTCTTGATGGTCTGTTTTTAGATGTTTGAGTGGAATTATGGTGCTTTTAATGTCCAATTAAGATTATCTTCCCTTCATCTAGGTAACTGGTTTTAAAAGTAGAAAATAGTGTTTTATGACCCAGTGAAGACCATCTTGGTAGCCAGTTCTGGAATGGTTGAGGAAATCTCAGTACCTAGGTGATCCATAATCTCTAGCTAGTGTCTGTCAAGTTGGATTAAATGTAGGTAGTGAGACAATGTAATCCAAAAGCTGGCAGTTTGAACAACTCGGCCCTTAGACTACAAGTACAGACAGATCATATAAAACAGGGGATCAATAAATACAGTCTTCAGCTTCAGAAACTATCACACTAAGTTTGAACAAGTCCCTTAGACTTGTACAGACATGTCACACAAGACAAGGTATACTTATTACACTCTTTAGCTACATATATCAAACTTCTTCTGGCCAGTCAAATTAAGACATACAGTATAACCTGTGTATAAAGGACACCCAAGGGATTGGGCAAAAGTGTCCTTAATAGACAGGTGGACTTTATATACAGGGTCACAAATGACGCAAAGGAAGTTTGCCATACCAGTGCTTGACAAAGGACTTTAAAACAGAATATTTCACAATCATTCTACATTAGATATTACTTAAATTAACTTATTAACTTAAGCAAATAAAACTTGAGAAAAATTAATAATTTATTTCAATTTACAGTGATTTTTGGATTTAATAAGTGACTTGATCATTTTAATTAAACTGCATCTTGATATTAAGTGAATTAATCTTGACCATGAAAATAAGTGAGCGTAACAGAAATTTATAAACATTTTTTAACCATTGTAGCTGTTGCAGATAACATCTTGTTACAAGTGAAATCAACAGATTTAATAAAAAAAAATAAAATATTATATAAATTAAATAAATTTTATTACCACTAAATTGTAACAAAAGTTGACAGAAATTTAATTCGATGTATATCACACCTCACCACCTTTTTAAAGTGTATATGCTTTAAAAATTTTAATTGTCGTAGCTACCCGAGCTACTTCAACGTGTTGCTCTAATGTTAAAGCTTACCGAGCTGGACGGAGATTCGACATTTTCAAAATTCTCAAAATACGTGGTTCTCGCTATAACAGTATTACTCTATTGATTGGCTTATGATGTAAATGATTCTAACCCTGCTAATATATCACAAAGGATAATCAGTTGACACCTTGAATGTCCAGGCTGAGTAAATCAAGACCATGCCGGTTAACTGTTAAGAAAGCATCGGCGGTTCTCGCCATTCATCTTTATAAACATATCCAGGAGTCATAATATCCATTGTAATTAATCGATCCACGCTCTTCCCAAACCCAATTGGCAATAATAAACACAATGTCGGCATGTCAAACACATTAATTCGCTTTGAAATTAAACTTGAAAGAAGAAAATCTCTGATACCAACACTTCCGGTTGTGTTGAAAAGTACGAGTTATGCCCCTTGGTCAGCCGAATAGTGGACGTTATACACAAATTTAATGCAGATCGGGACCAAAATAGGTGGACGCTATACGCATTGGACAGGTGGACGCTATACAGGGGGTCTTTATATAGTAAAATCGATTGGGGATACTTTAGACTGGACGCTATAGACAGGTGGACGTTATATAGAGGTGGACGCTATTACAGGTTATACTGTACCATTTAAAATTAAAAGACAAAATAAGCATGATGCAGCTATTGCAGTCTGGTGGATGTATAATGTGTTTTGATGACTTATTGAAACAGTCTTCTGATTAATGATAACTCTCAACAAAAATAACAACAAACACTATCATAATCCTGTGATGATAACAAGAGGCCCAGTAGGACCTGTATTGCTCACCTGGCACACCTTTATTTTGTTTTTTGCTTTTTCTTTTTAAATATATCCAATCAGTAAAATGTAAACAAACTCACTAGCAATATCCTTATTTTGTGTTATTTCAAGCACTAATTATCATAAATGTCCTTTCAATTGGACATGTACTTTCAGAGAAAAAGATTTAGGCTAAACATAGACTTTATTTGCATGTTAAATAATTATTGCAAAATCGAAAAATTGTACAGAAAAACCTATTTCATGCGTTTTATTCCAGACATCTATTTTCTATGTTTTAAACTGCAACAAAATCAGTAAATTAATAAACCCTTAATGGCCATTTATAGGTTTTTGCTATTTATATTAATGGCAGCTATCTTGGATTTAGGACGGACATGTCGGATATAATTTTAAATCTATAGCAACTAAGGACATTTCATACCAAATTTCATTTGAATTGGCCTATTGGTTTCAGAGAAGAAGATTAAAGTTTACGGATGCACGCACACACGCTTCACCATGCCATAAGCTCACCCTGGCTTATGGAATGAGAGCTAAAAACTGGTCTAAACAGACAGATGAACCTGTACAAATACAGAACTAAAGGAGATGACAAAAAGATGTCATAAAAGATAGGTGTGTTCTATAAAAGGTAGACTAATACTGGCTTTACACATACCTCCTTCTGTAATTCCTCCATTTCAATATCTTTTTTCTGAAATTCTGCCCGTATTTTGACAACCTCTCTCTGAATGTTATCACGTTCTGTCATTATGCCATCTATTTGAGATACAGCTTCTTCTTTCTCCTTTACCACCTGACAGAAGTATAAGACAAAAGTTTGATAATCATACTCCAAAATCAAATAGTTACATGTATATACATTCAAATAATAAAGAAAAAGGTACTGATATACATGTATGTATTATGGACCAGAATCACAAGTAATAATTTTTATATGAGACTATATGAATGTAGATAAAAAGATCAAAGAAAGAGATCCAATGGTGCCATAAATAAATAAATCCATAAGAGCTATTTTTGAGATGATTTTCAAAAAATTAGCTTAAAATTACACCCAATCTGCGACAAGTTTAAGATAAAATTTTTAACCTGATCTTACAAATTTCGTTCTATTCATCGAAGTGGTTTCTGAAGAAATTTCAAAGAATTGGCCAAATGGTTATTTTTGTGTTTTTTTTTTTTTTTTACTGGTGATAGTAACAGCAGCCATTTTGGATTTCAAACCATTATGCTGAACAAATTTTTAATCCACTTTACCTAGGTATTTTTGAACCAATATTTCAGAGATGGTTGAAGTTTACAAATAGACATGTTCATGCTTTGATATGCCATAAAGAAAAGTGAGAATCAAACTGTTTTTTCTAGTCTATCAATCCTTACCTCAGTTTTTGCTTTAAGTAGCCGTTCTATTTCAGCTTTAAGGTCCTGTATCTGCTCATTTAGTTTATCCTTGTCTCCAAAGATTTGTTCGGAATCATTCTTTATTTTAGTCATCTCTACTCTTGCATGTATTAAGTCTGTGTTCAAAGTTTCTTTCTCTGCTTCCAGTCTTTTTACAAGTTTTTCAGTTTTCTCTTTTTCAAACTAAAAATAAAATCTTCAAAACATTAATTCAATGATTCACATTTTCAAAGAAAATTATGATGTATAAAAAAATTATAATTTATTGTTCTGATTATTTGATAATTTATTAAAATAATTGAATAATGTAATCTAAAAGTATTCAGGGAATATTCTATGCAACCTCCCAGTAATAGCCATATGTTTGTTATTATCCTTGATATGTTTGTTTACCAGGTTAAATACTAGGGACATTTTAAACAAGTTGTTAAGAGTTTATATCACATATACTAACATAGCCAATGGGGTTTTAATCATAATAAATAACTAACTATAAATGGTCAAATTAACAAATATTTAACACAAAGTTTTATTTCATTTCTGGAAAGGATATGAAAAGATTGTATAGAATTTGTTAGTTTTACACAAAAAATTGACAAGTTATATTAGCAAGTTACAAATTGTATTATACAAATATTTACCTGTAAAGCATCTTTTTCCATGGTAATTTTATCAAGTACTTGTTTATGTGCCTGAGTCTGTACTTCTTGTTTTTTGAGTTCATCTTTACTTTGTTGTAGTTGTTTCTTTAAGTCATTGATCTCACTGAGTTTTCTGGATATTGCATCTTCTTTTTCTTTATCAAAATCTTCTGTCATTGTTTTCATCTTATTGTTAGCTTTGTCCAGTTTTGTTTGCTGTAAAAAATTAAATTTTATGGACATTCCAGTGAAATTCTTTTTTGTGTCTGCATTTAATGAAAGTCAAAAGAGAGAGAGAGAGAGAGAGAGAGAGAGAGAGAGAGAGAGAGAGGTGTTAATTTTAAGACATGGTAATTAAGCATACAACATATTTTAATTGATCATGTTTATGTTATTGTTACTGTTCAGCTATAGACCTCTCTGTTGCTGTATGGTCTAATGTACCAGCTAATACATGTATCTCACAGCTTCTCTCGTCCTTGTGAATTGTATACATGTAGATCACAGATCCTCTCGTCGTTGTGAAGTGTATACATGTGTATCACAGCTCCTCTTGTTATTGTGAAGACATTTGTCATTTCTCTTGAAGAAAGTTTGTTGTTTTTTGTAGTTTTTTGTTTTGCCACTATTTCAGATGTGACCAATTAAAGAAAAAAGAAATTATACTTTAACTTGTTAACATTACTTTTCAGCCCCTAAAGTTCCTATTTTTTATTTAGTTGTATTATTATTTTTCAACTGATTTAAAACCTTTACATACCACATCCTCTAATTGGTTATGTATGGTTTTTGCAATGTTGTCATGTTTTATTTTCAATCCTTGTAATTCGTTCTCTTTTTCACGTCTTATTTCATCTTTTTCTTCATTGAGCTTTTCCCATTTTTGAGTAGAACTGGACAAGTCTGCTTGTAGTTCCTCTATCTTTCTGCAAAATCACAATTTAAATTCTATTATTAAAATGCCTAAACTGGGAATTTTTATCTGTGAATTTCAATTTTTTAAAGTTTAATAAAGCATTTGAGGGTGTTAAAATTCAAGTTCTCTTCCTGGAAACCAGCACAAAATTAGATAATTTGAGATTTTCTTTGCATCAAAAGTATCAAACAAAACATAATTTTGAATGAAATTTTCAAAAAAAAAAAAAAAATAATAATAATAATAATAAAAACTAGAGATTGTAACTGGGATACCAGTTACGTATGATTCCCCACCATCCATAATCTATATATTGTCTAAAATATACACCTGCTGATGGACTGATCTCGAGATGGATCGATAGTATCCATTACTAGTAATCAAAAGCTGACTAAGAGAAAGGACGGAAGACAGTTAACATCAAGTACAATTATAATTCGAGTAGTATTCATTTTAATATATATTTTCATTCCCTCATACCCCATTGTTGCAACAACGTTTTTTTGTTAAAATAAACCAATTGAATCTGCATGTTTAAATTTATAATTCGAAACGTATGTAAATTTTACAAGTTCAATAGATCAGAATCATGCGTTCTGTCTTCTAACATAGACCCTATCCATTAATTTGGCAATTACAATTAGCTGGTGTATTTTGATTGGACAAGTATTCAACTTTGATTGATAGCAAATCTATTTCACGAACTGTGAGGTGTTTAACCAACAAATTTGATTGACGTGTGTCATGTCTGTGAAGTAGCCATAACCTACATATTTAATTTAATGGATAATTGACAAAGAGATTTAAGCAATTATACATATCAAAACATGTAATAATGCTATTGAATTTGTTTACAATTCTTTGAATAGGAATTTAATCCTGTAAAATTGCCTTTAGAAATAAAATCAAGTATGCCATAAGATAGTGTTTCTTGACTGAGGGTGGGTGTTAAGAATTCTGGCTTCACACCCCTACCCTCTCTTGAAAAGGATTTCCTGGAGGTTTTTATCACTCTTTTCAAAAGTCCATAATAAAGAAGAAAATATACAGATGAGTGGAAGGGATTTTAACTATTTAAAAGCTATAAATGTATATAGCACTACCCACAGTGGGAAATGACCTTAGATGCCCTTTATTAATATCACTCTATTCAACTTTTCATAAGGAACCAGAAAATACATAAATTAGGGGTGGGGATTTCAATAGTTTAAAATTAACTTAGCACCACCCAGCCCTACCCTTCAGTGGGAAAGGACCTTAGGTGTCTTTGATTAGTGTCATTCTTTTCATTTTATCATTAGGAACCAGAAAATATATACTTTAGGGGTGGGGATCTCAACAGTTTAAAAGTTATGACAAAGCCCTATATATGGTTTTATAGCACACTGCAAAGTGTTTAAGGAAAAATTGGTGATTTTTGTTTTTAAGACCCCATCTTCCTGTCCCTACCCCAATAAATACACATGGATGTAAAAACTTTAATGGTGCAGGAACCTATCCTAAAATTTTGAACGAGATTGAATGATGCGTTTAACTTGTTTGGCAGTGCTGATAAAAATTTGATATATTTTTAACAATTTAATACATAGTAACTGAGAATTTATTAAGAACAAATTCTGTATGTGAGAAAGAGGTTAGTCACTTAATTAACATGTAGTTCATTAACATTCAATCATTTTTGTTTAGTGCTTAACTTTATACATTAATTCAGATTACCCATTTTTATCAGGCGCTCATATATCTGAGAAACTGAATAAGAAAGAAGAAGATTCTGTAAGAGTTATCTCTCTTTGTACGTATTGGACAGAAAGATGTTTGGAATTAAATTACGCAATTTACACACACCACCCGCTGAGCCGCCGAGATAGAAAAAAATTTGATAATTTATCCATATCTACCAAGATAGCAGATTGTTGGTACCAAATTTCATCGAAACCCATCATACCGTTTCCGAGTTCTGCACCGGACAATTTTAAAGGAAAAATAAAAAATTATAATAATAATAATAATAATAAGAAGAAGAAGAAACAGAACGAAAACAATATGATTCCCCACTTTTGGGTGGGGAATCATAATAATAAAAAAAATAAAAAAAAAAAATTAAAAAAAATAAATTAGCTTCAAAGAAAGACCTAAGAATACTCATATACTCATAAGTGACCAAAACAAATCATAAACGATAATTTTTTGTACATTATCTTTTTATTTTAATGTTTATAACAATTTCAGATTAAATGTTTTATAAAAATAATCTTCTACTGTCTGATTCACGTCTGCCGTAGCACTAGTTTTTCAAGCTTTTAGAAGATTTTCGTAATTAACTGACACCAAACTAAATGACATCTTAGCTGGAGTATAAAACGCAGAGCTTTTTAAAATCCTTACCGGGATTTAATATGGGAAAACACACAAACACTCATTCCAAAAATACATCGCTGTAATAATCATGTGGGTTAAGAAAATAGAATTGCGCATGACTGACTTTCCCATTTTCGCTGGCCAGGTAATGTCGTCTGCTAGCTTGACAGCAAAAGGGAATATTCTGTTGTTCTAACAACAGCGATCTTACTTACAGCTGAATAGACTATTCCAGAATTTTCTACCCTAACCCACATGATTATTACAGTGATGTATTTTTGGAATGAGTGTTTGTGTGTTTTCCCATATTAAATCCCCGTAAGGATTTTAAAAAGCTCTGCATTTTATACTCCAGCTATGATGGCATTTAGTTTGGTGTCAGTTAATTACGAAAAAATGCATACGTCATAACGGTATGTGGCATGGTACAAAATTTTTTGATATCTCTTCTAAAACCTTGAAAAACTAGTGCTACGGCAGACGTGAATCAGACAGTGATGTATTTTTGGAATGAGTGTTTGTGTGTTTTCCCATATTAAATCCCTGTAAGGATTTTAAATAGCTCTGCATTTTATACTCCAGCTAAGATGGCATTTAGTTTGGTGTCAGTTAATTAGAAAAAATGCATACGTCATAACGGTATGTGGCATGGTACAAAATTTTTTGATATCTCTTCTAAAACCTTGAAAAACTAGTGCTACGGCAGACATGAATCAGACAGTAGGTGATCTATTCCATTATTGCAATGTTGTAAGTTTTAGATGATTAATGTCTAGAAATAGTTCTGAGTACATCAATACAGAACTACAACATTTCACAAACTCTAACTCCCTGTAGACAACAATCTGTGTTTGATAAATTTCTTACCAATTTGATTATTTGTAACTATTGTAAAATTCTGTCAGATACAATTCTTTACACTTAATTTTTTAATTGATTTCTGTAAAGATAGAACTCTTTACACAAGCATTTTTTTATTTATAATAATGTCTTCATACAAACTTAAAATCTGAAATGTTGAATCATATAATCTAGTTTAATGTACAGTATAATCATGTTCCATAATGAGCAAATCTAGAAGTAATGTAACTGGATAGGAAGCAGCTTGTTAACAACATAAATTGGTCCACTACTATCATACAATGATGCCAATATGTTTGGTGTAAACTGTAATACAAATAATTATCCTGACTGGATTTCAGATATTATTTATCATTTATCAAAATAATAACTTTCAGTTTTGTAAAAAAAAAAAGCCTTTCCAAAGGAACTGTAAAAAACGAAATTACAAGGATGAAATACTGAAAATTTGAAGGGACTGTAGGAATTTAATTCTATCTAGATGAGGACTGTAAATGTAGGAGTGTAATTCTAATGGGACTGTAGAACTGTAAATTTATGAGGCTTTAGGATAAGTGAAAATTTCATGGAACAGTAGGACTGTAAATCTAATAAGACGTTAAATCTAAAGGGAATGTGTGACTGTAAATTAAAAGGAACTGCTACAGACTAAATCATAAATGGGCTATAGGACTGATAACTAAAGGGAATGTAGAAATGTAAATCTAAACAGAATGTCAGACTGGAAATTTTAAGGCACTGTAGAGCTGGAAATTTTAAGGGAGTGTAGGATTAAAAATCTAAAAGTAGTATTATGGAACTATTGTAAATACAGACTTTTTAATGTTAATTAAAGACTAGTTTTATAACTAAAGAATAAGAACTGTTCCATCTATCAGAGGTCAAATTACAGGTTAAACTTGCTACATTAAAACACTACATGCAGTAAAACCTGCTACAGTGTCCATCTCTTTATAAAAACCATATTTGTTCAAAAACCATATTTGTTCATTAAGACTTGTGTTTTACAGTCCTTTTGCCTCATATGTCAACATTTTGAAGCCAAGCTATAAATGAAAACCTAGAAGTTCCAAAGATGGTGTTTATATACAGGTTTTACTGTATGTGACTGTGTATATCAAAATTGAATGAGCTTCTTAAAAATTAAAATATAGAAATTATTCAATATCTTATTCATGTTATTACAAATATCTATGTTAAGCATCATGTTATAAAGCAAATTCATCATATGAGTACAGCATCCATTTAGGCTCTATCTTAATGACCAAAATAAAAATCAAGATTTAATGCCCATACAAACTAAGAAGAAAAACAATGTTAAAACAGATAATGTTGACCTCTCTGTACTGAAGACAAGATTAAACTGATACATAAACAAAATGTCATACTGAAAAAAAACATACATAAATAATATATATAATATCACACAAGTGTAACCATGGTTATGACATAGACAATAAACTAAATATACAGATTGTCATACTCCTAGTTAGCTGTAACAATTGACAGTAGAAGACAAATAGCTCACAAATAACAGAAAATATCTCCTGGATTACCCATGTATTTTCAGATGTCAAACTTTCACTGTACATTTTTATAAATAAATTAAACATAGTAATTTTCAATAATTTTTAATCAAATGAAGGCAAAATCTCAAGATAGGCATATACCAATAATATTCAAAATCATAGTGGGTCTGTTAAGAAAAACCTACATCTCCTCAATATATAAATTTATCAATCATTAGGAAGGTAATTTAAACATGAACATGCAAAACTACAATATTGATGGTTACCAATTGAAAGTAAAATTACCCATAGCAGAGGTATATCTACCTTTGTGACTAGGAGTATAACTTAATGATTAATTAAAAGAAAACATTAAATATAACATACATACAAACTATAGTTTTACTGTCATGGTGGTCAGTTGATGTAGTCTTATTCACAAGTGGATTTATGACCAACATATTTTATTTCGTAATTAAAATTCCATTTTGTTAACCAAATTTTAACTCTAACAAGAGGCCCATGGGCCTTAACGCTCACCTGAAGATATGTCTAATATTGTTTGCAAAGTGCAATAGACAATATATTAAGTACAGAAACTTTACAAGTTTTCTTAAGTTAAGAACTCCCACAAAACTTAATCAGAAAAATATCCACTAACTTTTCATTTATAAGTACCTTATAAAATATGCATGAAGTAACTGTAGTGCAATCATTAATCAATTTCAGTATAATTATGCAGCTATGTCCTTGACCTTTGAACATATATGACTTCAAACCATATATGATTGTCATGTCAATAACTACAATATTCTAATATACATGACTATGCATGAAATTAATAGCTTTCAAGATAATTAATAATATTAGTATTCCTATGTTGATATGACCTTGACCTTTAAACATATAACCTTGAACCCTATATCAAAATGACTGTCATGTCAATACCTACAATATTCTAATATACATGCCTATACAAAAAAGTAATAGTTTTCAAGATAATTAGCAATTTAAGTCATCTTCTGCAGCTGTGACCTTGACCTTTCAACATATTACCTTGACCCATATATCAAAATGATCATCATGTCAATACCTACAATATTCTAATATACATGCCTATACAAAAACTCAATAGTTTTCAAGATAATAAGCAATTTAAGTCTTCTGTTGCAGCTGTGACCTTGACCTTTCAACATATGACCTTGAACCATATATCAAAATCATCATTGTTGCAAAACCTACAATATTCTACTATATATGCCTATACAAAAAGTTAATAGTTTTCAAGATAATTAGCAAGTTCAGTCTTCTTTTGCAGCTGTGACCTTTACCTTTCAACATATGACTTTGAACCATATATCAAAATGATCGTCATGTCAATACCTACAACAGTCGAATATACATGCCTATACAAAAAGTTAATAGTTTTCAAGATAATTAGCAATTTAAGTTTTCTGTTGCATCTGTGACCTTGACCTTTCAACATATGACCTTGAACCATATATCAAAATGATCGTTGTTGCAATACCTACAATATTCTAATATACATGCCTATACAAAAAAGTAATAGTTTTCAAGATAATTAGCAATTTAAATCATCTTCTGCAGCTGTGACCTTGACCTTTCAACATATTACCTTGACCCATATATCAAAATGATCATCATGTCAATACCTACAATATTCTAATATACATGCCTATACAAAAACTCAATAGTTTTCAAGATAATTAGCAATTTAAGTCTTCTGTTGCATCTGTGACCTTGACCTTTCAACATATGACCTTGAACCATATATCAAAATCATCATTGTTGCAAAACCTACAATATTCTACTATATATGCCTATACAAAAAGTTAATAGTTTTCAAGATAATTAGCAAGTTCAGTCTTCTTTTGCAGCTGTGACCTTTACCTTTCAACATATGACTTTGAACCATATATCAAAATGATCGTCATGTCAATACCTACAACAGTCGAATATACATGCCTATACAAAAAGTTAATAGTTTTCAAGATAATTAGCAATTTAAGTCTTCTGTTGCATCTGTGACCTTGACCTTTCAACATATGACCTTGAACCATATATCAAAATGATCGTTGTTGCAATACCTACAATATTCAAATATACATGCCTATACAAAAAATTAATAGTTTTCAAGCTAATTAGCAATTTAAGTCTTCTGTTGCAGCTGTGATCTTGACCTTTCATATATGACCTTGAACCATATATCAAAATGTTTCTCATGTCAATACCTACAATTTTCTAATATACATGCCTATACAAAAAAGTAATAGTTTTCAAGATAATTAGCAATTTAAGTCATCTTCTGCAGCTGTGACCTAGACCTTTCAACATATTACCTTGACCCATATATCAAAATGATCATCATGTCAATACCTACAATATTCTAATATACATGCCTATACAAAAACTCAATAGTTTTAAAGATAATAAGCAATTTAAGTCTTCTGTTGCAGCTGTGACCTTGACCTTTCAACATATGACCTTGAACCATATATCAAAATCATCGTTGTTGCAAAACCTACAATATTCTACTATATATGCCTATACAAAAAGTTAATAGTTTTCAAGATAATTAGCAAGTTCAGTCTTCTTTTGCAGCTGTGACCTTTACCTTTCAACATATGACCTTGAACTATATATCAAAATGATTGTCATGTCAATACCTACAATATTCTAATATACATGCCTATACAAAAAGTTGATAGTTTTGAAGATATAGTGACAAATATATAATTTCTAGCAATTTCCCCACTCAGTGCCTTACAATTTCCCCATTTTTGGCCCCATGGCTATCATTTGTGCAAATCTGAAAATAGACGACCTAAGGATGTTATAAATGAAATAACTAAGGCATATCTTTTGTAGATTCAGAGGAGAAGATTTTTAAAGTTTTTTACTATTTCCCCCCTTGTGGGGCCCCAAGGGGACATAACTCCTTCAATTGTGCAAATCTGAAAGGGTTTCACCCAGGCATGATGGTTACCAAGTTTCATTAAATTTGGCCTGGTGGTTTTTGAGGAGAAGATTAAAATGTAAAAAGTTTACGCACGACGCACGACACACGACGCACGACGCAGGACGGATGGAGATGGATAGCAATAGCTCATCTGAGCTTTCAGCTCAGGTGAGCTAAAAAGTGTTAATATTTTACTTTTTTTATCATTCTGTCCAAATAAAATATTATAATTTGACACCAACTGTGAAGTATAATATAACTTTAATTAATAATTTTGAAGTTATTTAAAACGTTTATCTAGTAATGTAAAGTTATATACAATTTTTATCAAATACTAAGTATTTTATACAGTTTTATCAACAAGTGTGAAATTAGATATAATTTTTATCAAGAAATTTGTTATATATAATTTTTTCAAGATGTGTGCAATTATATAATTTTTTGTCAGAACTATAATATTATATATAATGTTTATCAAGAACTGTGAAGTTATATTAGTGATCATTTAGAATTGTTCAGTTTTATATGGTGTTCCAAAACCTGTGAAGTTATTTACTCTGACTGGATTTAAGGTCAACATGCTGGATCTGTTGGATTATGTTGGATCTGAGTACCAAATTGTTACCTGAGACCAAAGCTGCAGAGGTTAAACATAACACATGTTGACAATACTTAGTCTACAAATGATTCTTTTATGCTTTTTTCATTATCTACACCTGAAGATAAATTTTGTGATTTTATTTTTTAACAATCAGCATTTAACTATCACCTGTAAAATCATGTGCTATCAATTATGGTCAAACATGGTTAAAGTTCTGTCAGTCACATACAGTGGAGTTCACCTATAACGAAGACGGATGTAACGAATTTAGGCCTATACGAACTAGAAAAAATTCCCCAACCAATTTACTTTATAATCTGTTTAATTGAATTGCTTATTACGAATTGGCCTATAACGAAAAAATGCCTATTACGTAGTAAAATTTCACGTCCCGTGAAAAAAAATATAACGGTAAATTAAAGGTGTATAATGAAGTCGGAAAAATTGATCCCAATTATGACTTACCATCGACAACAGATTAAAAAGAAGCCTCTTCAAAACATGTAACTGACCAGACAGTAAGCGTGGATGTCATTAAGATTGAATTTCACTTTTTACGTTGTTATCGGGGTGTAACAACGTGAAAATTATTACAAGTTGTGTAAAACTGTGTAGTGTAGCGAAGCAGTTTTACGCATAATGTGTAATAATTTTCATGTTGTTACACCCCGATAACAACGTAAAGTGAAATTCAATTCTTATAATTACAAACCCGAAATTGAACAGTTTTTAAGCTGACCTACATTTCTGAACTGATGAGTAGATTTTCCGAAAATCGATATTACAACGTCGCGGCGTAATAATAAATAAATGTCACCTTTAAAAGATGATAAAATGTCTTGTAAAAAACTGAAAAAGGTTTTAAATTGATAACTTTTTATTCATTTTATTGTTAATTTCAGTCAACATATTAATGATATAACAATTAAATCCTTTGAGAGAAAAGGTACTATATTATGTCTCGTGACAACACATTTACCAACAACAACGTACAACTATCATACATTTCCCATAACAAAAGAAAACTAAATGAACAGTGTTTAAAAAACTGTGGAACCAACTAATGAAATGGAATTAATGTTTTCTTGGTTGAACCCGATTTTTTTTTTTTTTTTTTTTTTGTCAGCTACGGACTTGGAGAGAGACAAAAGGATTTCGTTTAAATGATGACACCTGTGGTAGCTGTAATGGCTGATCATAGACGTGGAGGTAAAACAAGCGGTAGGGGTGCATTAGACTGGACGTTAACCGAGAGGGTATCACTGATATGTTTCTTCTGTGAACAGAACAGTCCCTAAAATAGCTTTAAGCTGGGGCCTCGTTTCTGTGTCCTGACATAAGCATGATGTGGCGTAACTGAAATTTAGCATCTCAGCATAGATATAGCTATGCCTCTCGGGCGATGTGCAGTGTATACCTGACTACAATTTTAATTTTTTGATATTTTTTGCATGAATTCGGAAAACACACATTTAGAAATTGGTTTAAATGTGTAACAAAATTTTGACTTTGGATTTTTAAGGGGTGTACAAAAGGGATTCTCCACAACTGGATTACAGATATAAAAATATTTTATAAATAAATATTTAATAGTCCTTGAATATTTTGGTGAAAAAATATCAGAACATGTCAAAGTGAATAATTTTTTGCAAAAGTTTAATCTAAAAAAATTGATTTTAATGTTTTTAGTTGGAATATTTGCCGATTTCGAAGACATTCTCATTAATTTACAATTTAAAAATAACTTCTATTAATAAATGGCTAGGGCCTAATATCCCTAAAACTGGTCGAAAGTAGTTCCGGTAGAAAATGTTGTTATTGGAAAATAACAACGTCATTTGACAAGAAAACGACCAATGAAATTGCTCAAAATCGTGTAACAACGTGAAGTTTGTAATAATAATAGGATAATAGGTGTTAAATCACCTATACACCAAATGTAACATCTTTGATGCTATACATACACATGTTTATTCAAAACTCACTGATCTTAACGACAGGCACACCGAGGGTTAAGTGTGCGTGTTAAAAGTAATTATAATGAATATAAGAAAGATTTTTTTAGTGATTGAATAAAATAATTTAATATGTAGTTTGTTTGTTTGTTTTTCTTTTTCTTTTTCTTTTTTTTTTTTTTTTTTTTTTTTTTTTTTTGAGTTTACTGAAAATACAACAGATAGAACTTTATCAGCAAATAAAGCTAATGGATGGTAAAGGCTTAATATATAAATCTGTACATGTTATTTTTATGACGGTTCGCGATTATTGATTATCTTTAACAAAAAATCAAAATTGATAGATTATATTTTATGTTTTATAAAAAATATTAGCATTTAACCATATATTTGCTTTAATTTCTTATACCGTTCTCTACTTCCGGCTTATGCAATACACACATTGGCAAAGGGAGACAACTTGTCTCTGCATTCTCCAAAATGAAACTTGGGACTGAAAAATTGTTTACAACGAAATATGCCTATAACGAAGTCCATTAAGCTGTCCCCTGAATTCGTTATAGCCGAACTCTACTGTAAATCTGTTTGTAAATACAATTTAAAAAGCATGCTATATATAATTATGTGCAGATTATATTAATAAACATATACATGTATATATAAAAGCTCCAACAACAGAAAGCAAACAAACAAAATAACTAATTAAGCATAAAAATACATTAACTGACCTAGTCTTGTCCTTGACTTGTTCGTTGAGAATAGACAGCTTCTGAGAGCTATCTCCTGAATTTTTCATCATTTCACTCATTTGCTGTTCCTTATAGTGAAGAAAGTAAGGTAATAAAAATAATAATAAATAATAAAAATAACAGATTTTTATCATAACAAGTCTATGTGCCCATTCTAGTGTAACAATTTTTTTTGCACATATAAAAAATCTACAATCATCTGTATTATTGACTTATCTCTTAATTAATTATCTCCCTTGTCATAGTTCATATTTATAACAAGCCTTGCTAGCCTTAGTTTATGAAATTTTGGTAGAAAGGTGATTACCCTTATATAACAAATAATAATTGTACTAATTGTATAAAGAATTAAAAACTTAATCAATTGAATATAAAATGCCCTTTTACTCCCTAAAATTAAAACAACTATCCTTTAAAGTTTCTCAAAGCACAGGTCATGGTGAAAGAACAAATTCATACTACTGTGACTTAAACATTTCTCAATCAGCTGGAGTCAGGGTCTGGATATAAGGCATGAGTGAGATATTATACAAGAATACACATAATCCATTTTACTAAATGTAAATCTTTACATTAAATGCTTTTTAGTTCAAAAATTTGAAAATGATCAACAGTTTAAAATGTAAATTCAATTTTTCTCTTTTTCCGTATTTATTTTTTATTCTTAATTTTTATTTATTTATTTTCTATTTTTTTTTTGGGGGGGGGGTGTAAATCAATGTATCATTTATTAAGAAATTATTTTGGAAGACAGACAGAAAGAATCTGAATAGCTCTTTTTTACATTGTCAAATTACTGACAGTTAGTCTTTGTTACTCAGATTAGAAGTGTTATTTTGTGATGCTCAAAAAGACATTTAAATGTTAAAGTAATCCAAGTCACTGTGACATTGAAAACTGGACAAGGAGTTAGTCAAGGACAACCAGCTTTGCTTACTTGAAAGGGCTTGTGTGTGACAATATCCCTATTTCATATATTTACTAGTTCTGGAACAGAAATCCTTTAATTAAAGCTTATGGATGACTAATGACCAAAGCTTGCTAGAACCCTATGCCCTACTGTTATAGATACATGGAATTCAAAACTTTCAGGTATTTTTGTTTATGACACTGGTTTATTTACTATTTTAGGTTAATGTGACCCAAAATGTGGGTAAGGTCATGCACCTACACAAGTTTGGTAGAACTTTATGCCTTAAAAATTAAATCAAGCTTGAAAGGACTCCAACTTCACAACATCCATGTCAAGTTTTATAATGATAGGTTTGCTAGTTTTTAAGAACAATTTATCAACTGGCCAGAAAAAAAAGCTCCCCTTTACATTGTCAATTTGAGCTATCCCCTTCGTCATCAATGTCAAGTTTGTAATGTCAACTGACTCAACATAGCCCTTCATAAGGCCCACTTTCCCCCTCAGTAATGTCTTAATCTTTGAAAAACTATTCCCCTTGTTATATCAACTAACCCCTGTCATGTTTCTTCACAATGTAAAAAGAAAAAAAAAGATGTCCTTTTATATCTTTTTAAAGTTAACTATTCCTATAAAATTTCAACTTACCCCGTTGTAAAGCTAAATAGCCACTTTATAATGTCAATTATCCTCTAATAAATTGTCAACTACCTCTTAACAATGTCAACTACTTCCTAATAATGTCAATTACCCTTCAATAATGTCAACTATCCCTTAATAATGTCAACTACACCTTAATGCCAACTTCCCCTTAATAATGTCAACTACACCTTAATGTCAACTACCCCTTAACAATGTCAACTACTCCTTAATAATGTCAACTACCCCTTAACAATGTCAACTACCCCTTAACAATGTCAACTACCCCTTAACAATGTCAACTACCCCTTAATAATGTCAACTACCCCTTAACAATGTCAACTTAACCTTAATAATGTCAACAATGCCTTAATGTCAACTACCCCTTAGTAATGTTAACTTCCCCTTGATAATGTCAAATACCCTTTAATAATGTCAACTTCCCCTTAATAATGTTAACTTCCCCTTAATATTGTCAACAACCCCTTTACAATGTCAACTTCACCTTAATAATGTCAACTACCCCTTAATAATGTTAACTACCCCTTAATAATGCCAACTACCCCTTAATAATGTCAAATACCCCTTAATAATGTCAACTTCCCCTTAATAATGTCAACTGTTTTCCTTGTCATCATTACATTTTGATTATAATTTTGTTTTCTGTTTTAGTTCATATTATGTCAGATATAATACCAGCCTTCATGTCTTTATCTAATACTCCTTTGAAATTATTTTATAACATATCACTATCTTGTTTTATATGTTAACATATCACTATCTTGTTTAATATCACTATCTTGTTTTATATGTTTACATATCACTATCTTGTTTTATATGTTTACATATCACTATCTTGCTTTATATGTTTACATATCACTATTTTGTTTTATATGTTTACTTGCCTAATATGTTTACATATCACTATCTTGTTTTATATGTTTACATATCACTATCTTGCTTTATATGTTTACATATCACTAACTTGCTTTATACGTTTACATATCACTAACTTGCTTTATACGTCAACATATCACTATCTTGTTTTATATGTTTACATATCACTATCTTGCTTTATATGTTTACATATCACTATCATGCTTTATATGTTTACATATCACTATCTTGCTTTATATGTTTACATATCATCACTATCTTGTTTTATATGTTTACATATCACTATCTTGTTTTATATGTTTACATATCACTTACTTGTTTTATATGTTTACATATCACTATCTTGTTTTATATGTTTACATATCACTATCTTGCTTTATATGTTTACATATCACTATCTTGTTTTATATGTTTACATATCACTATCTTGCTTTATATGTTTACATATCACCATCTTGCTTTATATGTTTACATATCACTATCTTGCTTTATATGTTTACATATCACTATCTTGTTTAATATGTTTACAAATCACCATCTTGCTTTATATGTTTACATATCACTTACTTGCTTTATATGTTTACATATCACTATCTTGTTTTATATGTTTACATATCACTATCTTGCTTTATATGTTTACATATCACTATCTTGCTTTATATGTTTACATATCATCACTATCTTGTTTTATATGTTTACATATCACTTTCTTGCTTTATATGTTTACATATCACTATCTTGTTTTATATGTTTACAAATCACTATCTTGCTTTATATGTTTACATATCACTATCTTGCTTTTATGTTTACATATCACTATCTTGTTTTATATGTTTACATATCACTATCTTGTTTTATATCTTTACATATCACTATCTTGTTTTATATGTTGACATATCACTTACTTGTTTTATATGTTTACATTTTACTTACTTGCTTTATATGTTTACATATCACTTACTTGTTTTATATGTTTACATATCACTATCTTGCTTTATATGTTTACATATCACTATCTTGTTTTATATGTTTACATATCACTATGTTGTTTTATATGTTTACATATAACTATCTTGTTTTATATGTTTACATATTACCATCTTGTTTTATATGTTTACATATCACTTACTTGCTTTATATGTTTACATATCATTATCTTGTTTTATATGTTTACAAATCACTATCTTGCTTTATATGTTTACATATCACTATCTTGCTTTATATGTTTACATATCACTATCTTGTTTTATATGTTTACATATCACTATCTTGTTTTATATGTTTACATATCACTATCTTGTTTTATATGTTTACATATCACTATCTTGTTTAATATGTTTACATATCACTATCTTGTTTTATATGTTTACATATCACTAACTTGCTTAATACGTTTACATATCACTATCTTGCTTTATATGTTTATATATCACTATCTTGCTTTATATGTTTACATATCATCACTATCTTGTTTTATATGTTTACATATCACTATCTTGTTTTATATGTTTACATATCACTTACTTGCTTTATATGTTTACATATCACTATCTTGCTTTATATGTTTACATATCACTATCTTGCTTTATATGTTTACATATCACTATCTTGCTTTATATGTTTACATATCATCACTATCTTGTTTTATATGTTTACATATCACTTACTTGCTTTATATATTTACATATCACTATCTTGTTTTATATGTTTACATATCACTTACTTGCTTTATATGTTTACATATCACTATCTTGCTTTATATGTTTATATATCACTATCTTGCTTTATATGTTTACATATCATCACTATCTTGTTTTATATGTTTACATATCACTTACTTGCTTTATATGTTTACATATCACTATCTCGTTTTATATGTTTACATATCACTTACTTGCTTTATATGTTTACATATCACTATCTTGTTTTATATGTTTACATATTACTATCTTGCTTTATATGTTTACATATCATCACTATCTTGTTTTATATGTTTACATATCACTTACTTGCTTTATATGTTTACATATCACTATCTTGTTTTATATGTTTACATATCACTATCTTGCTTTATATGTTTACATATCATCACTATCTTGTTTTATATGTTTACATATCACTTACTTGCTTTATATGTTTACATATCACTATCTTGTTTTATATGTTTACATATCACTTACTTGCTTTATATGTTTACATATCATTATCTTGTTTTATATGTTTACATATCACTATCTTGCTTTATATGTTTACATATCATCACTATCTTGTTTTATATGTTTACATATCACTATCTTGCTTTATATGTTTACATATCACTATCTTGCTTTATATGTTTACATATCACTATCTTGTTTTATATGTTTACAAATCACTATCTTGCTTTATATGTTTACATATCACTATCTTGCTTTATATGTTTACATATCACTATCATGCTTTATATGTTTACATATCACTATCTTGCTTTATATGTTTACATATCACTATCTTGTTTTATATGTTTACATATCACTATCTTGTTTTATATGTTTATATATCACTATCTTGCTTTATATGTTTATATATCACTATCATGCTTTATATGTTTACATATCATCACTATCTTGTTTTATATGTTTACATATCACTTACTTGCTTTATATGTTTACATATCACTATCTTGTTTTATATGTTTACATATCACTTACTTGCTTTATATGTTTACATATCATTATCTTGTTTTATATGTTTACATATCACTATCTTGCTTTATATGTTTACATATCATCACTATCTTGTTTTATATGTTTACATATCACTATCTTGCTTTATATGTTTACATATCACTATCTTGCTTTTATATGTTTACATATCACTATCTTGCTTTATATGTTTACATATCACTATCTTGCTTTATATGTTTACATATCACTATCTTGCTTTATATGTTTACATATCACTATCTTGCTTATATGTTTACATATCACTATCTTGCTTTATGTTACATATCACTATCATGCTTTATATGTTTACATATCACTTACTTGTTTTATATGTTTACATATCACTATCTTGCTTTATATGTTTATATATCACTATCTTGCTTTATATGTTAACATATCATCACTATCTTGGTTTTATATGTTAACATATCACTATCTTGCTTTATATGTGTTACATATCACTATCTTGTTTTATATGTTTACATATCACTACTTGCTTATATGTTTACATATCACAATTACTTGCCGTATATATGTTTACAAATCACTATCTTGCTTTATATGTTTACATATCACTTACTTGCTTTATATGTTTACAATCACTATCTGTTTCATATGTTTACATATCACTATCTTGCTTTATATGTTTACAAATCACTATCCTTGCTTTATATGTTTACATATCCTTACTTGCTTTATATGTTTACATATCACTATCTTGCTTTTATATGTTTACATATCACTTACTTGCTTTATATTTTACATATCATCACTATCTTGTTTTATATGTTTACATATCACTATCTGTTTTATATGTTTTACATATCACTATCTTGTTTTATATGTTTACATATCACTATCTTGCTTTATATGTTTACATATCACTATCTTGTTTATATGTTTACATATCACTAACTTGCTTATATGTTTACATATCACTATCTTGCTTTATATGTTTACATATCACTATCATGCTTTATATGTTACATATCACTATCTTGCTTTATATGTTTACATATCATCACTATCTTGTTTTATATGTTACATATCACTATCTTGCTTTTATATGTTTACATATCACTATCTTGCTTTATATGTTTTACATATCACTATCTTGCTTTATAGTTTACATATCACTATCTTGCTTTATATGTTTACATATCTCACTATCTTGTTTTATATGTTTACATATCACTATCTGCTTTTTATGTTTACATATCACTATCTTGCTTTATATGTTTACATATCACTTACTGCTTTATATGTTTACATATCACTATCTTGTTTTATAGGTTTACATATCACTATCTTGTTTTATATGTTACATATCACTATCTTGCTTTATATGTTTACAAATCACTATCTTGCTTTATATGTTTACATATCACTATCTTGTTTTATATGTTACATATCACTATCTTGCTTTATATGTTTACAAATCACTATCTTGCTTTATATGTTTACATATCACTTACTTGCTTTATATGTTTACATATCACTATCTTGCTTTATATGTTTACATATCACTTACTTGCTTTATATGTTTACATATCACTATCTTGTTTTATATGTTTACAAATCACTATCTTGTTTTATATGTTTACATATCACTATCTTGTTTTATATGTTGACATATCACTATCTTGCTTTATATGTTTACATATCACTATCTTGTTTTATATGTTACATATCACTATCTTGCTTTATATGTTTACATATGACTTACTTGCTCTATATGTTTACATATCACTTACTTGTTTTATATGTTTACATATCACTATCTTGCTTTATATGTTTACATATCACTATCTTGTTTTATATGTTTACATATCACTATCTTGTTTTATATGTTTACATATCACTATCTTGTTTTATATGTTTACATATCACTATCTTGTTTTATATGTTTACATATCACTATCTTGTTTTATATGTTTACATATCACTATCTTGTTTTATATGTTTACATATCACTATCTTGTTTTATATGTTTTCCTCATTTGTTTGTTTTCTATTGACTTAAGTAAAGCTACGATTTATTTCCTTTGATTTATATTTATTTACTTGCCATTTTTCATGTTTTATCAGACAGGAAAAACAAAGATAAAGCTCAAAGTTTCTGACATTTTTAAGAGATATAAAACCTTGGACACAAATTATGAACAAATTTTAAACAATTTATAAAAATCTTACCATATATTCACTAGTATACTGCCTTTACGATAATGTGAAATGTGCTACATAAAATGTTTGACTCCAATTTTCAGAGATATATTTAAGGAACCAAGGGGCAAAATAATCTAATTATGACATATGTTATGTAATATTATAAAATTAGACAATTACATAACAACTTTTAACTAAATCTGTTATCATGGTTCTTTTCATTATTCAATATTGGTTTGTATCAATTATGATAACATGGGTGATAAATGACAGACTACTAAAAGCCACAATAATAACATAAACACCAAAATATCCACCAATCAATGGACACAAAGACTTGTTAAAGCAAAAATAAAATTTCAGAATTATGATCATTGCAAAATTAAAGAAAAGAAAGAAATAGTGAAAAATCATATTCTGAGATGAAAGACAATTGTTTGTAACATAACATTCCTAAAAAGCAGAAATATTGTCATGGTCATGATTCCAAAGACAATGTAGATATATATGACAATTGTCTTATTTTTATGATCTCTATAAGTAAATGATTTATAAATATAATATTCTGTCAGTTTATGAAAATGAAATTAAATAAGCAAAAATGTTTTAATAGCTGCTTCTCTACTTGATTAACAACAAAATGTTATGATTATAATCACTCAACTTTAAGCTGTCAAACCAACAAAATACACTGTACAACACCACATTTTGTACAAGTTAAAATTCCCCATATTAGAGGGGAAGTATGGACAACAGGGAATATGAAACACAACATCTATGATACTAGGAGAAAGGGTAAATATTGGCATTTCATAGATTTTGTTCAAAATGTATGTACAAAAATTTAATTTTTTTATGCAATTATGAACACTGTGAGCTTTTTAATTACCAAAGGATTTCCAAACTAACATCAATTTTACTGAAATCAGTCAGGTTCCACCAAAAAAAAAACAAAAAGTAATAATAATAATTTTAAAAAATTGTAATAAAATCAACTATTTAAATTCTCAATTAATTAAAAACTTTTTAATCCATTTAATGGATTAAGTACTTTAATAAAAAATTAAAATTAACAACAATTCAGTGAAAACAATTTTTAAAAAAAATCCTAAGAGATTAAAAAATAACTGCACAAAGTTATGTGTTTGTTTTTTATCAAAATCTAATTCAAAATCAACTTCTATGGATTATGTAGTTTCAAAGTCAAGATATCATTCAATTTTAGTTTTTAGTTTCTTCTCTTGACCTTAATTACTTCCTATCCAAATATTTAAATTTTCCATAAAAACTTAAAATTGAAAAAATATGTTCTCAAAACTGAAAATAAGATTCAGGCAAAAAGAAAAAAAAATATTACACTTAAATGCATGTAATAAAGAAAAAAAGACTAATGCAACAATCAATGACAACATCTGATTACAAGATATATAAACATGAACCACAACCAAAGCAGCGGTCAACCTGGCAGCTAGACAATGGTCAGTCCAGCAGCTAGATGACAGTCAGCTAGATAACTGCCAAACCAACAGCTAGACAATTGTCTGCTTAACAGCCAGATGTTTGTCAGTCCAGAGTTAGACAATGGTTAGTCTAACAGCTAGACAATGGTAGCTCTACAGATAATAAAGCCTGCAGGATGAGGAGTAGGATGGTGTGATATTGATGTATATGTTGGAATGGTTGTGGACTTATGAGGTAAGATATAATGTGTATATTGACTCTTACCAGTTGATTTTTCTCTTCAGTAAGTTGGTCAGTTCTTTCTTTACTGCTGTTTAATTGTCTGCGTAACTCTGAGGATTATAAAAATGATATGTACATGCACATGCATTTTAAAAACTATTAAAAAATTGTATGTCATATAGATTAATATGCAACATCCCAGCATTATACAGGCCAAATGATAATGGTGATGATAGAGATGGTCTTAACATGGCACTGTGCAGGTCAACTGATGGTATAAATGGTCTTTACCCTGTCATTGTGCAGGTCAACTGATGGTATACATGGTCTTAACCCTGGCACTGTGCAGGTCAACTGATGGTATACATGGTCTTAACCCTGGCACTGTGCAGGTCAACTGATGGCATATATGGTCTTAAACTGGCAATGTGCAGGTCAACCTGATGGTATACATGGTTTTAACACTGGCAATGGGCAGGTCAACTGATGATATACATGGTCTCAACCTGGCAGCTAGAACATCAATGCCTTATCCAAAATACTAACTTATCTGGCAAATCAAAGAAGTGACAGAGAAGGATTTATTTATAAATCTATCTACCTGATAATTGTGTCTGCATCTGTTGTATTTCTGATCTCAGTTGATTGGATGTATCATTGCCTTTGTTTAAATCAGAGGTCATTCCTAAAACACAAAACAAATAGACATACATGTAATGATATATTACAATTTAAACTCCGAGTTACAAAAACCTTTTGTAAAAAGATCAAGGAATCCCTCCAAGTGTATAAATCTAGGTCAAGTCTATGAAGTTGTTTAACTAGGTCAACTTCAACTCATTTTAAATTTATATAGGTCAACTCTATTTGTTTTTGTATTTTGATTAATTTGGTATTATTCATATATTAAACCTAACACATGGTCAAATAGTATAAAGGTAAAAAAGACCATCATGAAATAACTTACGATCTATTGTCTGTTGCATCTTTGCTTTAGAGGATGTGCTAGATTTCAGTTCTTCTTCCTTTTTAATATAAAATCATAAATTTAAGCATTACTTGAATTTTTTACATTTTATTTTTATCACAGACTGATAATTAAGGTGACTAATTGATGTCTCTCAAGACAATATGATACAGGGAGATAATTCATTTTCCAAAACAAGTCTCCTGCAGTAAAATATATACTTAATATTTAATAGTATTTCTTTCCAACACTTAACATATATTTTTGTCAGAATATATTTTTTTACATCCACACATCTATTTGAATTAAAGTAAAAAAAAAAGCTTTTTAATAGTATATATGTATTGTCATAGTACATATGTATATGACCAGGATAAGAGACAGACCTTGTATATAGAAAGCAGATACATCTATACTCTAGTAGAAATAAACTAAATATATAAATATAAATACTGTGTACATGTATATATGTAATATACCAGAATAAATCTAAGTATATGTAAGTTCTTACAGAATTACTTAACACTGCAAATCATAACTATATAATAAATAAATAAAGCAAATTGACAAGATTTAGTTTATGCATAACAAACATTAAAACAGTATGAAGTTTGGCCTTATGACACACCTTCTTGTGAAAACAGACTTATAAGGTTGAGAATAAATACTTGTTTAATTATAAATGTTGCTGCTGTCTGTTTTCAGCTTTACAAATTCTTATAAAAGACTTTATCAGTAACTTTCTCAATATAATGTACAATTATTATGTAAGGTCTTCAGGTAAAGAAGAACTCCATGTACCTGTAGTTTTATTTTAATACTTTGAATACTAATTAAGAATTATCTTATATCATATATTCTGGTAAGAAAATATAAAGCTACCACAATGTTTGATAATTGAAAAATAATAACATAATATCAAATATTTTGTTTTTGGCAATGTCAAGGTGAAAACTGATGCAAAACTAATGACTGACATCACAGAGACGAATACAGTTTATACTAATAAAGCCAAGTTTTCAGTTTACTCCGGACTCAGTTTTCACAGGTTAAACTGTATACTATGTGCAGGTATATCAGTGTGTAATATCCAAGAAATGTCACATCCATCATTAGAACAGCACCATTATAATTTCATTACTAAGAAACTTGGCCATGGAAATAAACCAGTACTACATTAAATTCAACAATATCCAATCATATGTGGTATAAATATTATACCTAACAAATCACACACTGTAGTATTCAATGCCAATATTTACGATATATGTATCAATCAATCAAATAGCCGCTATAATAATCAATATACTAAATGTAACCAATCATATAAAATGATTATAAATCTTTCAACTGACACCTAATTTCATCAAAAATCATTCTGTATTCTGTATCTTAATTTTATTTTACTTAAAATTTATGATTTTTTTTTCAAATAACATTCTCAAACCAAATGTTTTAACTATAATAGATTTGAATTCTATATTACACTATGTATGCAATATTAATTTAGCCAATCAGAAAACTAAAGTTACCTCTTTATAAACTACCAAATTTAGTCTATTCATTTCAAATGCATGTTTCTCTAAAGATCATTTTTAAGTTACAAAGTTAATTTTACCCTTAAAAACCATTGATAAAATTAAGAGTATTTATCATTATGCAAATAATACATCACAAAATATTAGATGGATCAATTAGGTAAAAAAAATTTCTTAAACCCATAAAGGGTTCAAATGGTTTAAATATATATATGACAAGCTTATTATTTCAAGTTGCTATAAATTGTTACTTTACTGTTGTAAAATGGAAAGAAATAGAAAAATTTTGTAAAATCAAATCAAATCTAAGCAAAATGCGCCAATAAATAATATCATAACCTTTAACATGTCTTGTTTGATTGGAGATTTTCATCTAATCAGTTATAATGAAGCATTTAATTAAATGGTATCAACTGCCCTTTATCTGAGGTGACTAGATGCACTGTAGTTTACATGTTTATAAAAACAGAGTATACAGATGACTTGATAGGATTAACATTGTAGGCATTATCTATTGATATCAATATATGGCATCTGTAAAGATTAAAGATTATCTCAATTAGATCAATGACTGTGTGTTGTGAAAGTGACAAAATAATTTGATATATAAAATGAAAAAAAATGGCTTAGAGGAAAGCACAAATTGAAATACTATCACTATATTGATTTGCATGTAATCTGAAAACAGGACCAGCTTGTTAATAATTTATTTCAAAAATAAAAATGTATAACTTAAGGATGAGAGGATGAAGGGGAACTAAATGTAGAACAAATGTGGCTAGTATTTTGGCCATGAACAGTTTCAGGGGATTTTAGTTTCTGTAAACACAATATAATTGTTTAAAGTCATCTGGAAATCTTTTTATCTGTTTAAATAGAAAATGCAAAGCTTTCTTTTATTTTCAAATAAAGTAAGATTTCCAAAAACCAGAATAAAATTAATGGCTAATACAAGCAAGCCAAAAGCTAAATACCAAATATATATACAATAAATAGCTTTACCCTCCAATTAAGAGCAAATAGTCAAGCTAATGTAATACATAACAAGAGGGCCATGAGGCCCTGGGCGCTCACCTGAGAATATTGTGAATTTGGAGCAATTTTTCAATAACGAAATGTACAGACGGCTAACAGAGTTCTTCAATAGTTTAACAAAATAAACAGCTTATTGGCTAGTTAACAAAAAGATGATTATTTTGGGCAAGACCAAACATGACCTATATATGAATCTGACTTGGCTTTTGTCAAGAAATAGGATTTTTTTTCTTGTCTTGTGTTGCAAGGAACATTCTTGTAAAAAGTAAAGAACAATGGACTGAAAGCATTTGCCTAAATTGTCACAAAGGTTGTTCTATGATTAAACCTATTAATCTTAAGTTACTGTTCAATTCCACATATCAATATGTGCATTGAAGTCACTTTTAAGAAGACTATACTTCATTATACCTGAAAAGTTTGAGGATAAGGTTAAGTGTGCATTATTTAGAATTATTTAGGGTGTTCAAGTGGCGCAGTGGTTAACGTTTCCGCCTATCACCAATGTGACCGGGGTTCGAAACTGTGGCTTTTAGAGTTTTAACAAGGTTTTTCTATGATTTGGCCTAGTGACCTACTTAATGGCCCAACATGACCGATATATGAACTTGACTAAGCTGACTCAAGATGTTCACTCTGAGCAAGTTTGAAGACAATTTTATTAAAAAACTGTGGCTTCTAAAGTGTTAAAAATGGTTTTCTATGATTGAACCTAATGACCTATTTATTAACCCAACATGACCCATATAAGAACTTGACTTAGCTTTGGTCAAGGTTTTCATTCTGAGCAAGTTTGAAGAAGATTAATAAAAAAACTGTGGCTTCTAGAGTGTTAACAAGGTTTTTCTTTGATTTGACCTAGTAACCTATTTATTGACCCAACATGACCCATGTTCGAATTTGACTTGGCTTTGGTCAAGAGGATCCCTGTGGCCAAGTTTGATGTAAATTGGATTAAAACTGTGGCCCCTAGAGTGTTAACAAGCAAAAGTTGACGCATGATGCAGGATGGACAAAGATTGATCACAATAGCTCACTTGAGCCATTTGTGCTCAGGTGAGCTAAAAAGCTCATGTGACTTTTTTTTTCAAAAGAATCAGATTTAGTGTGTACTAGTATATTATAACATTAGTTTAGTATTTATCTAAAATAAAACAAACTGCTTTTAACCTTTTAATACCACTAAATAAGAAATTAAATATAAAAGTTCCATGGGCTAAAGTTATAGACTATATAATACCCATAATGGTTATTATAGAAATTAATCATTTCTTCTGACTATGAAAACTTATTCATTTCCCAGTAATAATGTCATTTCTTAGAGTTACTTATTTAGAATACTAAATTTATACTTCCATGACTACCAGGGAAGGCTACATTATGAGTTATTTAGGGCTGCTACAACATGCTAAAGAGTACATCACAGTGACTATACTGTGACACACAACAAATTTATCAAGGAACATATTGCAATACATTGTATATCAACCCAATCATTTTAAGATATTAATATTACAATGATAAAAGTCACCAAAACTACAATTTGTCTTGTTTTTATTTAAGTATTGATCTTTGTGTACAGATGGTGTGTGCATGTCATTAGACATTAGCCATTAGATAAACTAATATTTGATAACTTTCTCTGGTGTTTTACATTTTTAAAGATGATTTTTCAAATAAAATAAACTCTAAGTAAATGAAATGGTTTTTATTTTTCAAAACCATAAGTAATTAAAGTAGTTTGACCCTTTTTTGCATTTGAATTTTGGACAGCCATGATAGGAGCAAATTTTAAATAAGCTTGAATAAAAGATTTTTCGCACTAATATAATTTAATTTGTCATAGTTGTTCTATGAAAAAGGCTCGGCTTAAAATAATGCCATGCTAATATTTTTTTTTTTTTAAAAAAAAACTAGTTAAAGGAAAAATCAGAAAAAATTGTTATATATGTAAATGTGGTTATACATCTGCTTTTCATATATGAAATTTTAATTGGTCACAAATAAATCTGTAACTACTATATATCTGTTTTTTCCTATTTATAGTAACAGGGACTAGCTCAGAAATTAGACACCCAGGTTTGACAAAATATGTATCAACTATGGATCTTCCTCAACAAATTTTGATAAATTCAGCCCAGCAGTTTCAGAGAAGATTAATGTTTATACACAGACATACAAATGGATGATTGCTTGGCTAAGCCATAAGCCTATCTAGCATAAGTCATATATAAATATACTGAAAATAGTACATACTGCAGCAGCCTTAGTATTACATGGTATTAGAGTGAACTGTAACAGTCCAAGACAAATGTTTATTTGGGGTTGTTGGGATGTGTATAGGGTTGAGTATTATACATAGCAGTTGGTTACTTAGGATGTATGTGTCATTTAATAGGTGTGTTTAGCAGACTATGAGGATCATAGACAATAAAAAAGAAGCTAATACTACAGTACAGTTATTCTACTTTCTTTCTTTCAAATAAAAAAATCTTGAAGAGGTATTAAAATATCCCCTGTTTCATAAGTAAAATTGTCTAAAATTAACATTTTCTATTTAAATTAATACACAAATTTACACATTTTATTTCATTAATTTAGACACCATTTTCAATAACATATTCTTAAACACAATTTGTAGCTCCATGGTGTTTTAGCTGTGCTAGAGTTAAAAAAAACATGAAGCTATAATATTTTTGGGTAATTTTAGACAATACTGTAAAAACATTAATTTTAGCAGTAGATTTATTAAAACTGTAACTAGAATCCCAGTTTTATCACACAGGTTATTTTTTTTTTTATAATTATCCAACATACCCCAACCACTCTCTAGCCCTAACCAGCCAAACCATTAAATTGATCAATTTCAAACTAAAATACATCAACAAAAATTTTGATTGAAATCCATACATATCCAAACAAACAAAACAAGGGTACCATCATATATGTATGCTAAAATTAATATGTTTACAGTAACTGTATCTATGAAAACAGGGGTTGCTAGGTGCTACATAACAGCTAGTGATTACTTGTGCTACTGCTGCTAGTGTAGGTCTGTCCCTTACCTGGATGATGAAGTACATATTAGTACAAAGGCACAAAAACAAGGACATTTTTACTTATAACTCGAAACCACGCAACAGAATCTCCAACTGTATAAGACCATATCGCTGAGAAATCCAGAGAAAATAAACACAACATATTTCACCAGAAATTCCAAACAATTCACAAACCTCAACATCTCAGTATTTTTGCAAAAAATTGTTATTTTATACTGATTGAATTAATTTTTACTGACCTAATTCTATCACACATACGGTAGTTATAGCGGTTAAATAATTATCATAAGAATATATTATAAACAAATGATTAAGTATTTTACAGAGGCACACTTTTTCTCAATAAGTATAGGCTATAATTTTTGGTTTAAAGGTCAAAAATAATAAAGTGCACCTTATACATGTAGATTTTGAAATGTTTTAGTTACTTCCTAAATTTTAAGGCAATAAAGAGTTACACATATTGTCTATAAAATTTCAAAACTGCCCTTTTTTTGCAAAAATCACACAGATGCCTAGTAAGTACTTTTATTAAAATTGTAAATTGTGCATTTCAAACACAGAAGTGATCAACTGTTAAAATTAATCAGTGAAAGCTGTCTAAACTGATACCTTGATAAAGTTGACATATACATGTATATATATATATCATTGAATTAAAGGTTTAGTCCTTTCATCATGAGTGTATTAAGACTTTAACTTCATTTAATCTTTAATATGATAGAATGCTTCTAATTTAATAAATATTGGCTACATGTGACTTGTGTGATATTCCCAAAGTAGTCAGTTTAGACAAATCTCACTTTATATTAAAACATGTCAAGAACCATATATTAATTAAGAGAATAAAATATGCTTCATAACATAGCAAGAATATTCTTAAAGTTTTTATCTGACGGTCAGTTGTTTGTCACAGGACCTTGGTATTAGTCATATGACATATCAGACCATCAGATATGTCAAAGACATTAGAAAATCAGTGTAACTTGGCTTGCTGGGTATATCATTCATTAATTGGGCATATCAGGGTCATTGGCCATGTCAGTTATCGGTTACTAGGGCCATTGGGCAAATCATCAAATTACAAGTGCTACATTAGGATTATTGTAAAATCATTACAAAAACCACACAGCAAACTCTTGTTATATAAACCTAATGCAATTGTGATATTATAGACATATATAACATGTAAGGCCCACTACTTCAGCAGCTCACCTGGGTAGGTAACATATTTATACTTGTTACCACAACATTTGAGAAATCTGAAAACTGGCAAATTTAACCAATTTATATATACATGTATGAATAAGTTCTTCTTCAAAGTTGAGAAGGCTTGGCTCAGGTTGAAGTGTAAAAGGGGTTTATCATATCTATCCAGCATTTGAAAATGTAAAAACAAATTAAGTTGTAACAAGACTGCAAGTTTTGAGTTTGTAGTTAAACTGATAAACAAACAACAGTTGAATTGTTAAAATCTACATGGATTATTGTGTATCAAACTTAAGGATTAAAAAAAAAACAAGATAGAAAATATTTAAAAATAAATAATGAAAACTACTAAATGTGAATAATGGATACATTTCCAATAGACAGATTGTTGAAAAGTTAACAAAATTAAATTAATGAGGAACTTCTGTAAATCAAAATGAGATTAAGTTTATTGTTGGATAGACTATCTATACTGTCCAATCAGTATTAATGATAAATTCTTCTAAATAATTTGTAGTGTGTTTTATATGGGAAATTGGTAATGTAAACCATCAATTGTAAAATTCACATGCCATTTGACAAGATACTCAAATTATAAAAGTAAAAAAACATTTCCCTTTACTACATTATGTTGAAAAAATTTTTCTTTGGGTAAATTCACAACAGTTACAAAGAAGAAAATAAAACTATCATGAATTTTAATTTTTATAAATTCCCTTGCATTTGCAATAACTGTCATCTGACAATGAAAAAAACAAATGTATTCTAAAAACTTGAAATGTAATTCTCACACAGAATAACTGAAAAATTTCTGATTAAATTTATGCATTTAAATGTATTTAAATTTTACTTTTTTTGGCCATTTTCTTCAGGCTAGAAATCAATAAATTTTTAAATATTTTTTTACCCAAGTCAGGTTAACAGTTTGGGGCAACAGTAATGAAATGAAGATATGCATATATTAACAAATTCGTGCAAACTTAAAATATAAGTGTAATGTAAAAGTTAGGTGGAAATATAAATATAGGCTACACTATATGCAGGATATATGTGTATAGAAACATGTTAGAGAAATGATTCTGATAAAAATGCAAATAAAATGACAAATAAAAGCAAAGGTAAGACATCAAAGGTAAAGGATTATTAGTCATTAGAATACTCACCACTTCACCTAGTCTATTTTGGAGATTTTTTATATCTCTATTGCGTGTAGATAATATATCTTCTAATTCTGTTACTCTGGCTGATTTCTCTGCGAGTTCCATGCTAACCTGACTTGTCTGAAATTGATATTATCAAACCCAATACAGTATATAGTGAATCTTTGTTAGAGAAAAACATTCAAATATGTACATAGTGAAGTAAGTGAGACATACATTCAAATCTGTACAAAATGAGTGAGACATACATTCAAATCTGTACAAAGTGAGTGAGACATACATTCAAATCTGTACATAGTGAAGTGAGAGACAAACATTCAAATCTGTACAAAGTGAGTGAGACATACATTCAAATCTGTACAAAGTGAGTGAGACATACATTCAAATCTGTACAAAGTGAGTGAGACATACATTCAAATCTGTACAAAGTGAGTGAGACATACATTCAAATCTGTACATAGTGAAGTGAGAGACAAACATTCAAATCTGTACAAAGTGAGTGAGACATACATTCAAATCTGTACAAAGTGAGTGAGACATACATTCAAATCTGTACATAGTGATGTGAGAGACAAACATTCAAATCTGTACAAAGTGAGTGAGACATACATTCAAATCTGTACAAAGTGAAGTAAGTGAGACATACATTCAAATCTGTACAAAGTGAGTGAGACATACATTCAAATCTGTACAAAGTGAGTGAGAGACAAACATTCATATCTGTACAAAGTGAGTGAGACATACATTCAAATCTGTACAAAGTTAGTGAGAGACAAACATTCAAATATGTACATAGTGAAGTAAGTGAGACATACATTCAAATCTGTACATAGTGAAGTGAGAGACAAACATTCAAATCTGTACATAGTGAAGTGAGAGACAAACATTCAAATCTGTACAGAGTGAAGTGAGTGAGACAAACATTCAAATCTGTGCATAGTGAAGTAAGTGAGACATACATTCAAATCTGTACATAGTGAAGTGAGAGACATACATTCAAATCTGTACATAGTGAAGTGAGAGACAAACATTCAAATCTGTACATAGTGAAGTGAGTGAGACATACATTCAAATCTGTACATAGTGAAGTGAGAGACATACATTCAAATCTGTACAAAGTGAGTGAGACATACATTCAAATCTGTACAAAGTGAGTGAGACATACATTCAAATCTGTACAAAGTGAGTGAGACATACATTCAAATCTGTACATAGTGAGTGAGAGACAAACATTCAACTGCAGACAGTAACACATTGTTTACTTGATAACTGAACATGTCCAATGAAACAAACTGCAGACAGTAATACATTGTTGACATTACTTGATAACTGAATATGTCCAATGAAACAAACTGGAGAGAGTAATAAATTGTTGACATTACTTGATAACTGAACATGTCCAATGAAACAAACTGCAGACAGTAATACATTGTTGACATTACTTGATAACTGAATATGTCCAATGAAACAAACTGGAGAGAGATAAATTGTTGACATTTACTTGATAACTGAACATGTCCAATGAAACAAACTGCAGACAGTAATACATTGTTGACATTACTTGATAACTGAACATGTCCAATGAAACAAACTGTAGACAGTAATACATTGTTGACATTACTTGATAACTGAATATGTCCAATGAAACAAACTGGAGAGAGTAAGAAATTGTTGACATTACTTGATAACTGAACATGTCCAATGAAACAAACTGCAGACAGTAATACATTGTTGACATTACTTGATAACTGAATATGTCCAATGAAACAAACTGGAGAGAGTAATAAATTGTTGACATTTACTTGATAACTGAACATTTCCAATGAAACAAACTGCAGACAGTAATACATTGTTGACATTACTTGATAACTGAATAAGTCCAATGAAACAAACTGGAGAGAGTAATAAATTGTTGACATTACTTGATAACTGAACATGTCCATTCATAGATTGTTGTACTATTTCAATCTTTTTCCTCTCTTTATACCACATACCTTGGCCCCTTCTTCTAACCTAGACGAGTCATAAACCCGAATTTTGTTTTCAGCTTGTGATAGTTTATGAGTTAGTTCTTCTATCTGATCCAGGTAAGTCATGTTGGTATCCTCTGTTGAGTTAAGTCGCTCTGATTTCTCTTTCAGCTGAATCTAAAATTAAGAATTAATTTCAGCTAAATACAACAGTTGTTTAAAATCCTTCATTTAACCATTTCAATAAGAACAGACCCTCTTTTTAATCCTATTTATAATTCTATTAACATAAATCATGCATGTAAAAATCTGTATTGGTAATTATTACTGATACCATTTACATTAACCAATAATAACAGAAAACAGTGACTTTCATGTGATTTTATTACATGAAAACTCAATTTCAATTTTTCCCAAATTTTTCAGCACCTTTTTGCTAATTTATAAATTTAATGTAATGTAATTAGTCTCTGATCAATTTTGTCAAATCTTTGACATATTTTTCAAGCATCTTACCTGTAATGTAATAGTCTCCTATTTATTTTGTCAAATCTTTGATATATTTTTCAATCATCTTACCTGTAATGTAATTAATTCCTGTTCTAATTTGTCAGCTCTTTCCTTTTCTTTCTTAGCTGCCTTTTCAATTTCTCTGAATTTAGCTCCATCAGCTTCTGTTCTTAACTAGTAAAATACACAGGGGCTTGGTGTCAGGATTTTTGTAATTTTGTTTAAAGATTATTTATTTATGTTTTTATTACATGTGGGGCTGATACAAGTTCATACATATCGATAACTTTGCCTGAAATCCATTTTTAACAAACTTCAAAAAATTCCGAAACATTTCGGAATTTACAACACCAATAAATAATCTTTAAAACAAAAATACGGAAATCCTGACACCAAGCCCCTGTGGGTATGAGTGGTCTGATACACAAACCCATGGATCACAGTGCCTCTTACCACCTAGGTTTGTATACCAGTTTGGCAGGGTCTAGTTTGTCAGTTCACTTGCTAATTTTGGTGGGTTTACTTCATGTCCTTTGGTTTTCTCCACCATCTCAGAACTGCTTTGACATCATAAAAATAATCTTTACTGGGTGTAAAACACCATTATTTAAATCCAATCTTTTAGTTTGAACTTGCTTGAACTTGTGTATGATGATTGCTTTCTTTGATATATCCATGATTTTGTAGTTTCTTACTATTGCTATTGATATAATGACAATTATTATAAAACTTGAATGTCTGGTATCTTTATTTCTGTATGTGTATTTTTTCACTCTGTGCAAGAAGTTAAGACAAATCTTTGAGTGATTTTTTTGTGGATCAAACGTACATACTTACTTATTTATTACATGATTAACATATTACTTAAATGTCATCTTAATGGACAAGTGTTACTATATAATGTGACTATATACAGTATTAGACTGCTGCTTTATCACTGAAAATGAGACAACATGCCATGGCAGACAAGTCCTTAAACAAATAATCTCAATACCAACATTACAGACATAGCCTTTCATGTGTTAACCATGTTTTTGATATACCTCAATATCATCTTTAGTAATAGCTTCTTCTTCTATTTGGAATTGTAAATCTTCTACTTTTCTGAAAAGACAACAATCAGATATAAACATGTGTATATATATTATAAGGCCTTTGAATCAGACATTATTCAAGTCAGAAAGATAGACAAAACAGAAATTTGGTATAATGTAATTTTTTCCATAATACCCTCATCAAAATGTCACAAAATTGAAAAAGACAAAATACAGACACATTTTAGTCTATATAGGCATATAGACACTAATAAACTCAAAAAGACACAATTTTATAAAGTTTGCTTAAGATTTTATAAAGGTAACTGATATTTGGATCATTTTGAGCATACACACCAACTTCATTTGAGAGAGAGAGAGGGGGGGGGGGGAAGAGAAGGGGGAACACATTTAAGGATTAGGCTTAAATCAAACAAACACATGAAATCTTACCTAACTGTAAAAATATGTTACCTTTTTTCGTCATCTAATTTACAATTTAAATCTGCCTTTTCCTTTTCTAGTTCTTGGATAGTTCTCTGTAGTTTTGTGATAAATTCATCCTGGTCTTCTTTAACCCGTTCATTTTCAGTCCTTAGGTTCATCAACTGTCCCTCAGCCTATATAAAAATATATTAACATTACAGGCAAGAAACACACAAAACTAATAGAATACCTTATAAGGTAAAATAGTCAGTATGATGAGACCTGGGATAGACATCTGATTAGTTAAAGGTAATAACTTTATTTGGTGAATCAAACACTATGATTTAATTGTGTACATGTACAGGTACTTGGCTCATGTTTATCCGAGACTAGAATAGGGAAAAATTTATTCAAGACTTAAAGGTGGAATCAAAAATTCTCTTAAAGAAAATGCAAATAAAACAAGACAGATATTCTTGTCAGTGGATGAAAGAATTACAACCTTATGAGCCTATAAAGATAAATACAACCTAAAGAGATTTTTCAAGATAAATATCATCTGATGAGCCTATCAAGTTGAATACCACCTGATGAGCCTAACAAGATGAATACAACCTGATAAGCCTATCAAGTTGAATACCACCTGATGAGCCTAACAAGATGAATACAACCTGATGAGCCTTTCAAGATGAAAACAACCTGATGGGCCAGTCAAGATGAAAACAACCTGATGGGCTTGTCATGATGTAAACAACCTGATGAGCCTATCAAGATGAATACAACCTGATGAGCCTATTAAAATGAATATAACTTGATGAGCCTATCAAGACGAATAGAACCTGATGAGCCTATCAAGATGAATACAACCTGATGGGCCTGTCAAGAGGAATACAATCTGATGAGCCTATTAAAATGAATACAACTTGATAAGCCTATTAAAATGAATACAACTTGATGAGCCTGTCACGATGAATACAACCTAATGGGCCTGTCGCGATGAATACAACCTAATGGGCCTATCAAGACGAAGACAACCTGATGAGCCTATTAAAATGAATACAACCTGATGAGCCTGTCAAGATAAATACAACCTGATGGGCCTGTCACGATGAATACAACCTGATGAGCCTATTAAAATGAATACAATTTGTTGAGCCTATCAAGATGAATACAACTTGATGGGCCTATCAAGATGAATAGAACCTAATGAGCCTATCAAGATGAATACAACTTGATGGGCCTATCAAGATGAATACAACCTGATGAGCCTGTCAAAATAAATACAACCTAATGGGCCTGTCAAGATGAATACAACCTGATGAGCCTATTAAAATGAATACAACTTGATGAGCCTATTTAAATGAATACAACTTGATGAGCCTATTAAAATGACTACAACCTGATGAGCCTATCAAGATGAATACAACCTGATGGGCCTGTCAAGATGAATACAATTTGATGAGCCTATCAAGATAAATACAACCTGATGAGCCCATCAAGAGGAATACAACCTGATGAGCCTATTAAAATGAATACAACTTGATGAGCCTATCAAGATGAATACAACCTGATGAGCCTATCAAGATGAATACAACCTGATGGACCTGTCAAGATGAAAACAATTTGATGAGCCTATCAAGATAAATACAACCTGATAAGCCTATCAAGAGGAATACAATTCGATGAGCCTATTAAGATGAATACAACTTGATTAGCCTATCAAGATGAATACAACCTGATGAGCCTATCAAGATGAATACAACCTGATGGGCCTGTCCAGATGACTGCAATTTGATGAGCCTTTTAAGATGAATACAACCTGATGGGCCTATCAATATGAATACAACCTGGTGAGTCTGTCAAAATAAATACAACCTAATGGGCCTGTCAAGATGAATACAACCTAATGAACCTATTAAAATGAATACAACCTGATGAGCCTATTAAAATAAATACAACCTGATGAGCCTATCAAGATGAATACAACCTGATGAGCCTATCAAGATGAATACAACCTGATGGGCCTGTCAAGATGAATACAATATAATGAACCTATTAAAATGAATACAATTTGATGAGCCTATCAAAATGAATACAATCTGATTGGCCTATAAAGATGAATACAACCTGATTAGCCTATAAAGATAAATACAATCTAATGAACCTATTAAAATGAATACAACCCGATGAGCCTGTCAAGATAAATACAACTTGATTAGCCTATCAAAATGAATACAACCTGATGGGCCTGTCAAGATGAATACAATATAATGAACCTATTAAAATGAATACAATTTGATGAGCCTATCAAAATGAATACAATCTGATTGGCCTATAAAGATGAATACAACCTGATTAGCCTATAAAGATAAATACAATCTAATGAACCTATTAAAATGAATACAACCCGATGAGCCTGTCAAGATAAATACAACTTGATTAGCCTATCAAAATGAATACAACCTGATTAGCCTATTAAAATGAATACAACCTGATTAGCCTATCAAAATTAATACAACCTGATTAGCCTATTAAAATGAATACAACTTGATTAGCCTATTAAAATGAATACAACCTGATTAGCCTATTAAAATGAATACAACTTGATTAGCCTATTAAAATGAATACAACCTGATTAGCCTATTAAAATGAATACAACTTGATTAGCCTATTAAAATGAATACAACCCGATTAGCCTATTAAAATAAATACAACCCGATTAGCCTATCAAAATGAATACAACCTGATTAGCCTATTAAAATGAATACAACCTGATTAGCCTATCAAAATGAATACAACCTGATTAGCCTATCAAAATGAATACAACCTGATTAGCCTATTAAAATGAATACAACCTGATTAGCCTATTAAAATGAATACAACTTGATTAGCCTATTAAAATGAATACAACTTGATTAGCCTATTAAAATGAATACAACCTGATTAGCCTATTAAAATGAATACAACCTGATTAGCCTATTAAAATGAATACAACCTGATTAGCCTATTAAAATGAATACAACCTGATGAACTCCTAGTATAAATACCACATTGGCCTTTAGGATCAGGATTTAGTTTAATCAAATTTCATATGATGTGTTCACTAATGCATTTTATGTTCTAAATAATTTTTTTATGTGGTACCTACCTCATCAACTTGTGCTGCAGCCCTGGCTACTTCTGCCCGCTCCAGATCTCTTTCTTTTAATAACTGTTCTATATGTTCTTCTTTTTCTTTCAAAGCTTTCTGTATAAATCAAACATAGTTGAATGTGTGTATGCACATATTTTTGTATGTGAGGGTCAATAGTATAATTTCTATAGCAAATATATACTCTGTATATGTGTTAAACCAAAGTATCATTAAAGAAAGCTGTCCAGTCTATTTATAAAGCTGTGAGGAATTTCCTATTCTGCCTGAAATTTTGGAATTTTGTAATTTTTTGCTCTACAATAATACACCTTACTCTGTACCAATCTTAACTTGTATTTGCATAAAATTACAAACAAAACACTCCTTTTGACATTGACACATCTCCTTCATACCATTGTCTGTACATTAGTGCCTCCAAACCAGTGACTATATCGTAAGTCAGACCTGTGATTTCACCGACTATACAACATGTAACATGTATTATTCTGTCTTAAAAGTGCTGGGATTATCAGTTCCCTACTTCTCTAATTCATGTATGCTGCTGTAACAGTGTTGGGATTATCAGTTCCCTACTTCTCTATGTCATGTATGCTGCTGTAACAGTGTTGGGATTATAAGCTCCCTACTTCTCTATGTCATGTATGCTGCCTTAACAGTGCTGGGATTATCAGTTCCCTACTTCTCTATTTCATTATGCTGCTGTAACAGTGTTGGGATTATTAGCTCCCTACTTCTCTATGTCATGTATGCTGCCTTAACAGTGTTGGGATTATCAGCTCCCTACTTCTCTATGTCATGTATGCTGCCTTAACAGTGCTGGGATTATCAGTTCCCTACTTCTCTATTTCATGTCTGCTGCTGTACCAGTGTTGGGATTATCAGCTCCCTACTTCTCTATGTCATGTATGCTGCCTTAACAGTGTTGGGATTATCAGCTCCCTTCTTCTCTATGTCATGTATGCTGCTGTAACAGTGCTGGGATTACCAGTTCCCTACTTCTCTATGTCATGTATCCTGCCTTAACAGTGCTGGGATTATCAGTTCCCTACTTCTCTATGTCATGTATGCTGCTGTAACAGTGCTGGGATTACCAGTTTCTACTTCTCTGTTATGCCAGTTTCCTATTTCCTTATGTCATGTTTGTTCTCTTAGCAGTGCTAAGATGGCCAGTTCACTATTTCTCTGTTATGTATGCCGTTTAACAGTACTAAGACTGCTGGCTGTCTTCTGTCACCTATCTGGGGTATAGCATATTATAGCTTGATGCTTAATATATTTAAGTTTTTGATGTGTTATATTTTAGAATTTACTCTTTTAAACAATGTTAAGTTCAACATAAGGAATCCTCAATTAAAAACTTACTTTCTTATTGTGATAAATAACAATCTTTAAATTTAAATTAAATGCAATGCCTAATGATACAGTCAAGCCTGAAAAAAGCCTGAATATAGACCACCTGTTCATTAAAACCATTTTTCAGGTCCCTGTGCTTTCCAATTCATCAAAAATTACCTCTCTTTTAAGACTGTTTATGTAAAGAGTTCCTATTTTCTAGTCCTGTTCCTGTTTTACTTAATACATGCATGATGTATCTATGAATGGCCCTACCAATTACTTCAGATATGTAACCAACATGAATGCATTGCAAACAATTCCTTACATATGTATCCCACAATTCTGTGTTACCTATAATGCCTTTGATATACACATGTATATATATATAACATGTATCAAGCAATATTGTTACCCATAATGCCTTAGAAACATATCCCAGAATTCCCCTCCACTCACCTGTAAAGCTGAGGTGGTTGCAGACAGATTTAGTGTACTAGGTCGCTGACTGTTTTTAGCCTGTGTGTTAATACCAAAGACTTCCCATAAGAATTGTTATCATTAATTAGTACAATGTTATAAAATTTAATCATAAAAGATACAGAATAAATTGTCTCTTTATTAATCATCACACCCTTAAACAAATGGTATTGTTTAAAAATAAATTCTAATAAAATGTGCCAATATAAATACAGGGATGTAAAATACCATGCAAAATAGTGATAAAAATCACATAATTTCCATCAACTCAAGGAAAGCTATATCAATTTTGCAAAATACAAAATAAATAATTTTAATATTTTAATTAGATTTTTAAGATAGTTTTTGAGTTAATTAACATTTTAAAGTAATGATAATAAAAAAAATGAAAAATGACTACAACTGCTATGACCATACGATAAAATAGTGTTAATGTGCAGAATAAAACCATAGAATGTATGACAATGCAGACAATTTATTCTGTTTGAAAACATTAAACCATCTGTTGTGAAAATCTGGGATGAACATGACTAAGATATAAAATAAACTTGCTGTTTAAACCTGTCAATTAAATCATTCCAGATTTACAATTTATTATGAAGATCACCATAGAAACAATACACATCCCTTACATATATATAATCATTTGTATAATTATATATAAGTAACATAAACCCCTATATTGATGTTTAAAAATGATTATACCTCTGCAATACCCCTATATTCATGTTAAGAAAATGATTATACCTCTGCAATACCCCTAAATTCATGTTTAGAAAATGATTATACCTCTGCAATACCCCTAAATTCATGTTTATAAAATGGTTATACCTCTGCAATACCCCTAAATTCATGTTTACAAATTGGTTATAACTTTGCAATTAATAATTAAATGCTTATCAGGGTATTTTTTATTCTGAAAAAATAATTGAATGCTAAGTTATAAGGACAAGCAGAGAAAAGAAACAAGTTATTTTTGTATTAGATATATAAAAATAGCATTCTATATGATACATTTGTTGTAAAACAGTCAAAAGATGAAGCTGCAAAATGATGTGCATTGCTTCTAGGAACAGTTGGAGGATTTAGCTGCAAAAGGAAGCATATTGCTTCTAGAAAGAGTAAGATGATGTAGCAGTGAAATATATTTTTATAGATGTCTTGCTCAGTTAATGTAGTCAGCAAGCCAGAGTAAAACTTAGTATTTATACTAAAAGTTTAATGCCATAACACACTAAAAAAGGTATCAACAAAAGCTTCAAATAAATTCCATCAAGGCCTTAGCTTGATACCAATTCTGGTAATTACTAGTCTGATCAACTGCATACAACAGCATCAAACACCCTAGCATACAACAGCAACATACACCCTAGCATACAACTTCATCAAACACCCTAGCATACAACAGCAATATACACCCTAGCATACAACTTCATCAAACACCCTAGCATACAACAGCATCATACACCCTAGCATACAACAGCATCAAACACCCAAGCATACAACAGCATCAAACACTCTAGCATACAACAGCAACATACACCCTAGCATACAACATCATCATACACCCTAGCATACAACAGCATCATACACCCTAGCATACAACTTCATCATACACCCTAGCATACAACAGCATCAAACACCCTAGCATACAACAGCATCATACACCCTAGCATACAACAGCATCAAACACCCTAGCATACAACAGCATCATACACCCTAGCATACAACATCATCAATCACCCTAGCATACAACAGCATCATACACCCTAGCATACAACAGCATCAAACACCCTAGCATACAACAGCAACATACGCCCTAGCATACAACATCATCAAACACCCTAGCATACAACAGCATCATACACCCTAGCATACAACTTCATCATACACCCTAGCATACAACAGCATCAAAAACCCTAGCATACAACAGCATCATACACCCTAGCATACAACAGCAACATACACCCTAGCATACAACATCATCAAACACCCTAGCATACATCAGCAACATACACCCTAGTATACAACATCATCAAACACCCTAGCATACAACAGCAACAAACACCCTAGTATAGAACAGCAACATACAGAGACGTGCAAAAAGTATCAGGACAAGATGGCTGCCAGATTTCGCGTCTTACTTTTTACCGTTATACTTATTAATTAGGTTAATTATCGCAATAAAATTTATTCATAGTGATGTTAGATTACGTGACGTCATATCGCACACGTTTTTTGTTGTCGTCTGTTTGTTTACATTGATTGAGGCATCGTTTTTCAACATGGGTAGACGACATAAAGAGATGAGCCCGGAGATCAAAGAAGTCATTAAAAAATTATATTCTGAGGGATATACAATTAGAGATATCAGTAATATGTTGGAAAAACCAAGATCAACAATAGGGAATTTTTTACATCGATTCGGACAACGTGAATCAATAGAAAATCAACCTCGAAGTGGCTGCCCGGTTTCAGTGACAGAGCAAGATTATCGAATCTTAGAAAGAATTGTAAAATCTAATAGAAGGGACACATTACAAGACATTACTTTAAAATTTAATGAGAATAGAGCTAATCAAGTTGCTAAACGTACCTTACAGTTTTTATCTTCATAAACATGGCTTCTATAGACGGGTAGCTCAGAAGAGGTTGGTGGTAAGAAAGATAAACCGTAGAAAACGAATGCACTGGTGTTGCCAAAAAAGATTTTTGACTGTGGAAAATTATTGGAAAAAAATTATATTTTCGGATGAGAGCAAAGTTACAATTGGGACAGACGAGAGAGTTTATGTATGGAGAAAAAGAGGTGAAGGATGGAGGCCCGACCTAGAACCCCCACGTGAGACGCGCCCCCGATGTGAAGTAATGATATGGGGTTGCATTACCTGGTATGGTGTCGGAACTTTAGCCACTGTAAATGGAAGTATTAATGCTGCAACATACCAGTTAGTGTTAGAGGACAATTTATGGCCGGTTATAGCCAGACATTTTCCGATGGGAGGCTACATTTTTCAAGATGACAATGCCCCAGCACACCGTGCCAGGTCAACCCAGGAATATATTCATAGGAATCAAATAAATACAATGAGCTGGCCTGCACAATCGTCAGATATAAATATAATTGAAAATTTATGGTTATTGGTCAAGCGGAGATTTAAGCTAAGGAATAACAGAATAAATACATCAGCTGACTTGTTCCGCGAGTTCCAGCAGATCTGGTCCACCATCACTCCAGAATAGATACAAAACTTATATAACTCGATTCCAAGACGACTCAGGAATGTAATTCGGCTGAAGGGACATTTAACTAAATTCTAGGTAAGTAAAAAGTAACAATTTCGCATTTTATTGCAGTTCTTATTTGTTGAAAATAAACAATTTGAAAACGAAAGCAGAAAACACGAGCCATCTTGTCCCAATACTTTTTGCACAGTCTCTGTACACCACAGCATACAACATCATCAAACAACCTAACATACAACAGCAACATACACCCTAGCATACAACAGCATCAAACATCCCAGCACACAACAGCATCATAAACCCTAGCATACAACAGCAACATACACCACAACATACAACATCATCAAAGACACTACCATTCAACATCATCGAACACTCTAGCATACAACAGCAACACTCATCCTAGCATACAGCAGTGTCAAACACCCTACCATACAGCAGTGCTAAACACCCTACCACACAGCAGTGTCAAACACCCTACCACACAGCAGTGTCAAACACCCTACCACACAGCAGTGTCAAACAGCCTACCATACAGCAGTGTCAAACACCCTACGATACAGCAGTGTCAAACACCCTACGACACAGCAGTGTCAAACACTCTACCATACAACAGCAGCAGCATACATTTTAGCATACAGCATAAAAATTCTAGCATACAACACAACTGAAAATCCTGGCATACAAAAGCAACAAACACAGAACATACAGCAGCATTAAACATCTTAGTACAAAGAAACTTAAAGAAATTTGAAAAGGTACCAAGAGTACTGACTGGCTGGCAGATGAAAAAAACATTGAGTCTTTATATATAAAAAAGTGATGAAGAGGAATTACATTAATAACAGTGTATAACAATTGCATTGCTATCAACATAAAAGCTTATAAAATAAATTATTATATCTATATTATATACTGTAAACCTCTTTTTAATTACAGTTATTAACTTTCAGAATTTCTACCAAAACCATTTTGCAACTATTGTTATATGGACTATAGCTGATTTTATACAACTATAAACTTTAAGGACAATTTTACAATTTGTTACTTTTTCTACTCTGTTAACATTTGTTTTGTAGCCACATAAAAATGTTTTACTTTAGAAGTAGAATATTTGTATTGTATTACCCAGCAATTTAAATTCAACTTAGAGATAATCAACACTCGCTAGGCTGGAACACCTAGGAATGTATCTAGACAACTAAAAGATTGGTAGGTTGTTATGTTGTTTTACACTGCATCATCAAATTTTTAGCTGTTCGCAATTAAAGCAAGGTTATTAATCTCAAAAGATTAATCTTTGAAAAAGTTGTATGATGTGATATGAGAATGTGTATTATGGTCAGTCTTGTACTAGTCCATAGTTAGAGCAGCTTTTAGTTAAGATGCTAGCTCACCAAGTCAGTATGCTGCAGACAAACATGTCATACCCTTAGTAACATTATCCAGGCACTGAGGAAACCAGTCAATACTCTGTCCTCCTAATGCCAAGCATCAAGTCAAGAAATGTCCTCACGCCTACTGGCTTATTTCATCATGGGAACATCTAATTTTTCTATGAAAAGAATGGTATTGAGCAGGCGTTAAAATATGAAAAAAAAATTGTAGGGTTTAATTGATTGTAGCTTTAATTTCATATTACATATAATGTAATTTTATAAACAAGTTGCAGAGGATTTACTTTCATAATTAGTTTGTCCTGGCAAAAATACAAAAAAGTTAATCCTGCATGAGTTAAAGTTGGTTTACAGTACACATACCTGATAATGATGTTATACATCTGACCAGATGGCAAATAATTAAAAAATTATTTTGCTATTTCTATAAAACCAATGCATTAATTAATTTTTTGAAAAACCTGAATTTGGTGACATATCAAACCTGTGTCTTAAAGTGGTGACAACAAATTATAACGTTTAAAATCAAAGGGCAATAAATTTATTTTTACCACTCAAATACAATTTTTTATAATTTAATGTTATTAGTTGACTGGTCAGTTATATAACATTTTATATAAACATTTACAGTTAAGAAATAAATTGTTAGTGTTCAATTTATCAGTTATTTACTTATATTTTAGATACTTACATAAATATATATTAAAACTGACACTGAACCTTTTTATAAGTTTAAATCATTCTCTAATTTAGAAGTGGAGGGGATAATTGTGTTAAATGCCCCATTAAAGATGCTCATACTTACAAGAAGATTATTAATTCAACTAAAATTGATTATCCTTTATTATGCCACATTAGTCATTAACACAAATAAATTGTTTTAGCATTTGGCAATTTGAAGAATTTTCAAAATTTTCTTTTTCTCTTCAAAATATTCTTAATTTTAAATTTCTTCCAAATGACTCCATTTTCAGTTTAAAAATGTACAATCAACTTTGCAAAAAACTTTACTAAAGATAAACTTTGAAGGAGCAATTTGTACCTGCACTGTAAAAGGTAGTTTTATGTGTAAATAATCAGCAGAAATAAAAGGGCAATAACTACTGTAATACAGAGAGGAATTTGATGCATGATAAACTTGGCCTGTATTCAACACCAAATATTTTACATGCAAAATATGCTGAAGTGTTATTGATAATAGCCAAATGTAGATAAACATACACAGATGGATAGATATAAAAGTACAGTTTAACAGTTATATCACACATTTACTTGCTTCATTTGCTACACATGTAAGCATTAACATAGTACTTATCAATTACTTAATAGTTATTCAATTAAACTTATTCATGTTAATTAGTACTGATTAATGGTGTAGGGTAGGTTATACTGTGGAAGTTAATCTAAATACCAAAACTAAAATAAGCTAAGCTAAAGGAAAGTAACACCAATGTTAGAAAGGAAAGTCTGATTAAACAAACAAGCTAAAAATCTTCCTTAAAATATTTGTCTGAATTTATCTCTAGTACATAACATGCTTAGATTTAAATGTCTTTCAAAATAAATAAAATATGATGCCCTTTCAGTAACGCAACAAATTTCAAAACATCACCATACTAGGAAAAAAGGCAAGTCATTGTTCTATGTGAAAGTTCAAATAAAATTCTACAAAAGATATACATGCATAAACAGAAGTCATTTCTCCTTTACTTTGCCAAATCAAATATTTTATACAATAACATGCAAATGATAATAAAATCTGGAAAAATAGCCCAATCTAAATCATTTTGCTTTCCACTACAGTAAGCCAGTCCCTCATGAATCAAACAGCTAAATATTCTAGAAAATTTTTATCACTATTCCTCAATGTAACCACACTATACATCAATCATTTTTTTACACAATATTAACTGACAGGTTTTCAACTAAAATTTAGGCTTTTAAAGTAAATATAAGTAGTATTTATCACCATGAAATATAAAGTTTGCATTGACATAAGCAAATAACCTGTGGTAAGAATGATGTAAAAGGACACACCATTACCAGGAGAAAAGATACCTCCCATAGAATCAGATAAGAAGGTTCTATAATATGTACTGTATACCTTTAAACCAGCAGTACACAAATTTCTCACACCAGTAATCATATCAAAACTATAATAAATATGTGTTGATAACTCCAAATACTATGTTTATATTCTTCTTCTAAGAAATCACAATTCTTATATGTTGTAGTTATTAACTTAAGCAATCATTTGTGCTTATGAGCAATGTTTGCTGTTCATGTATTTTTATGTTTAACATTAAACATAGAAATATTAAAATGACATCTAATGTGCAAATATATGATGCCTGAATTTAAAAAAAAATGATATACCTTTATAAGACATTATGTTTAGCACGAGACAGCATTTTATTCACAATATACCCCTTCATGAGACAATGTTTATAATTGATATGTCTCTCAAAACACTTTTAAGCATTGATATGCCCATTATGAGATACTGTTAGGCACTGATATGCCTGTTTTGTAGGAGCTGTTCTTACCATTTTGGCAGAAAAGTAAAAAAAAATCTGAAAGACAAGATAATAGACAAAAATCTGATGCTTTGTTTCTCTATGGGGTTAAACTTATAAAATGTTGATTTTGTGAAATTTTGTTATGTTTAACCAATATGCCCCTGATGACACACTACCATGGTTAATCACTGATAAGAAAATGCAAAACCATATGTACTAATAAGATAATATATTAAGCAAAGATACACCTACATTTTTTTGTATGATGAGACACTATGTTTACCACTTATAGATGTGCATTTTAATCAGACACTGTTTTGTACAAATATCTACCTGATAATTTTTGTTAAGCACTAATATGCCAAGGACATTGATAAAATAATAAAGAGTATGTTCAACATTGATATAACCCTTCCTGGAGAATGAAATGACTTCTAGTTTTGTATGAAGTTGAACATGGCTCATATATTACACCATATTAAGTATTGCAATTGATGACAGATGAATATTAAAAAATAACACAATGACATCATATAGGCATTGACATGACCACTGGTGTGAAACACAATAATATAACTAGCACTTGTTGGTTTTAGGTTAAAAAGAACAAATATAAAATGATAAATGAATGATGTATGCAAACATTACCGATGGTAGTACAGTGTTTAGTTTTACTGGCAGAGATTTTCGTTTTAACAAAGTTCTAACAGGTAGCTAAATACAAAACAATCAATATGACACAAATTATGAGGTAATTTATTAATATTCCTTAAAAAATTTTAATTTTAGAAATTGGTCATTTGAAAACAACCTAAAACATAGCTCACCTACACAATTAGTCTTGTAGTCTTATACAATGTCCTTTGAAATTTATCCTATGAAAAACTTTAAAGTTACAGACAAAGTTAAATTTGACAATGATGTTTCAGCTGGGGATATAAGCTCTTGTAATTTAAACTGGTGAGCTAAAATGATTTTTAACACTAAATTTTTAAATAATATTCAAGAATTCTCCTCTTAAACCAAAATGGTTTTTATGTTAAAATTTTAATTATCCACTAAATATGTACTGTAGACTGTATTTATTTTGTTGTTGTTAAGTTAATTATTATAAATATATTTTAAAAAGAAGGAAAATGAAGTAACAAAAAATAACAAAATTACTTATAAACAACAGCAACAGACCAACTCATGCAGCTCACCAATGCAAAAATACTCAAACAAAGACAGATTATCTAAATAGCACTGCAAAAATATACAAATTATAGTCTGTTTCAAATAAACATATACAGTTGAATTCAGCTCCAAGATTTAGATCTTTTTAAGAATAGAATATATATGATGACTAAAATTATTTTATTGATTAATGATTCTGTTAACATGTCCATTATGATGATGATAATGAAAATGATGATGATGACACTAATGATGATGAAGATGATGGTTGTGGTGATAGTTAATAAAAGTTTCAAACATTCTGACAGAAAATTATAAAAGGCAGAATTCAAAATGCAAAATATCTGTAAATCATTAGATGCACATGCAAAGAATTTAAGTGTAAATTGAATTTATTTAACTAGATAACTTTACTGCAACAGAACTAGAATATATAAATATCTATTTTATCCTCCACTATAAATTTATTTTTAAATCAATAATGTGGGTACTAAAATGGAGGATATGCTTAATAAAATGGAGTTCCCTAGCATACCATGTGATGCATCTATTGTTGGTCAACCAAATACATTTGATAAGAAATCAGATAGTGTGTTTTCTCATAACAAGAGGCCCATGGGCATTAACACTCACCTGAGGATATGTCCAAAATTGATTGCAAAGCGCAAAAGACAATATATTAAGTACAGAAACTTTACAAGTTTTCTCAAGTTAAGAACTGCCACAAAACTTAATCAGAAATATATCCAGTCACATTTCATTTATAAGTAGCTTATACAATATGCATGAAGTAACTGTAATGCAATGAAAAATTTCCAAATCATTCACAAATTTCAGTATACTTATGCAGCTATGTCCTTGACCTTTGAACATATATGACCTTAAACCATATATGATCCCCATGTCAATACCTACAATATTCTAATATACATGCCTATATAAAAAAGTTAACAGTTTTCAAGATAATTAGCCATTTAAGTCTTATTTTGCACCTGTGACCTTGACCTTTGAACATATGATCTTGAACCATATATCAAAATGATCATCATATCAATATCTACAATATTCTAATGTACATGCCTATACAAAAAGTTAATAGTTTTCAAGATAATTAGCCATTTAAGTCTTATTTTGCACCTGTGACCTTGACCTTTGATCATATGATCTTGAACCATATATCAAAATGATCGTTGTCACAATACCTACAATATTCTAATATACATGCCTATTCAAAAAGATTATAGTTTTCAAGCTAATGCACAATTTTAGTATTTATAAGCCAAAAATAACATTTCAGGGGCAACAACTCCTACATGGGTTATCATATAGTTACGAAACTTGGTATCTTTTTATATTTTGTCATGCTGAACATTTTAGCAATGTTTTGATTTCATATATCTCTTAATATTTGCAAGAAAATTGCCTAAAACTGCATAAATCACAAATTAGGTCTTGACCTTGATTTGTGACCTTGACCCTAATTTAAAGATCATTTCAAGAAAAAGTCAAAACTGAAAACCTCATGTCATTATCTGTTCAAATAGTCAAGTTATAACAATTTGAAGCCTTCGAAATTTTTTAAATTAAAGGCAAAAATGCGTAACCCATTTTTCTACCAAATTTCTCGAAATGAACAAACTATAGGCTTAAGACCCTAGAGAAGCTAAATATCACATCAGATTTTTTCTCCCATCATTGCTTTCAGAGAAGAAGATTTTTTAAGATTTTTGGACCCCTAGGTCACCTTGACCTAGTTTTGACAGCCATGGCAACGCCATGAACAAATCTGAATTGCACCGGCCAATATATGCTTCTGACTAAATATCATTAAAACACACACACGCACGCACACACGCACATACACACACTGCGCCATGCAATAAGCTCACAAGACCTTTCGATCAGGTGAGCTAAAAATGATAATACTGAATTTTACAAAGCAATTTTTTCCAAAACATTCCAAACAAACACTATGAGTTTTTATTACAAGATTTGCTAATGGATTACATTCAAATTTAAAACGTCAAAAACTGTTTCCCAAAATTTTTCTTTAAAACGATGTCAAAGGTCACTCTCTTTATTTCTAGTTTTTTCTTTTATTATACACAATAATAATTATTAGATACATAATTACTTAATATTCTCTGAAAATTTTATTTTGTACCCTGGAAATTCATTATTTGTAATTTGCAGCAATTCAATGTTAAGCTTAAAGTACACACCTTCTATTGTGCCTCAAACACCAGCAAGCCTAAGTGTTGTAAAAGTAAAGCTAAGTTCATTCTGAACTAAAAGCTAAGTGAAAAGCTAAGTGTCTCAAATCTTATTGAAATGAAAACTATCACCTCAAAATTAAATAAAACTGAAAACTGACTGTCACAATATCATATCGAATTGAAAACCGAGTGTCACAATATCATATTGAATTGAAAACTCAGTCTCTTAATAACATATTTCATTTACATGTTGTGAGAGTCAAATCCTATTAATCAAAAGATTAATTTCTAAAATTTTCAAAACTTTCGATTTCTCCCTTAAAGTACTGAAGTTAGAAAGAGAAGAATTAAACTGAAAAAAGACTATTTTAAATAACTGAAATGATTAAATAATGATTTGTTTTAATTGAAACCAAATCAATGAAAAAGGATGCTAACTCAACTAATAAAAACGCTCCAATAAATTACTTAATGGAACAGCTTCATGTTGAAATAAAACCTGTCAGTCAAGTATTAGACAATACTTACAAGATAACTTGGTAACAAGCATTCTGAGAGTATTGCAAAACAATACATAGTCCCCTACCGGTTGCAAATTTCACTAATCCCAAAGTTTTAGGTAAAATGTACTTTATTATATGGTACAAAGATTTATAGTTATAAATTATACATGTTGTTCAAGATGGCAGATGGAAACGAAACATAAACTTGATCTGTTACTCATCATGGTAGAGTCACATACAAAACATTAGTTCCATTTCTGCAAGCATGTAGAAAAAAATGCGGAAAACTAAAATTTCTGTGAATTTTCAAAGATCAAAGGGCCATAACTCCGGTAAAAATTAGCAGATGGAAACAAAACATAAATTTAATCTGTAACTCATCATGGTAGACTCATATACAAAAAATCAGTTCATTATCTAACACCATTTAGAAAAAAAGTGCAAAAAACTTAAATTTCAGTGAATTTTCAAAGTTCAAAGGGCCATAACTCCCGTAAAAATTTGCAGACAAGAATGAAACGCTAACTTGATATGCAACTCATCATGGTAGAGTCACATACAAAACATAAGTTCCATTACTGCAAGCGTTTAGAAAAAAATTGCGGAAAAATAAAATTTCTGTGAATTTTCAAAGATCAAAGGGCCATAACTCCGGTAAAAATTAGCAGATTGAAATGAAACATACACTTGATCTGTAACTCATCATGGTAGACTTATATACCAAAAATCAGATCAATATCTAAAAGCATTTAGAAAACAAGAGGGCCATGAAGGCCCTGGACGCTCACCTGAAAATGATGTACACTCAGCTTGATTTTGGCAAACTGGAGCTTCTATTCTTAAAAGAGATTTTTTCTATATTTCGAGCTAGTGACCTACTTATTGACACAAAATGACCCATATATAAACTTGAGCTAGCTTTTGTCAAGAGCATCATTCTGAGACAGTTTGATAAGATTGGTCTAAAATGGATTCCCTCATATGTGTTAACAAGGTTTTTATATAATTCAACCTAGTGACCTACTTATTGACCCAACATAGCCCATATACAAACTCGAGCTAGCTTTTGTCAAGAGCATCATTCTGACTAAGTTTGATGAAGATTGGACTAAAATTGGGTCCTCAGGAGTGTTAACAAGGTTTTTCTAAAATTTGACCTAGTGACCTACTTATTGACTCAACATGGCCCATATACGAACTTGAGCTAGCTTTTGTCAAGAGCATCATTCTGACTAAGTTTGATGAAGATTGGACTAAAATTAGGTCCTCAGGAGTGTTAACAAGGTTTTTCTACAATTTGACCTAGTGACCTACTTATTGACCCAACATGGCCCATATACGAACTTGAGCTAGCTTTTGTCAAGAGCATCATTCTGACTAAGTTTGATGAAGAATGGACTAAAATTAGGTCCTCAGGAGTGTTAACAAGGTTTTTCTACAATTTGACCTAGTGACCTACTTATTGACCCAACATGGCCCATATACGAACTTGAGCTAGCTTTTGTAAAGAGCATCATTCTGACTAAGGTTGATGAAGATTGGACTAAAATTGGGTCCTCAGGAGTGTTAACAAGGTTTTATTACAATCCGACCTAGTGACCTACTTTTTGACCCAACATGGCCCATATAAAAACTTGAGCTAGCTTTTGTCAAGAAGTTTATTCTGACTAAGTTTGATGAAGATTGGACTAAAATTGGGTCCTCAGGAGTGTTAACAAGGTTTTATTACAATTTGACCTAGTGACCTACTTATTGACCCAACATGGCCCATATACAACCTTGAACTAGCTTTTGTCAAGAAGTTTATTCTGACTAAGTTTGATGAAGATTGGACTAAAATTGGGTCCTCAGGAGTGTTAACAAGGTTTTTCTACAATTTGACCTAGTGACCTACTTATTGATCCAACATGGCCCAAATAAAAACTTGAGCTAGCTTTTGTCAAGAAGATCATTCTGACTGAGTTTGATGAAGATTGGACTAAAATTGAGGCCTCAGGAGTGTTAACAAGGTTTTTCTACAATTTGACCTAGTGATCTACTTTTAGACCCAACATGGACTATATACGAACTTAAGCTAGCTTTTGTCAAGAAGATCATTCTGACTAAGTTTGATGAAGATTGGACTAAAATTGGGTCCTCAGGAATGTTAACAAGGTTTTTCTACAATTTGACCTAGTGACCTACTTATTGACCCAACATGGCCCATATACGAACTTGAGCTAGCTTTTGTCAAGAAGATCATTCTGACTAAGTTTGATGAAGATTGGGCTAAAATTGGGTCTTCAGGAGTGTTAACAAGGTTTTATTACAATTTGACCTAGTGACCTACTTATTGACCCAACATGGCCCATATACGAAATTGAAGTAGATTTTTTCAAGAGCATCATTCTGACTAAGTTTGATGAAGATTGGACTAAAATTGGGTCCTCAGGAGTCTTAACAATGTTTTTCTACAATTTGACCTAGTGACCTACTTATTGACCCAACATGGACTATATACGAACTTAAGCTAGCTTTTGTCAAGAAGATCATTCTGACTAAGTTTGATGAAGATTGGACTAAAAATTGGGTCCTCAGGAATGTTAACAAGGTTTTTCTACAATTTGACCTAGTGACCTACTTATTGACCCAACATGGCCCATATACGAACTTAAGCTAGCTTTTGTCAAGAGGATCATTCTGAGAAAGTTTGATTAAGATTGCACTTAAATTGTGGCCTCAGGAGTGTTAACAATCAAAAGTTGACGCACGACGCACGACGCACACCGCACGACGCACGTCGCAAGACGCACGTCGCACGACGCACGACGCACGCCGGACAATGACCCACCACAATAGCTCACTTGAGCACTTTGTGCTCAGGTGAGCTAAAAAGAGCGAAAAACTGAAATTTCAGTGAATTTTCAAAGTTCAAAGGGCCATAACTCCCATAAAAATTAGCAGATGGAAACGAAACATAAACTTGATCTATAACTCATCATGGTAGAGTCACATACAAAACATTAGTTCCATTTCTGCAAGCATGTAGAAAAAAAGTGCAGAAAACTAAAATTTCAGTGAATTTTCAAAGATCAAAGGGCCATAACTCTGGTAAAAATTAGCAGATGTAAACGAAACGTAAGCTTTATCTGGAACTCATCATGGTAGACTCATATACCAAAAATCAGTTCATTATCTAAAAGCATGTAGAAAAAAGTGCGGAAAACTAAAATTTCTGTGAATTTTCAAAGATCAAAGGGTTATAACTCCGGTAAAAATTAGCAGATGGAAACGAAACGTGAACTTGATCTGAAACTCATCATGGTAGACTCATATACCAATAATCAGTTCATTATCTAAAAGCGTGCAGAAAAAAAGTGCGGAAAACTAAAATTTCTGTGAATTTTCAAAGATCAAAGGGTCATAACTCCGGTAAAAATTAGCAGATGTAAACAAAACGTAAGCTTGATCTGGAACTCATCATGGTAGACTCATATACCAAAAATCAGTTCATTATCTTAAAGAATTTAGAAAAAAAGTGTGGAAAACTGAGGTGTGACAGACGGACGGACGGACAGACGGACAGACAGAGTGCAAACCTATAGTCCCCTTCGGCTTTCGCCATTAGGGGAATAATAAATAACTCCATGTAAGATCTTGACCAAGATGATGAACTAAACTTAAGCTTTGTTAATTTTGATATGTTAATATCTAAGGTAACTAAATGACAAATAAACAAACCTGAAGCAGGGCAGGTGACTGTCTTGTTACAGGTGATTTTTTCTGTTCAAGAAAATAAAAACTAAATGCTGTGAAATAAAACTTAAAACTAAGCTAACTAAATTAAAATCTGAACAAAATAAACAAAAGGCCTAACTAGTAAAATATCATTATGAAAACATAAATTATTAAATGATTACATGGCTCAATCCACAAGGGGGAAATGAAAATATTTTGACTTTCTGTTATGGGATATTATCAAAGGGGAGGGAGGTAACTTGTTCATCTCGTCAAACTTTTTGATGATCAGAGGTCATTGTAATATCACTTTAATGTTCATTTTTACCTACTCAAAATCTACCAATTACTAATAATGACTTCATTATATTTTAAAAACCTACTTTCTGCCTTCAAGATTAGAAAGCAGTAAACTGATTGATAATTTGTTAAAGGGTTAAAAACATTAATGCTTTTAAAAATAGAAAACTACATTCTAACATACAAGCAATAAAACAAAGATCTTCCTAACCAAATATGGCTCAACCAGTTTTACAAAGAGTACATACACAAATGCATTAACATGCCATATAAATTCAGTTATTGAGATAACAATAGTTAATATTCTGTTTGTTTGACAATGTGAGGTACAAGACATTCAACTGTATAAAAGTTGTAAATTTTGTACATATTAATTGGTCCAACAACATAAAATCTGATTATGAAATTTTTCTCCAATATAATCCTCTGATGTTTGTTCAATAGCAATATTTATCTATAAAGCCCATATAATCCTCTGATGTTTGTTCAATAGCAATATTTATCTATAAAGCCCAAACTACAACTTATTATATTTATTATATATTTATATCAAACATGTATTATATCCATAAAGACTCTTTGTTATACATGCAGTGTCATCTGTATTAGTGTTTTGTACAGAAGACAAATGTTATAGAGACCAATGAATGGACCAGTGGCTTATAAAAAAGTTAGCCTAGAATATTAAACTACCCCATGAATCAGGCAAAAGAAGTATATTTTAAATACACCATAACCAATCAACTGACAGACTGTAGGAACAACTTTTATAAAATATTAATTATCAGTAAGTTAAGTAAAAGTTTATGAAAATTATCACAATGACATGATGCAACAACAAAAGTTATATGGGAAAAAATATATATAATATATGAACAAAGAAAAAAACAAAATTTTAAAAAGATTTATCTCTTAAATAAAACTGAAATAATATTAGACAGCTAAAATGTCACAGGTGACCAATAACCATAGAAATAAAACTGTATATATTAATGTGAAATATATAAATTAAAATGATGTGATGTAACTATAGTAACAAATGATGATATGACAGGGAGACAAACAGGTTCTACATTCTAAATAATTACAATATTATTGCTACCTAAACAACTACACAGAATAACTGTTTTATACTTATAAAATCTGAATCCTCAAAAACTACATTGGATAAATATTCAGATGTCAATCAAACTGACAAATCAGGGACATTTATAAACTGGTCCACTGACAAAAACAAAAACCTCAACAAAGGACATTCATAAACTGGTCCAACTGATAAATCCAAAACCTCAACAAAGGACATTTATAAACTGGTCCAGCTGACAATCCAAAACCTCAACAAAGGACATTTATAAACTGGTCCAACTGATAAATCCAAAACCTCAACAAAGGACATTTATAAACTGGTCCAGCTGACAATCCAAAACCTCAACAAAGGACATTTATAAACTGGTCCAACTGATAAATCCAAAACCTCAACAAAGGACATTTATAAACTGGTCCAGCTGACAATCCAAAACCTCAACAAAGGACATTTATAAACTGGTCCAACTGACAAATCAAATACCTCAACAAAGGACATTTATAAACTGGTCCAACTGACAATTCAAAACCTCAACAAAGGACATTTATAAACTGGTCCAACTGAAAAACCCAAAATCTCAACAAGGGACATTTATAAACTGATCCAGCTGACAATTCAAAACCTTAACAAAGGACATTTATAAACTGGTCCAACTGACAAATCCAAAACCTCAACCAGGGACATTTATAAACTGGTCAAGCTTACAATTCAAAACCTCAACAAAGGACATTTATAAACTGGTCCAACTGACAAATCCAATACCTCAACCAGGGACATTTATGAACTTGTCCAACTGACAAATCCAAAACCTCAACCAGGGACATTTATAAACTGGTCCAGCTGACAATTCAAAACCTCAACAAAGGACATTCATAAACTGGTCCAACTGACAAATCCAAAACCTCAACCAGGGACATTTATAAACTGGTCCAGCTGACAATCCAAAACCTCAACAAAGGACATTTATAAACTGGTCCAACTGACAAATCAAATACCTCAACAAAGGACATTTATAAACTGGTCCAACTGACAATTCAAAACCTCAACAAAGGACATTTATAAACTGGTCCAACTGAAAAACCCAAAATCTCAACAAGGGACATTTATAAACTGATCCAGCTGACAATTCAAAACCTTAACAAAGGACATTTATAAACTGGTCCAACTGACAAATCCAAAACCTCAACCAGGGACATTTATAAACTGGTCAAGCTTACAATTCAAAACCTCAACAAAGGACATTTATAAACTGGTCCAACTGACAAATCCAATACCTCAACCAGGGACATTTATGAACTTGTCCAACTGACAAATCCAAAACCTCAACCAGGGACATTTATAAACTGGTCCAGCTGACAATTCAAAACCTCAACAAAGGACATTCATAAACTGGTCCAACTGACAAATCCAAAACCTCAACCAGGGACATTTATAAACTGGTCCAGCCCTCAACAAAGGACATTTATAAACTGGTCCAACTGACATATCCAAAACCTTAACCAGGGACATTTATAAACTGGTCCAGCTGACAATTCAAAACCTCAACCAGGGACATTTATAAACTGGTCCAGCTGACAATCCAAAACCTCAACAAAGGACATTTAAAAATTTGTCCAACTGACAAATCTAATATCTTAATAAGGGATAGATAGACACTGGTTTAGATGATGGATGAAGTTTGTTGCTTTAATGCTGGTTATCTAAAATATCCTTTAAATTTACCAAAACATCAAACAAAGGCTTATTTTATCTTAAAAAGAAACAATTTTGTTTTCATTCAAAAACTACATTCATGAGCTGTTCACTCAACCTTATATACTGATTTTTTTTTTACATACAAATTGACCATAATGCTGCCATTATTTGATGGACATTTATCATTTTGTAACTGCAGTGTACTATTTTGTATTTCCTTTGGATGATAAGGGATACTTTACCTGGAATAAACACAACTGGCATCTTTTTTCATGTATCTTTTATGTGAACACAAAATATAATGTTTAAAAAAATTTACACAAAACTTAATCTACAAAACTACATAAAAACCCTGTTTGTCTCCAAATGTTACAATACATAGTCAGTTGTTCAGAAATCTTGGAGCTAACTCTAATAATTGAAATCGAAAGGTGTTAAACAATACCAAATATTACAAATATATATATATATGTTTATGTGTATATACAGAAAAAAATAATCACACTTTACATCTTCACACAAAAACTTAAAATTAAAAAAAAATTAGGTAAGAATATAAGCCAATTGGTTGTTAAGTAAAAAGCATCAGGTTGAGCTGCATGTACCTGTTGGTTGCCAAGGGATGTAACTCCAAGTCTTACCCGACTTCTAGACACACTTGAGGCTGTTGAGCTGATTGAGCTGACAGATTCTTGACTTCCACTCCTCTCACGAGATAAACGTAGACTTGTGTTCATAAGAGATCTAGTTTGTGGACTGGGAGTTGAGGCTACAGTACCCATGTCGACTTTGGCGACTTTGTGAACAGGGGCAAATAAACCAAACATTGGCCGACATTCAAAATATCTGAAATATAGGTTAATGTTATCATTAATAATTTAATTTTCCTGTTTTGTAAGTCAAATACTCTAATTGGTCAACAAATTTTAAATCTAGCATTTATATTAGGTACCATTCAATCAATGACAAAAATACATGCAAGTACTTACATTGGTATCAGACAAAAGCATAAAGAATAGCATGACAATGACATATGGAATTCCAAAATTGATAAACTTTTCAAAGGTATGGAGACAATTCATTTTAAAATCAAACAAAATGAAAATCATACTGTGTTAACAAAATAACAAGAAAACAACATGTATGTTTGATGGGGTAGAAACATATCTGATTTTGAACAATTAAGCTACATGTACATCACTTCTGTGCCTTCCAGCTACCTCTGTGAAAAGTAAATGTATCTTTTTTAACAGCTGGATATGTTGTTAATCACCAAAGGGTCAGTTTGTCATGTGACAATGTCAACATGATAGCATTTTTTATAAAACAAAGAGCCAACATCTCACCTGGAACACCTCCGGTTTTATTTTTCAGTTTTTTGAAAACATACGTAATAACTTTAAAACTTAAATATCAAAACATAAACAAACTTCAGCAATACTTTGATTTTTTGACATATAATATCAAAACATAAACAAACTTCAGCAATACTTTGATTTTTTGACATATAATATCAAAACATAAACAAACTTCAGCAATACTTTGATTTTTAGACATATAATATCAAAACAAAAACAAACTTCAGCAATACTTTGATTTTTTGACATATAATATCAAAACATAAACAAACTTCAGCAATACTTTGATTTTTAGACATATAATATCAAAACAAAAACAAACTTCAGCAATACTTTGATTTTTTGACATATAATATCAAAACAAAAACAAACTTCAGCAATACTTTGATTTTTTGACATATAATATCAAAACATAAACAAACTTCAGCAATACTTTGATTTTTAGACATATAATATCAAAACATAAACAAACTTCAGCAATACTTTCATTTTTAGACATATAATATCAAAACATAAACAAACTTCAGCAATACTTTGATTTTTAGACATATAATATCAAAACATAAACAAACTTCAGCAATACTTTGATTTTTAGACATATAATATCAAAACATAAACAAACTTCAGCAATACTTTGATTTTTAGACATATAATATCAAAACATAAACAAACTTCAGCAATACTTTGATTTTTAGACATATAATATCAAAACAAAAACAAACTTCAGCAATACTTTGATTTTTTGACATATAATATCAAAACATAAACAAACTTCAGCAATACTTTGATTTTTTGACATATCAAAATATATTTATCAAATATACATAATGTAGTCAGCCAAGAACTTTCAGAGAAGATTTTTTAAAGATTTAGGATTAAAAAAAACTTATTTGCATATTGTGTTATATTGCAAACAGAAAACTATAGAAAAATCTGTTACATATGGTTTATCCCTGACATCTATTTTTTAAGCTCACCCTTGTTTTGTCAGGTGAGCTGAAAATATCGTCATGTTTGATAATTCAATATAAAAATTAACCTGATATATCATTACAATTTATTGTTTCAGACTTTACTTATTTACTTAAATAAAATTTACCTGCTTATGTGCTACAAGTATTATTTGTATTATTTGTATATTTTATTTATGCAAATAAAGCTTGTTATTATCATTTAGACATCTGTCATTTTATTTACTTTGCTCTCAAAAGATTTTCAGAGAAATGAGTCATTCCAGAGTTGTTCTAGTCACATTAAGTCATTCAGATCATTTTAATGTTTAAGATGTACTGTAAATTGGGTTATTTTTGCATGGTGCAAATTTTGCAGATTTTTCAAAAAATGTGTATGTTATTTTTTGTGTGTTTAATTTTTGCAGATTAAAGATTCAGAAAAAAAATCAAATCATAAAACAAGCTTCTCAGTTTCACTTGTTCTTTTCAAAAACAGTTTTATCCAAGGATTTAAAAAAAAAACATTAAAATAGACATTGTCTATTGTACATGTCACACTTACACGTAAACTCTATCATGGTATATAAAGACAAGCCTGCCGACACGTTTCATTATCATTAAAAATTTATCAAATGCATTCTTTTGGGTTCCTCTATTATATTAATTGTAGTTATGATTACGCTAAAAAAAATCAATAAGAAGCTGAACAAAAATTTTGTTTGTTTGGGAGGAAAACATTTATTTTTTTATTGCTAAGTTGGTAGAGTGCTCGCTCCGTAAGTGGAAGGTCATGGGTTCGAACCCCGACCGGGTCTGACCCAAGACTTGAAAGTAGTGACGGTTCTTTCGCCAAGAACTCAGCATTACGAAATGAAATTCATGGCTTTTTCGGATGGTCATGGTAGGCATGGCTAGATAAAGAACCCTGCTGTATAATGCGATTAGCGCAACGCATAGGCAAAATTTCTGCAGATATATATAGCTGGCGATGTCTCAATATAATTGAAATATTCTTGACTGGGATGTTAAACACCATTACTCAACTCAAATTTTTTTGGCGATATAAATATTTTACACTCAGGTTTAATTTTTGTGAAATTTTTCATCTGCAAAATCACCAAAAATAAAACCACAGCAAAAAAATCCTGATTTAAGGTAAATAAAATTAATTTACTGTAGAGTAAAAGTGATTACAAACCTGCTTACATTGTTAGCCAGGGACGGATCAAAATCCCATTTCACAAACTAAAAGTAATTACTTAGTACACACCTGTTTACATTGTTAGCCAGGGATGGATCAAAACCCCACTTCACAAACTACAAGTACATGTAATTACTTAGTACATACCTGTTTACATTGTTAGCCAGGATGGATCAAAATCCCACATCACAAACTACAAGTAATTACTTAGTACATACCTGTTTACATTGTTAGCAAGGGATGAATCAAAATCCCATTTCACAAAATACAAGTGATTACAAACCTGTTTAAATTGTTAGCCAGGGATAGGTCAAAATCCAAATTCACAAACTACAAGTAATTACTTAGTACATACCTGTTTACATTGTAAGCCAGGGATGAATCAAAATCCCACTTCACAAACTACAAGTGATTACAAACCTGCTTACATTGTTAGCCAGGGACGATCAAAATCCCATTTCACAAACTAAAAGTAATTACTTAGTACACACCTGTTTACATTGTTAGCCAGGGATGGATCAAAACCCCACTTCACAAACTACAAGTACATGTAATTACTTAGTACATACCTGTTTACATTGTTAGCCAGGATGGATCAAAATCCCACATCACAAACTACAAGTAATTACTTAGTACATACCTGTTTACATTGTTAGCAAGGGATGAATCAAAATCCCACTTCACAAAATACAAGTGATTACAAACCTGTTTAAATTGTTAGCCAGGGATAGGTCAAAATCCAAATTCACAAACTACAAGTAATTACTTAGTACATACCTGTTTACACTGTAAGCCAGGGATGAATCAAAATCCCACTTCACAAACTACAAGTGATTACAAACCTGCTTACATTGTTAGCCAGGGATGGATCAAAATCACAATTCACAAACTACAAGTGATTACAAACCTGTTTACATGGTTAGCCAGGGATGGATCAAAATCCAACTTCTCAAACTACAAGTAATTACTTAGTACATACTTGTTTACATTGTTAGCCAGGGACGAATCAAAATCCCATTTCATAAACTACAAGTAATTACTTAGTACACACCTGTTTACATTGTTAGCCAGGGATGGATCAAAAACCCCACTTCACAAACTACAAGTAATTACTTAGTACATACCTGTTTACATTGTTAGCCAGGATGGATCAAAATCCCACTTCACAAACTACAAGTTATTACTTAGTACATACCTGTTTACATTGTTAGCCAGGGATGGATCAAAACCCCACTTCACAAACTACAAGTAATTACTTAGTACATACCTGTTTACATTGTTAGCCAGGTGTTATGAGCTCACACACTCATAGAAAATAAATAAGACAACACATCTCGAGGTCAACTATTTATGTCAGAAGCCGCAGACGAACTGCTGCCAAAAGCACATGTTACATAAATCAATGAATGACATGCGTAGCACAAGGCGCCCTCTGGTTACAAGGTCAGAGGTCAGACTCATACAATTGTCTATTGAGGGGTCATCTCATAACACCTTCCCCTTTTAAGTCTTTGTAACAATTGGCTAAATGTCTATGGAAGTTGCCTCAAATACATAGTTACAAATTAACTGAAAAATAAGTCCATAAAATGTGCAATATTCCTTTTACACAGTCACTTCATGAAAATAATGATTACAACAAATTCAATAAAACAAAATTCAAAAGGTCAACATTAACATCAGGTGCAGATACAAACAGTTAAACAGATTATGTCTCGTAATCATCTAAGCATTTCGGCTTTTGTACTGTCCTGCCAGAAAGTGTGGTTTGCACGTTATCGCTGGTGCTCTGAGATAATGACAGTTTACCAGTAGTACTAGTATTACTTAATTGAGAAGGAATATCAATTTTAATTTCCGGTCTACTGGTTGTTTCAGTTGGTTCAACACTCTGGGTTGATGCAACACTAGGTTTGATATTTTGTATGTGTTTGCGGTTTCTGACATACGTTCCGTCCGGTGTCTCGACTACATACTGTCGCCACTCGTGATTGACTTCTTTAACAGTACCTACATCGTTCTATAATTTCTGATGATCTAACTTGAGACGGACCTGATCTCCCGGATTCAAATTTGACATCAGTTTCGCAGAATGTCGTCGATCATAAAAGTATCGACTTTTCGATTTCACGATTTCATCCCTACACTTTACTTTCGCAGTGTCCAGCCACTTTGGCTCGAGATTACTAGACAATGTCGGCAGAGTTGTACGTAGTTGTCTACCCATCATTAACTGCGAAGGACTCACCCCCATCAATGCTACTGGTGTGGAACGATAGGCCATTAGGGCCAAGAAAACATCACCCTGTACAAGGATTCTTTTAGCGATTTTAACTGCACTCGCGGCTTCGCCAATTGCCTGGGGGTAATGCGGACTAGTAAAGATCTGTTCGAAATCGTAGTTTTCCACAAACTCCCGAAATTCGCAAGCACTTAAGTAATATTACAAGTCGTCAAGTAATTTTTAAACTCAAAAAACATATTTTCAAGGTGGGGTATTCCAGAACAACTTGTTTCCGATAATGGTACGCAATTTACTTGTGCAATCTCCAAATAACGAGAATAATAGTCCATGACCACTAAATATTTCTGTTTATCGCACTCAAATAAATCGGCTGAAATTCTCTGCCATGGTCATGATGGCAATGGCGTGGTTAGCAGAGGTTCGCGTTTCTGCGAAGTCTTGTAAGACTGACAAAATGCACAAGTATCGACTTTGTCTTTGATATCACCCGAGATACCTGGCCACCAAATACATGTTCGAGCGCGTTCACGCAATTTCGGGATTCCTTGGTGACCCTCATGGATACTATCACAAATCTTCGGTCGCATAGACTCGGGAATAACTATGTGATTTCGATATAGTAACAACCCGTTTAAAACTGAAAGTTCATTTCGTGAAGCGAAATAACTGCTTAAATGTTCGCTTACTGTCTGTTGACAGTCGGGCCAACCGTGTTTCATGAACTGGATAGCAGCTTGTAATGTTGCATCATCCTTTGCGCATCGCTTAATCTGTTCCATTTTGCTTTCAGATATCGCACAATTACGTTCCACTGAATCAACATATTCCTCGACTACGTCAGCCAATTCCGATTCATTACTCTTTATCGGACTACGCGATAATGTGTCGGGTACCAAAAGGTTCTTGCCTGCGACATGTTCCGCACGACAGTTAAATCTACGAAGCTGCATAAGTAATCTTTGGCACCGCAAAGGTGTTTTATGCAAATCCTGCGAGTTTATTATTTGGACGAGTGGTTTATGATCAGTCAACAATCGAAAGTTGTCGAGTCCCAAGAGATATCGTTCAAACTTTTTGCATGCCCACGTCGAAGTTAGGCACTCCTTTTCTATCTGAGCATACTGCATCTCAGATTCTGTAAGAGTACGAGAACAGAATGCAATCGGTTTAAGTTCTTCACCGTGTTGTTGAAACAACACTGCTCCCAAACCGTAACTACTAGCATCGGCGCTTACAACCGTTGGTTTGCTCAAATCGTAATATGACAACACTGGTGTGTTCATTAACATTCGTTTAACCTTATGAAAAGCGTCATTTTGCGAAGGTCCCCATAACCAGGCCACATCAGCTTTTAATAAATCAGTCATAGGTTTCATTACGTTAGACAAACTAGGTAGAAAACGACCAAGATAATTCACCATGCCAATTATTCTCCGTAACTCAGTAAAATCTTCTGGTGGTGGCAATTCTAATAAAGCGCAAATGCGTCTCGGATTCGGTTTCAATCCATCTGAACTGACAATGTGTCCAAAATATTCTATTTCTGTTTTACCAAACTCGCATTTTTCCTTATTGAGTTTTAGTCCAGAGTTCTTTATATGCGTCAAGACCTTGTTTAAACGAATATCGTGTTCCTCCTTTGACTTTCCGTAAATCAATGTGTCATCGATTATGACCTCAACTCCATCTAGATCATGCAATAATTCCGACATTTTACGTTGGAATATCTCTGGGGCAGAAGTTATCCCAAAAGGTACCTGTCGAAACCGATATCTCCCGAAAGGCAAGATAAACGTGGTTAAATTAGTGCTATCATCATGTAAAGGAACCTGATAAAACCCATTGGATGCGTCCAATTTCGAAAAATACTTTGCTCCGATTAATTTCGGTGCGATGTCGTCCAGAGTGGGTAGCTTCAAATGCTCTCGTTTGACCGCTTCATTCAACCTTTTGAAATCGACGCAAATACGGACTTTATTATTTTTTTAACGACAGGGACTATTGGTGCGCACCACTCTGTTGGCTCGATGATTCCGTCATTCTGCATATGCGTCAGCTCGGTTTTAACTTTGTCTAGTAACGGGAAAGCAATTCGGCGTGGTGTGGTTATACAATATGGTGTAGCATCGTTTTTAAGTCTAATGTGGACAGGATCACATGACAATAGACCACTAGAACCGTATACCGATTCAATTTCGTCGACTCGCTGAACAATGCCTAATTTATGATCGACCGATCTGCCAAGCAGATTGTTCCCAGTGCCGCCGCATGTCACAAAAATAGAAAATTCAACCCTTGTACATAGTAAAGGCTGTAAATTTACCGATACAATCAATAGCACCGCCCGGACTATTTAGTACAGCGCCCGTTGTGAGGAGTTTGGGCTTGTTAACAAAAGAATTATAAACATTTTCACTTATTACACTTATATCTGCACCTGTGTCAATCTTAAATTTAATATTTTTATCAAAAATTAAAAGTTCAATGTTCAATGTTCCATGGGTCTTCTGAAATGTCACAATTGGTAACTGCTCCTAGGAAAAACTGTTCGGTTTCCGGTGTGTCACATGTTAAATCCACCTCCCTGACTGACTGTGATCTACAACATACAGCAAAATGATCCATTTTGTCACAAAGCCTACACCGTTTTCCTCGTGCTGGACATCTGTTTTTATCGTGTTTCCGGTTACATCTTGTACATAAAGTTGCAGTCTTTGTCGTCCGATTATTAAATCTGGGTCCATTTGACGAATTACTTGAACTACTGTGACTAGTGCTAGACGGTCGTTTCGGTCTCTCACTTTGTCTATTTAAGTTACGTCTCTTGATTTCTTCCAAGTGTTTTGTTTGTCCTTTCATCTGATCTTTGACTTGCTCAGTCTGACTCGACATGCTAACAGCTTTATCAAGAGTTAATTCAGCAATCAGTTGCAGGCGTTCCGATAATTCACGGTCATTAATCCCTATCACAAGCTGATCACGAATCTCCTCATCCTTGTTAGTGAAATTGCAATGTTCTGAGAGTTCATAAAGTGCACGCACAAAAGCTTTAATGGTTTCCCCACTGTGCTGCTTTCTTTCATGAAATATCGCCCGTTCGTGAATAATGTTAATCTTAGGCACAAAGTACTCATCAAATTTGCGAATAACTTTGTCATATTTATCCGCATCATCGGCATCTTCGAATGTAAAGCTTTTAAAAATATGTTCGGCCTCCCTACCCATGATATATATAAGAGAACTTATCTGGATTTTTTCAGTTTCTTTGTCGAGTTTTGTGAGTTGACGATACCGCGTGAACCGTTGCCGCCATTCCGGCCATTCCTTTGGCCTTTGGAACTCAAATTTCTCTGGTGGCTGTAATTTCGCCATAACTCTGACCCAATTATCAGCGACGTTTCCTTGTTCAGGATCTCACTGTTGCCATCCCGTTTCTGACACCATGTTATGAGCTCACATGCTCATAGAAAATAAATAAGACAACACGTCTCGAGGTTCAACTATTTATGTCAGAGGCCGTAGACGAACTGCTGCCAAAACGAATGTTACATAAATCAATGAATGACATGCGTAGCACAAGGCGCCCTCTGGTTAAAAGGTCAGAGGTCAGACTCATACAATTGTCTATTGAGGGGTCATCTCATAATACCAGGGATGAATCAAAATCCCACTCCACAAACTACAAGTAATTACAAACCTGTTTACATTGTTAGCCAGGGACAGGTCAAAATCCCACTTCACAAACTACAAGTAATTACTTAGTACATACCTGTTTACATTGTTAGCCAGGGACGAATCAAAATCCCACTTCACAAACTACAAGTAATTACTTAGTACACACCTGTTTACATTGTTAGCCAGGGATGGATCAAAATCCCACTTCACAAAATACAAGTGATTACAAACCTGTTTACATTGTTAGCCAGGGACAGGTCAAAATCCCACTTCACAAACTACAAGTAATTACTTAGTACATACCTGTTTACATTGTTAGCCAGGGACAGATCAAAATCCCACTTCACAAACTACAAGTAATTACTTAGTACATAACTGTTTATATTGTTAACAAGGGATGGATCAAAATCCCACTTCACAAACTACAAGTGATTACAAACCTGTTAACATTGTTAGCCAGGGACGAATCAAAATCCCACATCACAAACTACAAGTAATTACTTAGTACATACCTGTTAACATTGTTAGCCAGGGATGGATCAAAATCCCACTTCACAAACTACAAGTAATTACTTTGTACATACCTGTTTATATTGTTAACAAGGGATGGATCAAAATCCCACTTCACAAACTACAAGTGATTACAAACCTGTTTACATTGTTAGCCAGGGAGGGATCAAAATCCCACTTCACAAACTACAAGTAATTACTTTGTACATACCTGTTTACATTGTTAGCTAGAGATGGATCAAAATCCCACTTCATCTCAAAGAAAACTCTGAAATGTAAATTAACCATTATATTGTAAATATACACAATAGGTATCAAAAGACAATGATGCTCACTGAATGGTGTATGACACTGAGATCAAATATAAACAAGGTACATGTACAACAAAATACATTCACTGCATGTTATACAACAAAGAAACCTTCACTGTATGTTGTCAAGTAAAACTTCACTGTATGTTGTTCTTTATTTATTATATAAATCTCTTGATTAGACTGTAACACAGATGTAAAATTCCATCTTATTCTTATGAAGTGTCTATCAATTCAATGTTATTAATAAGAGCTAATTAATCTATATCTACAACGAATTGTTACAGAATTTACCCTGATTATAAGAACAAGGTTTTAATATAGACATGACCTTAATGAAAAAGAAATAAATGCCTGAAAGACTTGGATCATCTGTCTCACTTTTACGCCTGAATAAAAAAAACAAGAGATCTGGGGATCATCTGTCTCACTTTTATGCCTGAATATAAGAAACAAGAGATCTGGGGATCATCTGTCTCACTTTTATGCCTGAATATAAGAAACAAGAGATCTGGGGATCATCTGTCTCACTTTTATGCCTGAATATAAGAAACAAGAGATCTGGGGATCATCTGTCTCACTTTTATGCCTGAATATAAGAAACAAGAGATCTGGGGATCATCTGTCTCACTTTTATGCCTAAAAATAAGAAACAAGAGATTTGGGGATCATCTGTCTCACTTTTATGCCTGAATGTAAGAAACAAGAGATCTGGGGATCATCTGTCCCACTTTTATGCCTGAATGTAAGAAACAAGAGATCTGGGGATCATCTGTCTCACTTTTATGCCTGAATGTAAGAAACAAGAGATCTAGGGATCATATGTCCCACTTTTATGCCTGAATGTAAGAAACAAGAGATCTGGGGATCATCTGTCTCACTTTTATGCCTGAATGTAAGAAACAAGAGATCTGGGGATCATCTGTCCCACTTTTATGCCTGAATATAAGAAACAAGAGATCTGGGGATCATCTGTCTCACTTTTATGCCTGAATGTAAGAAACAAGAGATCTGGGGATCATCTGTCTCACTTTTATGCCTGAATGTAAGAAACAAGAGATCTGGGGATCATCTGTCCCACTTTTATGCCTGAATGTAAGAAACAAGAGATCTGGGGATCATCTGTCTCACTTTTATGCCTGAATGTAAGAAACAAGAGATCTGGGGATCATCTGTCCCACTTTTATGCCTGAATGTAAGAAACAAGAGATCTGGGGATCATCTGTCTCACTTTTATGCTTGAATATAAAAACTAAGAGATCTGGGGATCATCTGTCTCACTTTATGCCTGAATATAAGAAACAAGAGATCTGGGGGATCATTTGTCTCACTTTTATGCTTGAATATAAAAACTAAGAGATCTGGGGGATCATCTGTCTCACTTTAATGCCTGAATATAAAAAAAAACAAGAGATCTGGGAGATCATCTGTCTCACTTTTATGCCTGAATATAAAAAAAAAACAAGAGATCTGGGGGATCATCTGTCTCACTTTTATGCCTGAATATAAAAAAAAACAAGAGATCTGGGGGATCATCTGTCTCACTTTTATGCCTGAATATAAGAAACAAGAGATTTGGGGATCATCTGTCTCACTTTTATGCCTGAATATTAGAAACAAGAGATCTGAGGATCATTGGTTATATCTGAAAAGTGCCATTTTATCAAGAAATAAGAATTCAACAATAACGATACCACAAGATTGTATTTGTCAGTTTACTTACAATCCAAGACCGATAAACGGGAAGACAGCGACATAATAAGCCACACATATAACACATAACAACCAGATAGAGGCTGGAAAATCTTTGACATCTGTGATTCTTATCACTTCCTCTAAAAATATAAATATACTTAATCACATTAACATTTCAAACAAAAGAAAAGAAGAGAAGAGAAGAGAAGACTGGCAATTGTTTTTTATACACACCTTTTTATGTGTAAAATTCTTTACTTAGGAATTACTAAATAATAAAGTATCTATTACATATTTTCTAAGATAAACTTGTATCTACTTCTTGGTTTTTTTTTAAAAAAAAAACGGTGCTTATAACAGACAACAAATTATAAAATATAAAGTCTTATGTCATTATAGTAAGGACTACACAGAAGATAGATAAAATTATATATAGATTTACCTGTATTTACAAAATCTCTTTTTAATATTTTATCTGCTCTCTTGTCAAAGTAACCCAAAGCAAAAGCACAAAACAAAGATAAAACACACATTACACCACCTGTAAAGGAAGAAAATAAAAATATTTTAAGTAATATCTGTATATTGCAAAACAAATACACCACCTGTAAAGTAAGAAAATAAAAATATTTTAAGTAATATCTGTATATTGCAAAACAAATACACCACCTGTAAAGTAAGAAAATAAAAATATTTTAAGTAATAGCTGTATATTGCAAAACAAATACACCACCTGTAAAGGAAGAAAATTATCAAAGTACTCAAAGTACTGAAAGCAGGCCGCTCATTGACTACAACATATCACATCCAAACAGGAAACTTGGCAGAGATTGTTATTATAATCAAAGTACTCAAAGTACAGAAAGCAGGCCACTCATTGATTGCAACATATCACATCCAAACAGTAGACTTGACAGAGATTGTTATTATAATCAAAGTACTCAAAGTACTGAAAGCAGGCCGCTCATTGACTGCAACATATCACATCCAAACAGTAAACTTGACAGAGATTGATATTATAATCAAAGTACTCAAAGTACTAAAAGCAGGCCACTCATTGATTGCAACATATCACATCCAAACAGGAAACTTGGCAGAGATTGTTATTATAATCAAAGTACTCAAAGTACTGAAAGCAGGCCGCTCATTGATTCCAACATATCACATCTGCTGGAGTACAATATTCATTCATGACCACTTTATTTACATATTTACTAAATAGTATCAATTGAATTCAGAGACCTAGGGACTGGTTCTATCACTTATCAATTAATCAATATATATATATATATATATATATATATATATATATATATATATATATATATATATATATATACAGTAAATTCCGCTTAATTGCATAGTCCGTTTGTCAGAAAATTTTATGCAATTAAGTGGAATATGCAAATAACCGAAAATGCCCTTTGGGCACAACTGATTGATGGATACATCGGTTGGGGCCATTTTAGTACTTGTGTAGGCATCATAGTACACTGTAGAAACAACAGAAAATTAGTTATTACTTTGAAATTAAAAAATGTAATAAATAATTCAGAATAAAAAAATTTAAAAAAATTATTTTATTTAATTTGTATAATGTTTTAAAAATTCTAGCTGATGGATTGATGGATACAAACGGTGAGGCCGTTTTTTTTTTTTTTTTAGTAGACATCAAAGTCGGTGTTCTGTAGAAACATTTTTTTTAATATTTTGAAAAGTGTATTTAGGCAATTTATAGAATGCCTAGCCATTTCTTTAGGCATTCGGTAGAAAATTAAGTTAGATTTACCTAACTATATTCAAAATTATCTTGATGGATGTAAAATGACATTCATTTTTGGCATGAATTTTACAATGTTATGGGCAAGTTGGTCACCATTGCTTAAAAAATCAATTTCTTAGTTAAAATGAAATAATCTTGAATTCATTTTTTTGTACAATACAATTAATAGTTATTCTGATTTCTTGATTCAATTCAGATAACCTTTGATTTCAATAAGAGTGTGATTATGTCCTAGGGCAGGTTACAATTGTGAAAATATGGTATGTAAATTAATCAAGAAATTGAAGTCAAAGATTATCTGAATTAAATCAAGAAATAAAAATATTTCTGAATTTCAAGAAATGAACAAACTACAGACTAAAGACCCTCTGAAACAGATTTTTTTCTGCCATCATCATAACAGAAAAAGCTTTTTTTAAAATTTTGGAACCCCCAGGTCACCTTCACCAAGTTTTGTTTACCATAGCAACACCATGAACTAATTTAAATTACACAAACCAATTTATAATAATGTAAAAGTGTTTCATAGAAGTCTGTCCAGTAGTTTTAATCAAGATCTATGTAAACAACCCCCCCCCCCCACACACACACACTAAGCTGTGTCATTATCTTTAGGCATTTAAGCAGGTGACATAATAAAACAGGTTTAAAACAAAACTATCAGGTCATAAACAATTTTAGTAGTGGTCAATATTTAAACATGTACTTACCCACAAATAAAACAATACCCAAACACTTGTATCCAGAGAAACCATTCTGTTCTATAAAATTATATATTGGTGACATAATGTTCATATTAACTGTACTACCCTGAAAATAAATAATTAATTTTTTTTATAATTGAATCAATAATTTATTAAAAAACATTCTAATACAAACAGCCACATACTAGCAAAACTACTTATAATTACAAAGAAATAGCCACATACTAGCAAAACTGTACTTATAATTACATAGAATAGCCACATTATAGCCTAACTGTACTATAATTACACAGAAATAGCCACATGCTAGCAAAACTGTACTATAATTACACAGACATAGCCGCATTATAGCATAAATGTACTATAATTACACAGAAATAGCCACTTGCTGGCATAACTGTGCTATAATTACAAATGAAATAACCACATTATAGCATAACTGTACTATAATTACACAGAAATAGCCATATACTGGCATAACTGTGCTATAATTAAACAGAAATAGCCACATGCTAGCATAACTATACTATAATTAAACAGAAATAGCCAGATTATAGCATAACTATAATTTAATTACAAAGAAATAACCACATACTAGCATAACTGTGCTATAATTACACAGAAATAGCCACATGCTAGCATAACTATACTATAATTACACAGAAATAGCCATATTATAGCATAACTGTACTATAATTACAAAGAAATAACCACATACTAGCATAACTGTGCTATAATTACACAGAAATAGTGACATGCTAGCATAACTGTATTTATAATTACAAAGAAGTAGCCATATACTAGCAAAACTGTACTATAATTACATAGAATAGCCACATTATAGCATAACTGTACTATAATCACACAGAAATAGCCACATTATAGCATAACTGTGCTATAATTACACAGAAATATAGATATGTCCAATTATGTGTGCAAAAAACACAGTATCAGCATTTGTAACCGTGACTATAGAGTGGTTACAAACAGTTACATGGTTACAAAATATTTCTCTTTTTCAAAACCAACTTCATTTTCTGGATAGGTTACAGGGTAACAAAGGTAACACTATGGTTACATAGAGTTACACTAAGTTACAGATATTATTTTTCAATTTTGAAAATCTCCCAGGTTACAAGGTTACAACGGTTACAAAGGTAACATTGAAGAAAAATGACTCTTTTTTCAAAACCGCCTTCATTTTCTGGATAGGTTATGGGGTTACAAAGGTAACACTATGGTTACATACAGTTACACTGAGTTACAGATATTATTTTTCAATTTTTGAAAATCTCCCAGGTTACAAGGTTACAACGGTTACAAAGGTAACAGTTATGGAAAATGACTGTTTTTCAAAACCGCCTTCATTTTCTGGATAGGTTATGGGGTTACAAAGGTAACAATATGGTTACATAGAGTTTCACTAAGTTACAGATATTATTTTTCAATTTTTGAAAATCTCCCAAGTTACAAGGTTACAATGGTTACAAAGGTAACATGACTCTTTTTTCAAAACCGACTTCATTTTCTGGATAGGTTACGGGGTTTCAATGGTAACAGTATGCTTACATAGAGTTACACTAAGTTACAGATATTAATTTTCAATTTTTGAAAATCTCCCAGGTTACAAGGTTACAACGGTTACAAAGGTAACAGTTATGGAAAATGACTGTTTTTCAAAACCGGCTTCATTTTCTGGATAGGTTATGGGGTTACAAAGGTAACAATATGGTTACATAGAGTTTCACTAAGTTACAGATATTATTTTTCAATTTTTGAAAATCTCCCAAGTTACAAGGTTACAATGGTTACAAAGGTAACATGACTCTTTTTTCAAAACCGACTTCATTTTCTGGATAGGTTACGGGGTTTCAATGGTAACACTATGGTTACATAGAGTTACACTAAGTTACAGATATTAATTTTCAATTTTTGAAAATCTCCCAGGTTACAAGGTTACAACGGTTACAAAGGTAACAGTTACAGAAAATGACTCTTTTTCAAAACCAACTTCATTTTCTGGATAGGTTATGGGGTTACAAAGGTAACACTATGGTTACATAGAGTTACACTAAGTTACAGATATTATTTTTCAATTTTTGAAAATCTCCCAGGTTACAAGGTTACAACGGTTACAAAGGTAACATTTAGGGAACATGACTCTATTTTGAAAACCAACATCATTTTCCTGATAGGTTACAGGGTTACAAAGGTAACACTATGGTTACATAGAGTTACACTAAGTTACAAATATTATTTTTTCAATTTTTGAAAATCTTCCAGGTTACAAGGTTACAACGGTTACAAAGGTAACATTTACGGAAAATGACTGTTTTTCAAAACCAGCTTCATTTTCTGGATAGGTTACGGGGTTACAAAGGTAATACTATGGTTACATAGAGGTACACTTAGTTATAGATATTATTTTTCAGTTATTGAATGTATCCCAGGTTACAAGGTTACACAGGTAACATCTTAGAAGAATGATCACATTTTTTAAAACCGGCTTCATTCTTTGGATAGGTCAGATTTATGATTAACACGATATCAAAGTAGGTTTTGTTACCTATTATGTGTTTACCTTTGGCTGTTTTTCCCCACTGAAGGAATCCAGAGGAGGATATTTTGAAGCCACTGTCTGTGTGTAACAGTGCATCCGTGAGAGTTTCATTCCCAGCTTATTTTTCTGAAACAACTGGCTGAATTTCAATGAAACTTTTTGAAAATTGTCATTACCAAGAGGAGATGTGCATAGTGTTGTGGTTACAAGGTTCGATCGTTGAACCAAGAGCTATTGCCTCTGATAAGTTAAACAATATACATATTGAGTAATGGTTTTTTTCGGGCTATTCCTGAAAAAAATTATTTGCTAGATTTCAATGAATCTTTGTGGAATCTTTATTACATAGAGAAGATGTACATATCCTTAGATTCACCCAGTTTGACCATTAATCCCAAATTCATTGCCCCGATTAGTTAAACAATATACTTATTGAGTAGTATTCGTTTCCGGGTTATTTCTTTTAAAAACTGTTGGCTAGATTTCAATAAATGTTTGTGGAAACCTTCATTACTAAGATGAGATGCGCATATCATCGGGGTTACAAGGTTTGACCATTAAACCCAGAGTTATTGCCTCTGATTAGTTACGCACGATGAATTAAAAGTAATTTTGTTTCCTTTCCCTAAAACAAATATCTAGATTTACCTAAAACTTTGTGAAAAGCTTAATTACCAAAACGAGATACGCATATCATTGGGATTACCTAGTTGAACATTAAACGCAGAGATTTTGCCACTGATTGGTAAAACAGTAAACTTATAGATTAATATTCATTTGGTTTATTTTTATTTTTTTTTTTAATTTTTATTTTTTTTTTTTTTTGAAACCTTTTTGTTATAATGTATTTTAAAAAAACTTTGTAAAAAGCTTTATAACCTAGAGGAGAAAGGCGTTATGTTAATGTTATTTGGTTTGATTATTTAATTTAGTTATGCACTACGTCTTTAGTGTTAATATGATTTTGGATTTTAAAAACCTGTGGTTAGATTTCGTTTTGGGAAGAATCATCACTAAGAGAAGATGTGCATGTCTTACACAGTTTGATTATTAACTCATGATTGTCTCCCCTGATTAGTTAATGTTTAATAAAGTACTTGTTTTAATTTTGATGTGCCATATGTGCACATTAAGGAAATTAATTTCATGTTTCTTATAGTAGTGTATAGATAAGCATCATATTTGATGGCAACCAGTTTATTGGCAAATGGCAAATAGATCATATCAACTGCAAACTTCAGATAAATATTATCGGAAAACAGAGCAGTGTTTCCCCCCCCCCCCTTCCGTTTTCTTCTATACAAATTCAAACTGTGCCCTTCTTGAAAACAAGCATTCATTGGCATAGGATATATTGTCTGTGAAAAATGCCTTGTTAAAAATAGTTCCAGACTTTTACATTATGGATATACAAAATAGATGGCTTAAATATGAATTATCTGAATTTCGTCAGAATTTAGTCTGAATGCTTTTTAATTAATAAATTTTAGTTAAAATTAACGAATGTCAACGAAAAAAAGAAAAAAAAGAATCAAATTGAATAGTAACTTAAATTGACTGAAATTTTTGGTTGTTGTGTCCAGGTGACAAGGTATGATGTCAGAAGGGTACGTTCTAGTAGGGAATGTTTTGGGAATGGTGTGTTTATTCAAAGATAACAAATGAACTTGATGGTGGACAGGTAATGACAGTAAATGATAGATTTCCAAATTGTCTCAGTATTTTTCATTGAAATTATGTTTGCAAAAGAGAAATGTAATATGAAAACGGCACCAATGGGAGACTGCTGTAAAGCTTAGGCAGAAGGCAACTGAATGTTTTTGTTCCATTTTGTCACGCCAGTTTGAC